>CM053029.1:11079375-11589375 GCA_028564925.1 Lithobates sylvaticus
ACTAAGTACAGACCCCCCTCAGTACAGACCCCCCTAAATACAGACCACCTCCGCTAAGTACAGACCCCCTTACTCTCAGACGGGGGGCGGTCTCAGCTCCCCTCGGCTCGGGCAGACTCGGCTGTGCTCGGGCGGAGGGGCGGTCTCAGCTCCCCTCGGCTAAAGGCAGATGGAGCTGGAGGCAGAGCGAGCACCAGCGCTATAGCGGGGTTTGCTCGCTCTGTCAATTTCATTCCGGGACACTGTATTGTCCCGAAATGAAGGTGCCCGGGACAGACCTGCTAATTGCGGGAATGTCCTGGGCAATCCGGGACACGTGGGCACCCTACCTGTGTGTTATACTGTGCCCTCTGTACACTTCCTGTGTTATCTATCCTGTATCTTTTATACACTTCTTGTGTTATCTGTCCCGTGTCCTCTGTATACTTCCTATGTCATTTGTCCCGTGTCCTTCATACACTTCCTGTGTTACCTGTCCCGTGTTCTCTATACATGTCTTGATTTATCTGTTCTGTGTCCTCTGTACACTTCCTATGTTAGCTGTTCCATGTCCTCTGTACACTTCCTGTGTTATCCGTCCCATGTCCTCTGTACACTTCCTGTGTTATCTGTCCCATGTCATCTGTACACTTCCTGTGTTATCTGTCCCATGTCCTCTGTACACTTCCTGTGTGATCTGTCCTGTGTCCTCTGTACACTTCCTGTGTTATCTGTCCCGTGTCCTCTGTACACTTCCTGTATTATCTGTCCCGTGTCTAATGTACACTTCCTGTGTGATCTGTCCCATGTCCTCTGTACGCTTCCTGTGTTATCTGTCCCGTGTCTTCTGTACACTTCCTGTATTATCTGTCCCGTGTCTAATGTACGCTTCCTGTGTTATCTGTCCCATGTCCTCTGTACGCTTCCTGTGTTATCTGTCCCGTGTCTTCTGTACACTTCCTGTATTATCTGTCCCCTGTCTAATGTATGCTTCCTGTGTTATCTGTCCCATGTCCTCTGTACGCTTCCTGTGTTATCTGTCCCGTGTCTTATGTACATGTAGCGGTCATAACCCTGAGGGGCGGCCTTGACTTTCTGGGCTTACCAGTTACCTCCTTGTGGCTTGTAGGTTGTTTTCTAGGGGTTCCCAGGGTTAGTACCCAACAACTTCAGATGCTGACACAAAAAAGTCCTTTTCAAGGTTTTTATTTTGCCGTGGTAACATCCAACATAACACAGTCTCTGATGGGAATAGAGGGTACGAGTGATAAACTCAGGCACTTTGAACTGCTGACATCCACTGAATGTCTCTAGTTAGCCCAGAGAGTAGCCACTCGCAGCTGGGTGCTTCACTGCTGGATAAACCTCTAGCCAGAGATCTAGCAGCCAACAATGTGATCCGGAAACTTTGCAAAGTCTCTGCCACAGACTAAATTGTAACTGAAGATAAGTAGGAACCTTTCTCACAGTACCTGGATCTCTCTGTCTCCTTGGCGATACTGTGTGAAGTGTGAATTCTTTAGTGTCCATACAACTCAGCTCCCAGGCTCTTACCGAGCACCCAGCTTGTTGGCCCTCCTCCAAGGAGTCCTCTCCTGCTCACTTGTACGAGTTGCCATGTCCCTCCAATACCGAGAGCACACCAGGACGCCTTTGAATCCTCCTTCAGTTGCTGGGCCTCGAACTAGCCAGTTCGAGGCTCGGGAACAGACGGATCCCCACCCCAGACCATGAGGGCCTCTTGAGCTGGTTGGAATGACCATGCTTGCGGGACGGCCAACACTCCTTGGCCCAGGACCCCTCGCGGGGCTGCCCCGGACCAGAACCAGGAATCAACGCAGCAGCCGAACCCCGAGCACGTGACTTCAGTACCTTAAATACCCCTTTCCAGACTACGCAGCGGGGCCAGATGCACCCACTGATTGGCTCCGGGAAAGACTGGGACCTAAGACGTCCAACCAGGCCTGGTTCTCAGCCTGTCACAGGTGCCTCACTGCACCTAAGACCAGGCCGAACCTCAGTACAGCCCAGCCAAACTGATGCCAAAGTAAATCCTGTACAATTAACCCCCAGAACTCCATTACAGTTCTGAGAAAAACTAAATTTGCACTGATAGCGCACACTTAGTAAAGTGTGACTGCTACATACACTTCCTGTGTTATCTGTCCTGTGTCCTCTGTACACTTCCTGTGTTATCTGTCCCGTGTCCTCTGTACACTTCCTGTGTTATCTGTCCCGTGTCCTCTGTACACTTCCTGTGTTATCTGTCCTGTGTCCTCTGTACACTTCCTGTGTTATCTGCCCCTTGTCTAATGTACACTTCCTGAATAGAGAAGTGAAAAAAAAATAACAAAAATTAACCCGCACAGCCCGATTAGTGAAGAACACCAGAAATAGTCACACTGTCATGTGATGAAATATGGCGACTCTCCATACATAATATAATGGAAAGCCAAAGATGGCCAATGTGTAACAACAGTTCCCTAACGGTAGCCGGGAAGGAGGTGACAACTGGTAATAATGTGGTCGGTCCCACCTCCCTCCTTCTATCTACCAATGTGTGTGTCTTATCAGAGCTGGAAAAACTTGGTAGGAACCCAATCAAATGGGTCTAACCCTTCCCTGTTCCACCAATATTTAAAACATTTTTTTTTTTTTTAGTTCAGATGTCCATTTCTATCATGTTGAAAGTCATGGAGCATTTATTTGGGGTGACCAGAACTCTTTTTTTGTCTTTCAGGACCTTCTAAACGAAGAGCGCCAACAAGAGTCCCATGCTGCGAGCCACCACTGATTGGAGGATATGCCAGCCAATCCGCAGACTCGTCTCTTCCAAAAGATCATACGTGTTCTGTACATGTCAAACATAGAATGAACATGTATGAAGATCCTCTGGTTTTAATTCTCTTAAGGCTGGGTTCACACATATGCGAATTGGATGCGGTTTTTCCCGCATCCAATTCGCATAGCAGGAGATTGTGATAGGCTCTCTGTGGACCCGGTTCACACCTCTCCGCAGCTGCTCCGATGCGAATCGCGCAGGAGTCCTAATATAAATGTAGCGGCCATAACCTCTAGGGGCGGCCTTGACTTTTCTGGGCTTACCAATTACCTCCTCGTGGCTTGTCGGTTGTTGTCTAGGGGTTCCCAGGGTTAGTACCCAGTGACTTTAGATGCCGACACATAAAAGTCCTTTTCAAGGTTTTTTTTTTGCAGGGGATAACATCCAACATAACACAGTCTCAGGTGGGAATAGAGGGCACGGGTGATAAAACTTAGGCACTTTGAACTGCTGACATCCACTGAATGTCTCTAATTAACCCAGAGAGTAGCCACTCGCAGCTGGGTGCTTCACTGCTGAATAAACCTCTAGCCAGAGATCTAGCAGCCAACATGTGATCTGGAAACTGCAAAGTCTCTGCCACAGACTAGATTGTAACTGAAGATAAGTAGGAACCTTTCTCATCACAGTACCTGGATCTCTCAGCCTTCTTGGCAATACTGTGTGAAGATAGGATTCTCTAGTCTCCATACATCTCAGCTCCCAGGCTCTTACCGAGCAGCCAGCTTGTTGGCCCTCCTCCGAAGAGTCCTCCCCTGGTCACTTGTACGAGTTACCGTGTCCCTCCAATACCGAGAGCACACCGGGACACCTCCGAATCCTCCTTCAGTTACTGGGCCTCGAACTAGCCAGTTCCGAGGCTCGGGAACAGACGGATCCCCACCCCAGACCATGAGGGCTTCTGATGTTGGTCGGATTGACCATGCTTGCGGGACGGCAAACACTCCTGGGCCCAGGACCCCTCGCGGGGCTGCCCCGGACCGGAACCAGGAATCAATGCAGCAGCGGAACCCTGAACACGTGACTTCAGCACCTTAAATACCCCTTCCCAGCCTACGCAGCAGGGCCAGATGCGCCCACTGATTGGCTCCGGGAAAGATTGGTACCCAACACGTCCAACCAGACCTGGTTCTCGGCCTGTCATGGGTGCCTCACTGCACCTATGACCAGGCAGAACCTTAGTCCAGCACAGCCAGACTGATGCCAAAGTAAATCCTGTACAATTAACCCCCAGAACTCCATTACAGTTCTGATAAAAACGAAATTTGCACTGATAGCGCACACTTAGTAAAGTGTGACCGCTACATAAAAAAAAAACTACCGTATTTTCCGGCGTATAAGACGACCTTTTACACTTAAAAAAACTGGCCAAAAAAGCAGGGGTCGTCTTATACGCCGGGTCAGCCCCTCGGATGCCGGCTGGGTGTTCGGTAATACTGTATGTAGCTTCGGCTACATATAGTATATACCGCTGAGCCAATCCCAGTGAGCGATGTATTCAAATGAATACAGAGCCCGCTCGGATTGGAGTAACAACCTCTGCCAATCCGAGCAGGCTACTCTGTAGCCTGCTCGGATTGGCTTTGAGAGTCAGAGAGGTGCGGGCTGATGACGTCAAAGCCTCTGCCAATCTAAGCAGGCTTTGTATTCATTAATAGAATACATCGCTCGCCGTGATTGGCTCCAGCAAAAGCAGGAAGAAGGATATGGCGCCAGCTCCAGCTCCAGCAAGAAGGAAGAAATATGAAGCGTCGGAAGCCTCGGAAGGGGGGTCGTCTTATACGGTAAGTACAGGAAAAAAATGTTTAAAGAACTGTAAGTTTAGGGGGTCGTCTTATACGCCCCATTGCCTTATACACCGGCAAATACGGTAATAGGAAAAAGGAGGCGGTGTTAATGGTATATGATTATTATATACTGTACATCACATGGCAAAGGACCCCCAGAGCTCTGTGTCTTGGCTAAAGAGGAAAAAGAAAAACAGAAGGGCGCACCGACCTTTGTGCATTACCACTAAAGAGGCTTTAACCACTTTCAGACCGGACCAATTTGCAGCCAAAGGACCAGGCCCCTTTTTGCGATTCGGCACTGCGTCGCTTTAACTGACAATTGCGCGGTCGTGCGACGTGGCTCCCAAACAAAATTGACGTCCTGTTTTTCCCAAAAATAGAGCTTTCTTTTGGTGGTATTTGATCACCCCTGCGGTTTTTATTTTTTGCGCTATAAACAAAAATAGAGCGACAATTTTGAAAAAAAAATGCATTATTTTTTACTTTTTGCTATAATAATATATCCCCAAAAAATATATAAAAAAACATTTTTTTTCCTCAGTTTAGGCCGATACGTATTCTTCTACATATTTTTGGTAAAAAAAATCGCAATAAGCGATTATTGATCGGTTTGCGCAGAAGTTATAGCGTTTTCAAGATAGGGGATAGTTTTATAGCATTTTTATTAATAATTTTTTTTTTATTAGTAATGGCGGAGATCTGCGATTTTTTTTGTGACTGCGACATTATGGCGGACACATCGGACATTTTTGGCACATTTTTGGGACCATTGTCATTTTTACAGCAATTAATGCTATTTAAATGCATTAATTCCTGTATAAATGACACTGGCAGTGAAGGGGTTAAACACAAGGGGGCAGTGTAAGGGTTAAGTATGCCTAGGGGTGTATTTCTTACTGTGGGGGGGCGTGGCTGTCAGCTAGTGAATGCTGATCTCTGCTCCAATCACAGGGAGCAGAGATCGGCGTCACTAGTTGCTAGGCAGAACGGGGAGATGCTGTTTATCTCGGCATCTCCCCGTTCAGCCGCCCCGTGAGACGATCGCGGGGGTCCCCGCGGCGATCGAGTCCACGGGGACCGCGATCGGACTCACGGGGGTCCCGACCGGCGCGGGAGCGCGCCACTCCCGGAGCGCTCCCGATGGCACGGACAGGCTAAAGGAGGGACTTATATATACGCCCTCCTGCCTGTACGTGCCATTCTGTCGACGTATATCGTCGTGCGCGGTCGGCAAGTGGTTAATAAAAAGAATAAAACAGCAGATTTTCTACTCACAAACGAGTATAAGTTGAAGGCAAATGCATAGATAAAAGCTTCCACTGCTAGGAACTTCCGACCTCAAATCTTAGATTTATCTAAGATTTGAGGTCGGAAGTTCCTAGCAGTGGACGCTTTTATCTATGCATTTGCCTTCAACTTATACTCGTTTGTGAGTAGAAAATCTGCTGTTTTATTCTTTTTATTAAAGCCTCTTTAGTGGTAATGCACAAAGGTCGCTGCGCCCTTCTGTTTTTCTTTTTCCTATAGTGTTCATGAACACCCATTGTTCTGAGGAGGGCTGCAAGACACTAGGCATTACCTTGAGGAATTGTTTACATCACGAATCTAGAGACCAGACACCAGAGCGCAGGAGAATTTGTTGTGTCTTGGCTAAAGAGACCACATTTATTGTGTAAATAATGAGAATTTTGTTTCAGCACAGCTGAGAGGGATGGAAGGCTTACAGGTGAAAAGGAGACTAGAGCGCCACCTGCTGCTATAAAATAAAACCAAAATTATTCACCTACGATGTGTTATATTGATCTGATTGACAAACAAGGCCACGTTTGGGTGGTTGGCTCTTCGTGCTGGTGTGCCGGCTGGCTGGGGACTCCCAGAGGGATCAAGTGGAGTTTTTTTTTTTAGAAGACTTTAGATTCAGGAGACCATACAATGTGATTGGTAACTATATGCAAATATTTTTACAGCGTATTAATCCTCTGAAGATGACCCGGTGGGGTCAAAACGCAACAGTATTCGCTTATTATCAACATTTTTAGTGCTTGAATATTATGTAAATTGTGTTCAGTCTCACTTGTGTTGTTGCTTTTATATCTCCTGTACCACAGCTCATATTTTATCCTCCATTGGTAATTTTTCGACATCATCCATTAAAAAATTACAAACAATCTCTAATTATATGTATTATTATTTTTTCCATCCATCCGCTGAAAAAAAAAAAAAACACACAGGGGACATTCCTCTTTTTTTTTTTTTCTACATTTATCGGGGTGTGCAGCTTTTTTTCTTTTATCATATAGTGTCTTTCCCTCTATAATATTGATATATGATCTGATTGGTGAAGGAGATATATGTATATGTAGAGTTTATATGGATACAAATGTAGCTTAATTATAGTTCTGATCAGAATAAATAAATAAAATCTGTAAAATTGTAGCTCCACATGATGGAAAGAAAAGCTTGTTCTTGTTGTCCTTTGTCCTGCAGCGTATATGCATACCAGGGACCCGGACACAGTGGGGGATGGGGGTCCACATTGCCAGAGAATTAATTTTTTGTTATATGTAGAGGATGATAAGAGCATCAAAACAAGGTCTGTCCGGGAGTGCGTGCCAGAGAATGGTGTAGCCGTTCTATTAGTCAGTGAAACCACCCATCATAAAAAAAACTCCTGCAGTGCCTCCATCTTTCTCTATCCCCTCTCCTGCAGTGCCCCATTCTTCTCTCCCCCTCCCCTGCAGTGCCCCATTCTTCTCTCTCCCCTCCCCTGCAGTGCCTCCATCCTTCTCTCCCCCCTCTCCTGCAGTGCCCCATTCTTCTCTCCCCCTCCCCTGCAGTGCCCCATTCTTCTCTCTCCCCTCCCCTGCAGTGCCTCCATCCTTCTCTCCCCCCTCTCCTGCAGTGCCTCCATCCTTCTCTCTCTCCTCTCCTGCAGTGCCCCATTCTTCTCTCTCCCCTCCCCTGCAGTGCCCCATTCTTCTCTCTCCCCTCCCCTGCAGTGCCCCATTCTTCTCCCCCCTACAGTGCCTTCATTGTTATCTCTCCCCTCTTCTGCAGTGCCTTCATCCACCTCTCTCTCCCCTTCTGCAGTGCCTCCATCCTTCTCTCTCCCCTCCCCTGCAGTGCCCCATTCTTCTCCCCCCTACAGTGCCTTCATTGTTATCTCTCCCCTCTTCTGCAGTGCCTTCATCCACCTCTCTCTCCCCTTCTGCAGTGCCTCCATCCTTCTCTCTCCCCTCTCCTGCAGTGCCTCCATCCTTCTCTCTCCCCCCTCTCCTGCAGGGCCTCCACCCTTATCTCTCCCAGCTCCTGTAGTTCCTCCATCCTTCTCTCTCTCCCCTCTCCTGCAGTGCCTCCATCCTTCTCTCTCCCCTCTCCTGCAGGGCCTCCACCCTTATCTCTCCCAGCTCCTGTAGTTCCTCCATCCTTCTCTCTCTCCCCTCTCCTGCAGTGCCTCCATCCTTCTCTCTCCCCTCTCCTGCAGGGCCTCCACCCTTATCTCTCCCAGCTCCTGTAGTTCCTCCATCCGTCTCTCTCTCTCCCCTCTCCTGCAGTGCCTCCATCCTTCTCTCTCCCCTCTCCTGCAGTGCCTCCATCCTTCTCTCTCCCCTATCCTGCAGTGCCTCAATCCTTCTCTCTCTCCCCTCTCCTGCAGTGCCTCCATCCTTCTCTCTCCCCTCTCCTGCAGTGCCTCCATCCTTCTCTCTCTCCCCTCTCCTGCAGTGCCTCCATCCTTCTCTCTCCCCTCTCCTGCAGTGCCTCCATCCTTCTCTCTCTCCCCTCTCCTGCAGTGCCTCCATCCTTCTTTCTCCCCTCTCCTGCAGTGCCTCCATCCTTCTCTCTCTCCATCCTTCTCTCTCTCCCCTCTCCTGCAGTGCCTCCATCCTTCTCTCTCCCCTCTCCTGCAGTGCCTCCATCCTTCTCTCTCTCCCCTCTCCTGCAGTGCCTCCATCCTTCTCTCTCCCCTCTCCTGCAGTGCCTCCATCCTTCTCTCTCCCCCCTCTCCTGCAGGGCCTCCGCCCTTATCTCTCCCAGCTCCTGTAGTTCCTCCATCCTTCTCTCTCTCCCCTCTCCTGCAGTGCCTCCATCCTTCTCTCTCCCCTCTCCTCCAGTGCCTCCATCCTTCTCTCTCTCCCCTCTCCTGCAGTGCCTCCATCCTTCTCTCTCCCCTCTCCTCCAGTGCCTCCATCCTTCTCTCTCTCCCCTCTCCTGCAGTGCCTCCATCCTTCTCTCTCTCCTCGCTCCTGCAGTGCCTCCATCCTTCTAACTCCCCCGATTGAGCCCAGCGCCAAAAAAAGTTCTGCCACTTGGCTCCACTAAGTTGCCTGTCAGGGGGGACACTAATGTGGACACCTGGGGGCAATTACCCCATATCTCTGGCAGAATACACTGGGTCCCTAATGCCACAATTGTCCCCTCTGTAGCAAGCAACATCTATTTGATTTGGGGGCCCCAAAAAAATGGACATGGAGGCCCTTTTTGCAAAAATTTACAAAGCAGAGAAAAGACTCTACAGTGTACAGTACACTTTACTGTAGAGTCTTTTCTCTGCTTAGTACATTTTTGCAAAAAGCTTTAATAAATATTACCTGATTCAAAAAAGAAGCAATAAGATGGAAATGGGATGGCAAAGAAAGGAAGTGGAAATAAAGCTATGGTAATTGTTTTTATTATGGTCAGCAAGCTACCATATTTGTATTACTAAATGGGTCTTTGGATGACTGCCCCCCCCCCTTACTACTCCCCAGTGGCGTCACTAGGGTTGGTGTCACCCGGTGCGACAAAAAAAATGGTGTCACCCCCCCCCACCAACTATAGCCCCCCCCCCTCAGTACAGACCCCCTCCACTTACTACAGACCTCCCTCCCGCAGTATAGATCCCCCTCCCTCCCGCAGTATAGATCCCCCTCCCTCAGTACAGACCCCCCACTAAGTACAGACCACCCTCGATCAATATAGACCCCCCTCCCTCAGTATAAACCTCCCCCTCAGTACAGACACCCCTTTAGTGCAGACCCCTCCATCAGTACAGACACCCCCACCTCGGTGCAGACCCCCCATCGGTACAGACACCCCCACCTCAGAGCAGACACCCCCTCTAACAGTACAGACACCCCCACCTCAGTGCAGACTCCCCCATCATTACAGACACCCCCACCTCAGTGCAGACTCCCCCATCAGTACAGACACCCCCACCTCGGTGCAGACCCCCATCGGTACAGACACCCCTACCTCAGAGCAGACACCCCCTCTAACACTACAGACACCCCACCTCAGTGCAGACTCCCCCATCAGTACAGACACCCCCACCTCAGTGCAGACTCCCCCATCAGTACAGACACCCCCAACTCAGTGCAGACCCCCCAGTGCAGACCCCCCTCAGTACAGACACCCTCCTCAGTGCAGACCCCCTCAGTACAGACACCCCCCCTCAGTGCAGACCCCCCAGTGCAGAACCCCCCCCCAGCAGTACAGACACCCCCCCTCAGTTCAGACCCCCCTCAGTTACAGACCCCCACTCAGTGCATACCCCCCAGCAGTACAGACACCCCCCCCCATTGCAGACCCCCCTTAGTACAGACACCCCCCTTAGTGCAGAACCCCCCAGCAGTACAGACAACCCCCCCCAGTGCAGACTCCCCTCAGTACAGACACCCCCCTGGGTGCAGACACCCCCAGTGCAGACCCCCCTCAGTACAGACACCCCCCGGGTGCAGACCCCCCCAGTACAGACACCCCCAGCAGTACAGACACCCCTCTCAGTGCAGACCTCCCTCAGTACAGACACCCCCTCCGTGCAGACCCCCCAGTGCAGACCCCCCAGTGCAAACACCCCCCAGTGCAGACCCCCCCAGTGCAGACCCCCCCAGTACAGACACCCCCAGCAGTACAGACACCAGCCTCAGTGCAGACCCCCCCATCAGTATAGACGCCCCCCTTACAGTCCTCAGAACAGCAGATACACACAGAGGTGTGTGTCCCTTGAGCTCGGGCTTCTCCTCCTCTGTGGATGTAAACAGAGAGGAGGGGGAGGCGTCTTCGTTCCGCTCTGCTGAGGGACACAGCTGCAGCGTGAGACACAGGGCAGCGGGCGGTGTTAGTGGTGCCACTACCCACGGGTGTCACCCCTCTGGCGGGTGTCACCCGGGTGCGTCCCGCACCTCCCACACCTGCCTAGCAATGCCACTGCTACTCTCCCCCATGTTCTTTTTAACCCCTCTCTCTACCACGTACCGCACGGCAGGAGATTCAGTTTTCTGTTCACGGGCGGCCGGACTGAAAGGAAGTGAGCACTCAGTGTGTGCACTTCCTGATGGTCCGACCGGGAACAGGAAACTGAATCTCCTGTACTGCGCAGACTGCAGGAGGAAGTAAGAGGAGCTCGGCCACGCTACAGGCTGCAGCTTATAGGAAGCGGCGGCCGGCGGCGCGGCTGGGGCCGCAGGCCAGCTCGTGGCCCCAAGCAATTGCTTGTTTTGCCTGTCCTATCACGACGGGCCTGCCCTTAGGAAGCTGGTGCATTGACCAAAATGAAAAGCATGGGATTGGGGGAGTGAAAAGATTTTGGCTATGGTTGGGAAGTTGAGAGGGCACCCTGTTTCCACATCAAATAGAGTAGAGAACTTTGTGAGTCCTTTCCGTTGCCAGATGGAAAAGGCTGTATGTTCCATTCCAGGAGGGAAACTGGGGTTCCCTTGGAACGGTAGGTATCTGGACATGAAAGGGGAAAGTTTGAGGCTCTTCCTGACCTCTCGCCAGGCTATAGCAGTGTCCCGCAACATAAGATTATGTTGGAGTAGAGTTGAAACACATTTCCACTTGCAGGGGACTATGGCCATCAGGGAATAGGGTTGAGCCATTGCAGATTCTAAGCAGTAGTTTGAGTACTGGGAGGACTGGGATATCCAGTCTAGGCCTTTCCTCAGGAGGCATGCTAAATTATAAGCTCAGATATTTGAAAGACTGATACCCCCTTCGCGTCTGGGAAGATATCGTTTTGTAAATGCTATGCGTGGTCGTTTGTTTTGCCAAATTAATTTAGAGATGGCCTTGTTGAAGGCTTTTGTATCTTTATGTCATAGAAGTAGTGGGAGAGTTTGAAGTAGGTAGAGTAAAACTGACCATTTTCACTAGGTAGCATCTTCCCAGGAGTGAGAGGGGCAGGTCTGTCCAGTTGCCCAATTCGTGGGAAATTTTTGTGATCAGGGGTGGGTAGTTGAGGTGGTAGATAGAGGAGGGTAATTTCCCTATTTTGATTCCTAGGTGAGTTATGTGGGATTTTGCAACCGTGAAGGGTGAATAGAGGGTCCAGGGCGGGTTGGAGCGAGTGCCTATGGGGAGGATTTCACTCTTTTGACCTGTACACACAATAGGATTTTCCGACAACAAAACCGTGGATTTTTTCCGAAGGATGTTGGCTCAAAATTGTCTTGCATACACACGGTCACACAAATGTTGTCGGAAATTCCGAACGTCAAGAATGCAGTGACGTACAACGCGTACGACGAGCCGAGAAAAATGAAGTTCAATAGCCAGTGCGGCTCTTCTGCTTGATTCCGAGCATCGGACTTATGTACACACGCTCAGAATTTCCGACAACAAAACTTGTTGTCGAAAAATTTGAGAACCTGCTCTCAAACATTTGCTGGCAGAAATTCCGACAACAAATGTTCTATGGAGCCTACACACGGTCGGACTTTCCGACAACAAGCTCACATCCAACATTTGTTGTCAGAAAATCCTATTGTGTGTACAGGGCATTACTGTAATTTATACGGAGTCCCAAGCATTGGGCAGGGTGAATCAGAGAGGGCATGATGTCGGCTAGTCTGTTGGCAATGATTTTGGAGAGGATTTTGACGTCCAGGTTCAGTAGTGATATGGGTCGGTAAGAGTCTTGGGGGTCTTTACACTTCTTGGACAGTAGTTTGATGATGGCCTGGTTTCCCGTGGGTAGATAAGGGCCGCCAGATCAAATGCCACAATAGACCCTGTGAAGAGTGGGTTCTATTATCGTTTTTAAGGTTTTATAGAATTCGCCTGTGAACCCATCGGGACCTGGGGCTTTAGAGGGTGCTAGGTTGCTGATGGTAGTTGATATTTCAGAAAGGGTGATGGGTGCGTTAAGGGTCTCAAGTTGGGAGGGGGTGACCATGGGCATGTCAACTGTCTCAAGGAAGGATTGGGCTTTTATTCTGTCAATGGGGTCTGGAGCAAATAATGAGGAGTAATATTGTAACATGACTCTATTAATGTCATGTTGCGTGGAGTGGGCAATGCCCGAGGTGTCCTGTAAGGAGGTTATGTGGGTTGGGCAGAAGGGGGCCTTACAGAGTCTTGCTAGCAGTTTTCCTGCTTTGTTGTCGAATTTGTGGAGGGTGGCATCCATATATGCCTTTTTTGTCAGTTCGAGGGTGTCGGCCCAGGTGTCAAAGGCCCTCTTAGCTGACTGACATTCCTTCCTATTGTCAGGTGAGTCCGTGGTGTATAGAGAGCGTTGTGCCTAGAACTGGCCAACTTGTAGTTTGCCAGGGTGTTTCTCTTGAAGGAAGCCGCATAGGAAATGACTTGGCCCCTAAGGAAGGCTTTGCCAGCTTCCCAAAAGAGGTTTGGGTCGTCAGAATGTGGTGCATTGGCTGTGTAAAATTCCCTCCATGCTTTCTCTATGTACTGTTGGAAGTCAGCATTGTTTTGGAGGTAGGATGGAAAACGCCAAAGTTTGGGGTTTGGGTGAATGTCGGGGTTGTCTAGTGTCACGAGATGGGGGCATGGTCAGAAATGGAGATATCGTGGACCTCTTGCCATATATATCATTGGGACTAGATTGTCTGAGCAGAAGAGGTAATCGATTCTAGTGAAAATAATGTGTGGGTTAGAGTAGAAGGTGAATTCCCTGTCAGCCGGGTGTAGGAGGCGCCATATGTCTTGGAAGCAAAGGGATTCTATAGTAGAGGCGAAGTGTGTCGGATCAGTAGTAGCTGATGTGGTTTGTAGGCGTTTGGGAGAGGATCTATCATCTATAGAGTGTAGAGTGGTGTTGAAGTCTCCGCCAACTATATGTGGGAGGTGACGTGCGGGCCTGCCTGTAGTGTGCACAGGAAAGCCGCTGCTTTGGAGGGATCTTGGAAGAAGAGCTGGTTGCCGTTGGGGGCCTTGAGGCAGAGTGTGGCAGGAAAGGCCAGGGTGAATTTTACCTGGCGTTGGTAGAGTTCCGTACATACATGCTGGAAAGCTTTTCTCTTTTTTGATACTTCCATGGAATAGTCAGCAAAGATCAGGATCCTCATGCCATCGATTTGGAGAGACCTGGATTGTCTGAATTTCTGTAGTATTGAGGTTTTATCTGCATAGTTTAGGTATGTGGCAATGATCGGTCAAGGAGACTTGTGATCTGTGTTAAAGGTTCCCATGCGGTGGGCCCGTTCCACTGAGCAGGGGCCTGGTAGGCCTAGGGCTTCAGGTATGCATTGGTGCAGAATTCCGTGAGGGCTGCTACTTGTAGAGATTCTGGGACGCCTACAAAGGGCAGATTGCTCCTTCTGGACCTATTTTCTAAATCGTCCAGCTTTTGTAGAATGTACTGGTTTGTTATATCAGTGGCCTGTTATAACTCTTCTTCTATGCTAGATAAATCGTGCTCCATTTCGTTCAGTCTGGTGGTATGTTCCCCCAGTTGGGCCGTAATCTGTTGCATCCCTGCATAGACTGCTCTCTCCACAGAGGCAGCTATTGTGGGGGTGAGGAGAGCTGCTACAGCCTGTGCTATGCGCTCTATGTTGTTGTCCCCATCGTGGGGAGCTGGGAAAGCACTCTGAGAGGAAGGGGGGCCGAGCATCCGCTCACCTCCATGTCCGGCGTGTCCGCTAGGGCATCCGGGAAAGCCGAGACCAGGGCCTCGATTTGCGGATGGGGCCGTGTGCACCGGTGCGGCTGTTTGTGACCGGGCGCCGGCCTTTTCCACGAATTGGTCCATATGTGCACGGGGGGAGTCCCGGGGAGACTGTTGGAATGCGGGGCGTGCTGGGACGGTTTTATATGCCGGTTTTCGGGTCGTGCTGCGGGAGCTGAGGAGAGAAGCAGCTACTCCACGCGTCGCCAGAACCAGAAGTTTTACTTTTTTTAATCACTTTTATTGCTATCAAATGGGATGTAAACATCCTTTGTGTCAGCAATAGGCAGTGACGGGTACTCTTTATTGTGAGATCTCGGTTCTGTCCTTACAAGCATCTGATCACACCAAGTTGTGTTCAAATGCTTTGCGTTTTTAAAAATGGCACTGTTTACATCTGGGGAAACCGGACCTGATGAAAATGCTTGTCACTTCCGGTTTCCTATACCATGGAGATCATCTGGGGCCTTCCAGTGGGACAGGAGAGCCTGGAAAGACAGCAGTGGGAGGCGGTGGGAGGGGAGATCCCTCTTGACACCCATTTGAGAGCCCCATCTAGGATAAGAGTCTGGTATATATTAAGGGAATCCACCAGCCACATTGCTTACAGACAGGAGGACAGTGGCTGGGAGGCTGGGAGCGGTCATTTACAGACAATTTAAACAATATTAAATATATTAAAGGTGTAATATTTGTATGCCACCATCTTCTTAGAAAAAAGCCTGCCCCCGTCTATGAAAGAGGCCCTAATAGTACTGATCCCTAAGCCTAACAAGGATCTCTTATACTGTGAATCCTATAGGCCAATCTCTTTGATCAACACAGATCTTAAGATCTTAACAAAAATATTAGCTACCCGTATAAACTTAGTAGTCACGACCCTGATTAGCCCTGATCAAACGGGGTTCATACCAGGTAGGTCCACATATAGTAATATACGGAGACTGTTCACTAACATCCAATTCCCCACCAGAGAAAGGAAGTCCAGAGCGATTGTATCCTTAGACGCCCACAAGGCATTCGACTCTATTGAATGGCCCTACCTATTTTACATACTCGAAAAATTTGGGTTCGGGGGTAATTTCCTTCAGTGGATCAGGCTAATGTATGAGAAACCTACTGCTCGTATCAGAATCAACGGGATAATCTCCAGACCTTTCAATATTCGCAGGGGCACCCGTCAGGGGTGCCCTCTGTCGCCACTGCTGTTCGCGCTGGCGATAGAACCCCTGGCCAGATTATTAAGATCCTCCCAAAGGATCCGGGGTATGAAAATAGGCAATCTGGAGGAACGCATATCCCTATACGCAGATGATATGCTGCTATACCTGACAGACCCACAAAGCACAGTCCCAATCATGCTTAACCTGATAGAAGAGTTTGGTAGATTTTCGGGCCTTAAGATAAATTGGACAAAATCCAACATTTTTAGAGTAGATCATGACCTTCCTTTCGACCTCCCAACAGACTGCCCACTCCAACTGACGGACAAATTTAAGTACTTAGGGATTACGATACAACTGCCAATTTCCTCATATATAGTTAATAACTTGGTACCATGTATAGACTCCTTTAAATGCAAACTGACCAGCTGGACAACCCTGCCATTAACGTTAATGGGTAGGGTCAATCTATTCAAAATGTTTTTTTTTTGCCTAAATTCTTATATATCCTGGCTAATAGCCCAGTATATATTACTAAGAAGACGTTCCAAGAAATTGACTCTTTACTAATAACCTTTTTATGGTCTCCCAAGAACCCCAGAATAGCACTAAGAACACTGCAGTTACCCACAGCTCAGGGGGGCTTGGCACTTCCAAACCTCAGACAATATTACTTTGCATCACAACTTGTGTTTGTGCACTGGTGGATGTTTCCACAAATCACCAACGCTGCAACAGCAGCGGAAATGGCGACACTTTCATCACAGGAAGCCCTGAGTAATTTAATATTTTGTAAAAGGGTCAGAGAACGAAGGGGCACTGACATAATACAGGTACCCATTGATATTTATAAACGATGTCTCCTATTAATTCCAGAGGACACACCGTCTATATCTCCCAATCAACCAATATGGAACAACCCCACGTTCACTCACTTCCTGAGCCTACCGGGCGCCTCCGCCTGGGACGCTAGGGGCCTAAGATATATACATCAATTATATGATCAGGGATCTCTTAAGCCCTTCGACGCACTACAAGAGGAATTTGGGGTGCCAGGGACCTGGCACTTCAGATACCTCCAACTAAAACATGCAGCAACGGCCCAATTAGGTCTTAACAATGTGAGGTTTCATAACTCTACGTTAGAAGAGGCACTTATGCAACCCGAACACTCGGGATTAATATCAGGATATTACAAGCTGTTATCTCAGGGGGGCGCAGGCCAATTACGGAAAGTGAAAAGTTACTGGCTTATGGATATACCGGATATATCAGATGAAAACTGGGAAGAATTCATGGATACATACTTTACCACCACTATATCAGCCAGGGATAAAATGATACAGCTGCGCATTTTTCATAGAGTTTACTACACACCCCTACGCCTATTTCGCATGAAGAAAATAAACAGCTCTGTCTGTCATAAATGTAACAAACTGACAGGTGACCTGCTCCACATGCTTTGGAACTGTGAAAAGGTACGCCCATTTTGGTCACAAGTGACTAGCTTTATAGCAACTAATTTTGATTTACCGAATATTTGTAGTCCTAAGTGGTGCATACTGGCAATCTTTGAAGAAGTAGACATGAGCACATATCAAAAAAAATTTTTACGCCTTTTATTATTTTATGCCAGGAAAACGGTGGTTTTGCAATGGATATATTCCACACCGATTTCTTTGAACTTATGGAAGAATGTAATTAATCAGGTATTGCCTGTTTACAAACTGACGTATGAGGCGGGGGGGTGTGCGGCTAAATTCGAGAAGATATGGGGAAAGTGGACAGATCTTGTTGAGGCTTGCGAATACCCTGAGGTGGACTAAAACTCTAGTGTGGGAACGACATCTTATATTGTTTAGAATGAATACTAATAGGCCAATGGCTACCAGGGACAACTTGAGAATAGAAAGAGGTAAAGGTACGCAGAATTTGCTATATGAGGGCACTGATGATTTCATCTAAAGAGGCGATTAAGAACTCTGATGCTTATTGCTCAATATAAATGTGGCAACGATACCGTTATTATTGTTTGAGGATGTAGTGACGAGAATAGGTACAAGTTTATCTTCATTACAGGGTTAGTATCACAGAAATACCCATTTTGTCATCAATACCGAAATTGTCAAAAATATGTTATGTATGGATGTATTTGTTTAATAAGGAGAATGATCCTATGGACATATGTAAAATTGATGATGTAATACGGATGTGAATGTATTATGTTTGTAATGAAGATTAATAAAAACAGTTTAAAAAAAAAAAAGGTGTAATATTGATCTTGGGGGAGGGGACCTGTATAGCAAAAGAGACATAGAAAAAAAAAAGTTAATTCCCATTTCTTGGCAAGTTTCCTTATTTATGTAAATAATATAATGTGGACCACAAAAATACTTACTAGACCCTTATCCTCACTGATCCTCATTTATGGGGGTCCGGAATATATTCTGGGGGTGTCCCCATTATATTATTTACAAACCAAGGAAGATTGCAGGGAAATGTGAATAAAAAAAACATAACTTATTTGTGGATTTGTTTTGCTTTTTGCATATGGTTTCCCTTTGATATCCATACAAGATCCTTATCCAGGATAAAGTTCAATGTTTATAAACAATTTTAATTTGTATCTCTCTATCTCCCATCTGATCAATGTTTATAAACAATGTTACTTTGTATCTCTCTATCTCTCATCTGATCAATGTTTATAAACAATGTCACTTTGTATTTCTCTAGCTCCTGTCTGATCAATTTTTATAAACAATGTCACTTTGTATCTCTCTATCTCTCATCTGATCAATGTTTATAAACAATGTCACTTTGTATCTCTCTATCTCTCATCTGATCAATGTTTATAAACAATGTCACTTTGTATTTCTCTAGCTCCTGTCTGATCAATTTTTATTGTTTCAGTATCTGTTCTTGTGGGTACTCTGTATGTATGTATGCACAGTACTACGTCTCCTGTCCTGTATGTCGGGTGTAATTCTCGGTATCTGTTCTTATTCTGTATGTATGGACTCTGCACAGTACTACGTCTCCTGTCCTGTATGTCGGGTGTAATTCTCGGTATCTGTTCTTATTCTGTATGTATGGACTCTGCACAGTACCACTTCTTTTGTCCTGTATGTCGGGTGTAATTCTCGGTATCTGTTCTTATTCTGTATGTATGGACTCTGCACAGTACCTCTTCTCCTGTCCTGTATGTCGGGTGTAATTCTCAGTATCTGTTCTTATTCTGTATGTGTGGACTCTGCACAGTACCACTTCTCTTGTCCTGTATGTCGGGTGTAATTCTCGGTATCTGTTCTTATTCTGTATGTATGGACTCTGCACAGTACCACTTCTCTTGTCCTGTATGTCGGGTGTAATTCTCGGTATCTGTTCTTATTCTGTATGTATGGACTCTGCACAGTACTACTTCCCATGCTCCATGTTCTGATGTCATGTAATTTGTATTAATATAATAAGTTAAAAGGTTTATTTCTCTCAATAGGGAGGAGAATAGTTGTACATTACGTCACTCTCATTCTTCCTTCTGTTTCATAAACTTGGCTCCACCACGGGGGGAAGAGGAAGAGAAACTCCACTAATATAGAATAACAGACCACAGAGGAGAGATAGCAGAGAGCGGAGGAGACTCCACCACGAGACATCAGACCACAGAGGAGAGACAGCAGAGAGCGGAGGAGACTCCACCACAAGACATCAGACCACAGAGGAGAGACAGCAGAGAGCGGAGGAGACTCCACCACAAGACATCAGACCACAGAGGAGAGACAGAAGAGAGCGGAGGGGTAGGTTGCCCCAGTACATCAGAGAGGTAGGATGGAGTAGTCCTATGAATTCTTCTACATGTGTGGAGAACACAGGAGTGGTCAATGCCCACTTGCTCAGGCACTTTATAGGGCTGAAATGTATTGTATTTTGTGGGTTGGGGGATGTATAGCATGGATGGGGGAATCTATTAGACTTCTTTTGTTTAGCCTAGAGCAGTGATGGCGAACCTATGGCACGCGTGCCACAGCTGGCACGTAGAGCCATCTCTGTGGGCACACGAGAGGATCCAGGACAGAGCTAGAGGTCTCTCTCTCCTCTCAGCCCCCCCTCCTTCTCTTTCAGCCTTCCCTCTTTTTCCGTCCCCCCCTCTTTGTGTCCCCCTCTCTCTGTTCCCCCTCACACTCAGCTCACCCCTCTCTCAGCATCTCTCTCTCTGTCCCTCTTCTCTCTCTCTGTCCCCCTTCTCTTTCTCTGTTCACCCCTCTCTCTCTGTCCCCCATCTCTCTCTCTCTCTGTCCTCCCCTCCTCTCTCTGTTCCTCCTCTCTCTAAGCATTTCTCTCACACCCCTCTCTCTCAGCCCCTCTCCCTCTCTCTGTTGCCCCTCTCTCTCAGCATATCTCTCACACCCCTCTCTCTCTCTGTCCCCTCTCCCTTTCTCTCAGCCCCTCTCCCTCTCTCTCAGCCCCCCTCCCTCTTAGCATCTCTCTCACACCCCTCACTCTCGCTGTTCCCTCTCTCTCCCTCTCTCACACAACCCTCTCTCTCTCACACACCCCCTCTCTCTCTCACACAACCCCCTCTATCTCTCACACAACCCCTCTATCTCTCACACAACCCCTCTCTTTCGTTCAGCCCCCCTCTCTCGTGAATTGCCATGTTGGCATTTTGCAACACAAAACCAATGTCTTTATTTCAGTTTTTGGCACTCGGGCTCAAAAAGGTTCGCCATCACTGGCCTAGAGGGTATGTATGGCCCACCTTAGCAATAGAAATCATTCCGTTGAACGATACAATTAAAAACAAATAAATAAATAAAATCAAAGTTTAGGAAAAACATCAGAAGGTTAAAAATGATTCCAGGTTAAAGTGGACCTGTCATCAGTTCAACCTCCTTCTGCTTTCAAAATTGTTAAGGAATATGCTCCACACCCTTAGCAACGTGGGATGTCACCCAGCTCCATACATTTGCTAGCCAGGAATCTCTGCTTAGATAGTTGGTGTGCCCCCCAATTTATACCCTTCAGATATGGTATGAATTTACTGGGGGACCCCATGAAAAAAAATGTTGTATGATCCTACCAGATCCTTGGGGTTTTGTATAGGTTTTATAGGGGAACCTTACAATGAAAAAAAAAGGGCACCCCCCAAAATCCATACTAAATGCAAGCATGCAGCCTACGTGCAATCCCCCTTTCTGACCCATACAAGGCCTATTCATGCCCTCAACATGGGAGTTGCCAGGAGGGAAATTCCTGGCAAAGCAGCTTGTGCCCATGTTGATGAGGACAAGGGACTCTTCCCCACAACCCTGGACATTGTGCGGAGGAGTGGGTGAGGAGGGCTTATCTGAATCTTGAAGCCCCCTATAACAGTCAGGGGATCCCCAGATACTGCCCCACCCAACTCATTTCCAAAAAAAAAAGTTAAATTTAAAGTGGAGGGCCCACAAAAAAAAAAAAATGAAAAGTCAGCAGCTACAAATACTGCAGCTGCTGACTTTTAATAATCGGACACTTACCTGTCCCGGGGTCCAGCGATGCGGGGGAACGAGACCCCCCCCTCGTTCCCCGCTCCGCTCGCGGCGCCGGCATTCTTAATGTGGGAACCCGGCTGTGGCTTCACAGCCGGGCACCCACTGCGCATGCGCGAGCGGCGCCGTGCGCCGTGATTCGACGCTCACTCATCTGGGACACATGACAGGTCCCAGATGACTGTGCGGCGTCTAGGGGAAGTGACGTTTAGCCCGGGCAATGAAGGTGGCAGACTACGAGGGACCCCCTAGCAACAGGCATTTAGAGGTAAGTAAAAATAAAAAATTTTTCCAATTATTTTTTTTTTATTTTTTTAATGATTTTTAAGCCACATTTTTTTTTTTGGTGGCAACCCCACTTTAAAGTGAGTTAAAATACACGTATGCTTTTTGACAAGTCCTTCATTGAAAATTAACCCCTCACTGCCAAAAAAAAGTCCCACAATGTAAATCCACCATCAATCACATTGCCCAGTGATGTAGATCCAATTACAATCACAAAGAACAACTTTTATGAATCCATACTTCCCTTATCGACTTCATTGGTGTTTAAATACACCAAATAAAGTATTGGACCGAAAACTGGACCACCATACATGACAGCTTCCTTTGTCAATGGTTGTTAGGGAAGCAGCGGGGTACCGGCAGCTGCTGTGTCATCAGCAACCATGACATCACCCGACCCCCATTATTTCCTGGCCAGGGATCCCCAGTCATGTTAACAAAAGGGGCAGCTATGGCATGATGTCACTGGCCACATGACCACATCTGGCCAATGACATTAACTAATTTGCTCTATGACCATGGCCACAGTCGGTCAATGACCTCACTGGGTATATACCCCACCCCTTTGTTTACATTCAGCCCCATGGCCCTAGGACATGTCATTCATGGTGAGTGTAGCAACAGAGTCAGGCCTGTACCTCGGGTGCTGGGTCGAGTCGGCGGGTGCCATTCATAGTAATTGATGAGGATCTCCATCTCTTGGACAAGATGACTGACAATGGATTACGGAGGGGCACATTTTTTGGGTTCTTCTACTTTTTTAATAAAGGATTTGGCAGAAAGTATGGCATCATTATTTACACTTTTCATGTTTTTTCTTCCTGAATGGGTACTATGTACCCCTTACTCATTCACATAGGGTGACTGGGGACCCCCTTATTGTTAAAGGTGCTTCCCGATTCTGATAAGCCCCCTGCCCACAGACCCCCTGAAGGATCTGGTATGGAATTAGGGGGGACTTCATGTCATTTCTCTTTTTTTTGTACATGAAATCCCCCTTAACATCCATACCAGACCCTCATCAAGTATAAGGATCCCATAGAATTTTAGGGAGGAACCCATGCCATTTTTTTTTTAAACCCTCCCCATTAACATCTATATCAGACCCTCTTCTAGGATAAGGGTCTGGTATAGATGAAGGGAATTTCCCGCCATTTGTTTACAAAGAGAAGAGGCTGGGAACTGTCCTTTACCAGCAATTTGTTTTCTCAGTGAATGGCGGTGTTGCTGTTGTAGGTTGTATACATCGTACAGATGTGTCCCTTCACAGGCCGGGTCAGGGGCACCATACAGACATGGGATTTTAAAGGAACTTTACATTAAATATTGTTGCACTTTAAACATTATTGAAATTGCTGCTCCACACCAAATTTTTTTTTGCTTTGCCCATAACAGTTACAGAGCAGGTAAAAAAAAAAAAACAACCATTAATATCACTTTAAATGATCTGTAACTTCAGGACGGGTCTTCAGCATCTCAAAGGGAAACTGGTTTATGCCGATGTCATAGGATCGGTGGAAACCAAGGAACATTGTAAGATCAAAAAAAAGTTTGGTCAACCAAGCAGCTCCGTCTGCACCTTTAGTAAATGAAGGAAAGGGGGTAGCTCAAGGGAAGGCTATTATTATTATTATTTATATTATTATTATTTATTATATTATTATTTATTATATTATTATTTATTATATTATTATTATTATTATTATTATTATTATTATGGTTGTTAATTTTTTATTATTATTATTTTTATTATTACCATTGTTGTTAATTTGTATTATTAATATAAAAATTATAAAACTAATAATAATTAAAAAAATAATAATAATAATACAAATTAACAACTGTGACAGACTCACCCAGGACAGAGGCTTTTGAAGGGGGCTGAATGCCTGCCTCTTGCCTACTGACTATGGGCCCTGGCATTTGAGGGAGCTACAAGCATTTAGAAAGATATTCTGTAATGCAAAAGGACATTATTAAGGAGGTCATGAAGGTCTCTGTCAGCTTGGGACTTAGTGGACAGATGTCAGTGAAAGGAATGCTGATTAATGAGATATGGAAACCCAATAGTTTATTGACCTCATTAAATTGGTGTTCCCATTATAAAAAAAAAATAAAACTCACCAGCTACAAATACTGTATTGTAAATGTGGGGCGCCCGACTGTGGCTTCACAGCTGGGCACCCAGTGAGCATGCACGAGCGGCGCCGTGCGCCTTGATTGGCCGCGCAGTCATCTGGGATCAGTCACGTGTCCCAGATGATTGACAAGAGGGAGGGGGAGAGCTGAGCCCTTCCTGCGCCGAGGGGAAGGGACATCAAGAGCCCAGGCACTGAAGGAGGCAGACTACAGGGGACCCCCTAGCAACAGGCATTTAGAGGTTAGTAAAAAAAATTCCAAATGTTTTTTTTTTTTTTTAGGCACATTCGTAATTTTTTTTTTTATTTTTTTTGGGGGGAACACCTTTGTCTCCTAGCAAATTATTGGGGGATGTGTTTATAACAGCCATGATAATAATAATAATAATATTATCATGGTTGGTAATTTGTATTATCATTATTATCATTATTGTTAATTTGTATTATTAATATAATAATAATAATAATTATAAAAAATAAGAAGAATGATAAAAAATAATAATAATACAATTTACCAACAATGATAATACCCTGTTTCCCTGAAAATAAGCCCTACCCTGAAAATAAGCCCTACAAGGACTACTTTAACTAGGGCTTATTTGGGGGGGTAGGGCTTATATTGCAGCCATCACCGACAATCACGCTAGGTCTTATTTTCGGGGTAATAATAATAATAATAATAATTTTTATATTACAGTTATTATTATTATTTATATTATTATTATTTGTATTATTATTATTATTATTATTATTATTATTATTATTATTATTATTATTATTATTATTATTATTCTGTGTACACTGTGTTGGACTTGTCATCAATAATACAGCACCCTTTCTGGAAAGGAACCAAGGATACATAGAACTTTTACATGAAGATTGTGCTACATCCTCTTCTGAATGTACAATCCTATATTTCACAACACCTGTGCTGCAGGGGATGACTACCCCCTCCGCCCCCTACACATTGCACAACAAGACATTCCACAGACATGAAAGCAGAACTTGTACTGATAACACATTATTGTCAGGTGATTCCAGCACATAAACCTGATATTATTATATAGAGAAATAATACAAGAAATCTTGAGGGAAAATCATAGAGAAGTAGTTCAGCTCTTTGGGTGTGTCTGGTACGTCCAAACCGTGAAGAAGTTACCTACAAGCAAGGGGGGCAGCCATGGGATTGTTTTAAATTTAATCTTAATCTCCCGACTCTTGACTTTTATATGAATGGGGTCTGGGCAGCTGTGGGAGCCGCAAGATTTCTTTAACGTGACCGGTGAGTGCTGCCCCCCCCAAGAACCAGGGAGGGACCACTACCATCAGGATGGTGGGCAGAAGGAGATCAGGGATCATGTGTTCCTCCATCTCCTCTACAAGGTGCGCATGTGTATGTAAATGGTGATAGCACCTACACATGATGTATAACGTCGGTGTGGCGTTGCTAGGGGGGTGCGGGGGTGCGGTCCGCACCTGGGTGTCACCCACTACAGGGGTGACACCATCCCGTGGGTGACAGAAGCCCTGGCTCCCTTTTGCAGTTTTTTTTTTTTGTCAGCCTGAAAACCCTCTTTCCGTGCCTGGCCTGTGTTCTCCTACTCCTCCTCCCCTCTGTCTCTCACTACGGCACGGCTGCCCAAGCCTGTCGCGGTCGATTCTCCACCCGGGTGGCACGGCTGCACACTGTCTTCTCCTCTCCAGCTGCCGCCCGCGTGTTCCATGTACCTGAGCCGCCCGAGCTAGTGCGGTAATGGGGGGGAGGTGGTGAGAGTCGGCTTGCGATGCAAAATTACTAATAGAGGGGGGTTCTATGTCCTGGGGGGTCTGTAGTAATGGAGGGGGTCCTATGTCCTGGGGGGGTCTGTTCTAATGGAGGGGGGTTCTATGTCCTGGGGGGTCTGTACTAATGGAGGGGGGGTGCTATGTCCTGGGGGGGTCTGTACTAATGGAGGGGGGGTTATATGCCCTGGGGGGGTCTGTACTAATAGAGGGGGTGCTATGTCTTGGGGAACTGTACTAATGGAGGGGGTGCTTTGTCCTGGGGGGGGTCTGTACTAATGGAGGGGGTGCTATGTCCTGGGGGAGGGGTCTGTACTAATGGAGGGGGTGCTATGTCCTGGGGGATCTGTACTAATAGAGGGGGTGCTATGTCCTGGGGGGTCTGTACTAATGGAAGGGGGTGCTATGTCTTGGGGGGTCTGTACTAATGGAGGGGGTGCTATGTCTTGGGGGGTCTGTACTAATGGAGGGGGTGCTATGTCCTGGGGGGGTCTGTTCTAATGGAGGGGGGGTTCTATGTCCTGGGGGGTCTGTACTAATGGAGGGGGGGGGGGTGCTATGTCCTGGGGGAGTCTGTACTAATGGAGGGGGGGTTATATGTCCTGGGGGGTCTGTACTAATAGAGGGGGTGCTATGTCTTGGGGAACTGTACTAATGGAGGGGGTGCTATGTCCTGGGGGGGGGTCTGTACTAATAGAGGGGGTTCTATGTCATGGGGGAGGGGTCTGTACTAATGGAGGGGGGGTGCTATGTCCTGGGGGATCTGTACTAATAGAGGGGTGCTATGTCTTGGGGGGGTCTGTACTAATGGAAGGGGGTGCTATGTCTTGGGGGGTCTGTACTAATGGAGGGGGGTGCTATGTCCTGGGGGGGTCTTTACTAATGGAGGGGGGTGCTATGTCCTGGGGGATCTGTACTAATGGAGGGTGGTGCTATGTCCTGGGGGGTCTGTACTAATGGAGGGGGTGCTATGTCCTGGGGAGTCTGTACTAAAAGAGGGGGTGCTATGTCCTGGGGATCTGTACTAATAGAGGGGGGTGCTATGTCTTGGGGGGGGGTCTGTACTAATGAAGGGGGGTGCTATGTCATGGGGGGTCTGTACTAATGGAAGGGGGTGCTATGTCCTGGGGGGTCTGTAGTAATGGAGGGGGGTGCTATGTCCTGGGGGATCTGTACTAATGGAGGGGGTGCTATGTCCTGGGGGGTCTGTACTAATGGAGGGGGTGCTATGTCCTGGGGAGTCTGTACTAAAAGAGGGGGTGCTATGTCCTGGGGATCTGTACTAATAGAGGGGGGTGCTATGTCTTGGGGGGGTCTGTACTAATGAAGGGGGGTGCTATGTCATGGGGGGTCTGTACTAATGGAAGGGGGTGCTATGTCCTGGGGGGTCTGTAGTAATGGAGGGGGGGGGGGTGCTATGTCCTGGGGGATCTGTACTAATGGAGGGGGGTGCTATGTCCTGGGGGGGTCTGTAGTAATGGAGGGGGGTTCTTTGTCCTGGGGGTCTGTACTAATGGAGGGGAGTTCTTTGTCCTGGGGGGGGGATCTGTACTAATGGAGGGGGTGCTTTGTCCTGGGGAGGTCTGTACTGATGGAGGGGGTGTTATGTCCTGGGGGGTCTGTACTAATAGAGGGGGGTGCTTTGTCCTGGGGGAGGTCTATACTTGGTAGACATGGAAACCGTCAAAAAATTTGTTTAGTTTCGTTCCATTTCGTTTCGTAAAAAAAAAAATCGTAATTCGTAATTCGTGTACGAAATTCCGTTTGAATTCGTACAAAATACGAATTTCGTACGAATCGTTAAAAAATTTCGAATCGTTACGAATAGTTACGAATCGTTAATAATCACTCGCGGCTAATGAATTGCCGGTTCCCGTAACACAGAGAACAATTCAAATCCAACTACCAAATATTGAATTTCAACTAATACGAAAGAAATTATTATAGCGCATATAACGAATGATTCGAATGATTCGAATGAATTTGAGATTCATTATATCTAATATCGAGAACTGTCCCTGCACAAAGTGTCATTTTTGCAGGACAAAAAGCTATTTAAAATCACTCGCGGCTAATGAATTGTCGGCCCCGGACAACACCCGTTTTTAAAACCTATAATAAAAAAAAAATACTCACCTTCCTCGATCCGAAACGGCAGGTTTTTTTTTTTTTACTTACCTACCTTTAGTTGTTCTTCTTCTTTGCATCCATCGCTTCCTGGTTCCTGGTCCCTCGGATATGGGCGGGGATATTACGGCTATTACGTAATATCCCCTAGCCCGCACTGTCTCCTGGGAGCTTGTGTCATAGCTCCCAGGAGTCAGTGCGGCTGCCTGGCCCGAGATCGTGCGAGACTTCGAGCCGAACGTGACGTCATCACGACGCTGCTGACGGCGCTCCTATGAACGGTCTACTGCGCATGCGCGAGATTAGAGAGAGGCGTGAATGAAATCCAGGAAGACAATGCCCTGGAGTATTCACATGCCCACACGCAAGATGGGGATGAAGCCGGAAATGGATATAAAGTATTTTTTAGACATAAAATCCGAATGGCCAAAGTCAGACAGACAGGACAGGTGAGCTAATGATTTACAAAGCATTTTATTAAGCAATCCCCATTAAAAAAAAAAAACGTCAGGGGCAGTGTAGCTCCGCTTTAAGGGGAACCCCGGACAAAAAAAAAAAAATGGCGTGGGGTCCCCCTCAAAATCCATACCAGACCCTTTATCCGAGCATGCAACCTGGCAGGCCGCAGGAAAAGAGGGGGCACGAGAGCGCCCCCCCTCCCTCCTGAACCGTACCAGGCCACATGCACTCAACATTGGGAGGGTGCGTTGGGGTCCCCCCCAAAGCACCTTGTCCCCATGTTGATGAGGACAAGGGCCTCATCCCCACAACCCTGGCCATTAGTTGTGGGGGTCTGCGGGCGGGGGGCTTATCGGAATCTGGAAGCCCCCTTTAACAAGGTGACCCCCAGATCCCAGCCCCCCCCCCCCCCCTGTGTGAAATGGTAAGGGGGTACAAAAGTACCCCTACCATTTCATCAAAAAAGTGACAAAAATGGTAAAAATGACAGGAGACGGTCTTTGACAATTCCTTTATTAAAATCTTCTTTCTTCTGGTCTTCCTTCTTCTTTTCTTCATCCTTCGGTTTCTTCATCTTCTCCTTCCAGCATCTTCTTCCATCTTCTTCTTCCATCTTCTTCTTCCTCCGATCTGCTTCTTCTTGCTCTGGTCTTATCGTCCGGCATCTTCTTCCATGGCGTCGGCGTCTCTTCTTGGGCCGCTCCTCGCAATGGGAGGCTCCCGCTGTGTGAGGCTTCGCTGCGTCTGACAGGTCTTTTATAACCCCATGACGTCCCCGTAAGTCAGAGGGGGGCGGGGTCACCAGGTGGCCCAGCCCTTCCTTATAAAAGACCTGTCAGACTCAGCGAAGCCTCACACAGCGTGAGCCTCCCATTGCGAGGAGCGGCCCGACACAGAAGAACAGACGCCGACGCCATGGAAGAAGATGCCGGACGAGAAGACCAGAGCAAGAAGAAGCGGATCGGGGGAAGAAGAAGATGGAAGAAGAGGATGGAAGAAGAAGATGAAGAAACCGAAGGATGAAGAAAAGAAGAAGGAAGAAGACCAGAAGAAAGAAGATGAAAGAAGATTTTAATAAAGGAATTGTCAAAGACCGTCTCCTGTCATTTTTACCATTTTTGTCACTTTTTTGGTGAAATGGTAGGGGTACTTTTGTACCCCCTTACCATTTCACACAGGGGGGGCGGGATATGGGGGTCCCCTTGTTAAAGGGGGCTTCCTGATTCCGATAAGCCCCCCACCCGCAGACCCCCACAACCAATGGCCAGGGTTGTGGGGACGAGGCCCTTGTCCCATCAACATGGGGACAAGGTGCTTTGGGGGGTCACAGACCCCCAAAGCACCCTCCCAATGTTGAGGGCATGTGGCCTGGTACGGTTCAGGAGGGAGGGGGGGCGCTCTCGTCCCCCCCTCTTTTCCTGCGGCCTGCCAGGTTGCGCGCTCGGATAAGGGTCTGGTATGGATTTTGAGGGGGACCCCGCGCCATTTTTTTTTGGCCGGGTTCCCCTTAAAATCCCTCCCAGACCTAAAGGGTCTGGTATGGATATTTTAGGGGACCCCTACATCATTTTTTTTTAATTTGAAGCGGGGGTTCCCCTTAATATCCATAGCAGACCTGAAGGGCCTGGTAATTGAATTTGGGGGGACCCCACGCTTTTTTTTTTTTTATCAATGACTTTCAAAGAATGAGTGTTCTCTGTATTACGGGAGCCGACAATTCATTAGCCGCGAGTGATTTTAAATAGCTTTTTTTCCTGCAAAAATTACACTTTGTCATTCGAATCATTCGAATCATTCGTTATATCCGCTATAATAATTTCTTTCATATTAGTTGAAATTCGATATTTGGTAGTTGGATTCGAATAATTTGGAGCCGAAATTCGTAAACGGAATTTGGTATTCCGTACAGAGTTCGTATTCGAAAAAATTCGTACGAATTTCGAAAAATTCGTACGAATTTCGAAAAAATTCGTACGAATTTCGAATTCGTACGAAACTAATCGCACATGTCTAATACTTGGAAGGGGGTCTGTACTGATTGAGGGGAGTCTATACTTATTGGCGGGGGGGGTGGGGGGTCTGTACTGAAGGAGGACTATAATTGGTGAAGGGGGGGCTGTACTGATGGAGGGGGTCTATACTTAGTGGAGGGGGTCTACTGAAGGAAGGGGATCTGTACTAAGGGGCGACTATAGTTGGTGGAGGGGGGGGGGGGTGACACCAACCCTAGTGACGCCACTGCGTCTGAGCGGGAGGAATACTTCTACACCCATCATTGATGATTTACTATAAACTGATGAGCTTTAAAGCACTTTAAAGCTTCGCCTATAATTTTGGATACTATAATTTTTCATCATTTATGGGGCACGCGCAGTTTTGACGCTTTACATATCGGGCATCTATTTACTCTACACATAACCACGGATCTTATTATGTACAAAACATGGAGATTACATTGTGATTTGACAATTTATTTCAGTGCATTTTTTTTTTTTTCATGAAAGTGAAGATTTCATTAACAGTTGTTCCAATATTGTGCAATAAATAAAAACTGCATCTACCTCATTTTTATTCCACCCGGACCCGGCTTTCAGAGAATATATTATGTTCTTGGGAATTTGAATAATTTTATATCCAAAAAAATTATATTTTAATGTGTGAGAAAAAAGAAAAATATGTAGCTGGGAACTGGATAAGGGGAGAAGGAAAAGAAGTTACTTAGTGCTGATTTAAATAAAGTAAGGGTTAAAATGGAACAAATATTATTAATTAAAACATTATTTTACTTTATTTTACTTACCGAGCACATGGTCGTCTCTCTATTATCTGATCAATGTTTATAAACAATGTTACTTTGTATCTCTTTATCGTCTGATCAATGTTTATAAACAATGTTACTTTGTATCTCTCCATCTCCCGTCTGATCAATGTTTATAAACAATGTTACTTTGTATCTCTTTATCTCCTGTGTGATCGATGTTTATGAACAATGTTACTTTGTACCTCTCATCTCCTGTTTGATCAATGTTTATAAACAATGTTACTTTATATCTCTCTTTCGTCTGATCAATGTTTATAAACAATGTTACTTTGTATCTATCATCTCCTGTCTGATTAATGTTTATAAACAATGTCACTTTGTAACTCTCTTTCGTCTGATCAATGTTTACAAACAATGTTACTTTGTATCTCTCTATCTTCCGTCTGATCAATGTTTATAAACAATGTTACTTTGTACCTCTCATCTCCTGTTTGATCAATGTTTATAAACAATGTTACTTTATATCTATCTATCGTCTGATCAATGTTTGTAAACAATGTTACTTTGTATCTCTCTTTCGTCTGATCAATGTTTATAAACAATGTTACTTTGTATCTATCATCTCCTGTCTGAATAATGTTTATAAACAATGTCACTTTGTAACTCTCTTTCGTCTGATCAATGTTTATAAACAATGTTACTTTGTATCTATCATCTCCTGTCTGAATAATGTTTATAAACAATGTCACTTTGTAACTCTCTTTCGTCTGATCAATGTTTATAAACAATGTTACTTTGTATTTATCATCTCCTGTCTGATTAACCTCTTCGCGCCCGCGCTATAGCCGAAAGACGGCTGCAGCGCGGACGCTCCCTGCAGGGAGGACGTCCCTGGACGTCCTGTTGTTTACTTCCCTAATGCGCGCTCCTGAGAGCGCGCATCGGGGAAGTTCTGTGCTGGCCGTGTCCGTCGGACACGGCCGGTCACAGATCGCTGTAAACGGCCAATTACAGCGGCCGTTTACAGTGAGATCGGCGTGTCCAATGAGAGATGATCTCATATGGAAACATATGAGATCATCTGTCAGCGCCGCTCTCTCTCCTCACACAGACAGCGTGTGGGGAGAGAGAGAACAACGGCTGCAGCGCCGTAAGTAAGAAAAAAAAAAAAAAAAAAAAACTAAATGTGCGATCTGTGTCCCCATTCACCTGCCGCCATCCACCTGTCACCATCCACCTGTCACCATCCACCTGTCCCCATCCACCTGTCACCATCCGCCTGTCACCATCCACCTGTCACCATCCACTTGTCTCCACCTGTCCCCATCCACCTGTCACCATCCACCTGTCACCATCCACCTGTCACCATCCACTTGTCTCCACCTGTCCCCATCCACCTGTCCCCATCCACCTGTCACCATCCACCTGTCACCATCCACTTGTCTCCACCTGTCCCCATCCACCTGTCACCATCCACCTGTCCCCATCCACCTGTCACCATCCACCTGTCACCATCCACCTGTCCCCATCCACCCGTCCCCCTCCACCCGTCACCCTCCACCCGTCACCATCCACCCGTCACCATCCACCCGTCACCATCCACCTGTCACCATCCACCTGTCACCATCCACCTGTCACCATCCACCTGTCCCCATCCACCTGTCACCATCCACCTGTCACCATCCACCCGTCACCATCCACCCGTCACCATCCACCCCATCCACCAGTCCCCATCCACCCCATCCACCTGTCCCCATCCACCTGTACCCATCCACCCGTCACCATCCACCCGTCACCATCCACCCCATCCACCTGTCCCCATCCACCCCAACCACCAGTCCCCATCCACCTGTACCCATCCACCTGTCCCCATCCACCCGTCACCATCCACCTGTCCCCACCCGTCCCCATCCAACTGTCCCCATCCACCCGTCACCATCCACCCGTCACCAACCACCCCATCCACCTGTCCCCATCCACCTGTCCCCATCCGTGTCCCCAGTGCACCTGTCCCCAGTGCCACGTGTCATCAGTGCCACGTCAGTGCCATCTGTCATCAGTGCCATATTAGTGTCACGTGTCATCAGTGCCACATATTAGTGCCATCTGTCATCAGTGCCGCATATTAGTGCCATCTCTCATCAGTGCCACGTATTAGTGCCACATGATAGTGCCACGTATTAGTGCCATCTGTCATCAGTGCCATCTGTCAGTGTCACATGTCATCAGTGCCCCGTATTAGTGCCATCTGTCATCAGTGTCACGTGTCATCAGTGCCCCATACTAGTGCCATCTGTCACCAGTGCCACATCAGTGTCACATGTCATCAGTGCCACGTATCAGTGCCACCTGTCATCAGTGCCACGTCAGTGTCACGTGTCATTGTCCTGGTGCTCCAGGGCCTTCAAAAGTGTAATAGGTGGTCAACAAGTTAGATGTGTAATTTATGCTCCTAGAACACATGATGGCGCTCCCTGCATGTTGGGCCTCTCTATGTGGCCAGGCTGTGTAAAAGTCCCACACATGTGGTATCATAATACTCAGGAGGAGTAGCAGAATTTATTTTGGGGTGTCATTTGTGGTATACACATTCCATGTGAGAGAAATAACCTATTACAATGACAATTTTGTGAAAAAAAATAAAAAATAAAAAAATAATTAATTTTGCAAAGAATTGTGGGAAAAAAATGACAACATCAAAAAAGCTCACCATGCCTCTTACTAAATACCTTGGAATGTCTACTTTCAAAAAAGGGGTCATTTGGGGGGTATTTGTACTTTCCTGGCAAGTTCGGGTCACAAGAAATGAGATCGGCCACCAGTACATCAGATGTGATCAATTTTGTATGATTCACACCACAGATTGTAGAGTCTGTAACTTTCACAAAGACCAAATAATATCCACTAATTTGGGTTATTTTTACCAAAGATATGTGGCAGTATAAATTGCGGCCAAAATTTATGAAGAAAAATTAATAATTTGCCAAATTTTATCACAGAAACAAAGAAAATGCGTTTTTTTTTCTAAATTTTCGGTCTTTTTTCATTTATAGCGCAAAAAAATAAAAAACCCAGAGGTGATCAAATACCACCAAAAGAAAGCTCTATTTGTGGGAAAAAAAGGACAAAAAATTCATTTGGGTTCAGTATTGCATGGCTGAGTAATTGTCATTCAAAGTGTGAGAGCACCGAAAGCTGAAAATTGGTCTGGGCAGGAAGGGTGTTTAAGTGCCCAGTAAGCAAGTGGTTAATGTTTATAAACAATGTTACTTTGTACCTCTCATCTCCTGTCTGATCAATGGTTATAAACAATGTTACTTTATATCTATCTATCGTCTGATCAATGTTTATAAACAATGTTACTTTGTATCTATCATCTCCTGTCTGATTAATGTTTATAAACAATGTTACTTTGTAACTCTCTTTCGTCTGATCAATGTTTATAAACAATGTTACTTTGTATCTCTCTATCGTCTGATCAATGTTTATAAACAATGTTACTTTGTATCTCTTTATCTCCTGTGTGATCAGTGTTTATAAACAATGTTACTTTGTATCTCTCCATCTCCTGTCTGATCAATGTTTATAAACAATGTTACTTTGTATCTCTTTATCTCCTGTGTGATCAGTGTTTATAAACAATGTTACTTTGTATCTATCATCTCCTGTCTGATCAATGTTTATAAACAATGTTACTTTGTATCTCTCTATCTCCTGTCTGATCAATGTTTATAAACAATGTTACTTTGTATCTCTCTATCTCCTGTCTGATCAATGTTTATAAACAATGTTACTTTGTATCTCTCTATCTCCTGTCTGATCAATGTTTATAAACAATGTTACTTTGTATCTCTTTATCTCTGGTCTGATCAACGTTTGTAAAGCAGATCAATGAAGGGATTTGTCTCATTGAAGATAATAAATCCAGTATTGATGTATAAGACAATATTGTACGGGGGGATCAATACCAATGTGGAGGATTTATTGGCCATGAAGAGGACAATTAAAGTGCTGGGAGGTCACCTGAGGCTGGAAAGTCCCAACATGGAAGATATGGAGGGATATGAGGGCACTGAACACTTCATTGCCTTGTAGGGAAAAAAAGATAAACACGAGACTGTCAGAGGCAACCAGACAACCAGATTGTAATGAAATAAACGGATAGAGGACCCTCTGTGGGATCTGCAGATTGGAGAGGGTGGGAGACCATAAATTGGCCGAGTCTGACCACACACACCAGATCTTCACCAGATCTTCACCAGATCTTCACCAGAGCACCCGGCAACTAGGAGATCACTGGTGGGTGCCAGGATGTGGCCCTCAGTCACAGTTGGCAGCTGGACAGGAACAGAACGCAGTACACAGTCCACAGGCGATACCAGGAAGAGGGACAGGCGGGAGGTGGGGGCCGGCCATCCCTGTGCTGTGCTCATTATGAGGGGCCCCCACCATCCCTGTGCTGTGCTTATTATGAGGGGCCCCCACCATCCCTGTGCTGTGCTTATTATGAGGGGCTCCCCTATCCCTGTGCTGTGCTCATTATGAGGGGCTCCCCTATCCCTGTGCTGTGCTCATTATGAGGGGCCCCCACCATCCCTGTGCTGTGCTCATTATGAGGGGCCCCCACCATCCCTGTGCTGTGCTCATTATGAGGGGCTCCCACCATCCCTGTGCTGTGCTCATTATGAGGGGCCCCCACCATCCCTGTGCTGTGCTCATTATGAGGGGCCCCCACCATCCCTGTGCTGTGCTCATTATGAGGGGCTCCCACCATCCCTGTGCTGTGCTCATTATGAGGGGCCCCCACCATCCCTGTGCTGTGCTCATTATGAGGGGCCCCCACCATCCCTGTGCTGTGCTCATTATGAGGGGCCCCCACCATCCCTGTGCTGTGCTTATTATGAGGGGCTCCCCTAACCCTGTGCTGTGCTTATTATGAGGGGCCCCCACCATCCCTGTGCTGTGCTTATTATGAGGGGCTCCCCTATCCCTGTGCTGTGCTTATTATGAGGGGCCCCCACCATCCCTGTGCTGTGCTCATTATGAGGGGCCCCCACCATCCCTGTGCTGTGCTCATTATGAGGGGCCCCCACCATCCCTGTGCTGTGCTCATTATGAGGGGCTCCCCTATCCCTGTGCTGTGCTTATTATGAGGGGCTCCCCTATCCCTGTGCTGTGCTTATTATGAGGGGCTCCCCTATCCCTGTGCTGTGCTCATTATGAGGGGCTCCCCTATCCCTGTGCTGTGCTCATTATGAGGGGCCCCCACCATCCCTGTGCTGTGCTCATTATGAGGGGCTCCCCCCATCCCTGTGCTGTGCTCATTATGAGGGGCCCCCACCATCCCTGTGCTGTGCTCATTATGAGGGGCCCCCACCATCCCTGTGCTGTGCTCATTATGAGGGGCTCCCACCATCCCTGTGCTGTGCTCATTATGAGGGGCCCCCACCATCCCTGTGCTGTGCTCATTATGAGGGGCCCCCACCATCCCTGTGCTGTGCTCATTATGAGGGGCTCCCACCATCCCTGTGCTGTGCTCATTATGAGGGGCCCCCACCATCCCTGTGCTGTGCTCATTATGAGGGGCTCCCACCATCCCTGTGCTGTGCTCATTATGAGGGGCTCCCACCATCCCTGTGCTGTGCTCATTATGAGGGGCTCCCACCATCCCTGTGCTGTGCTCATTATGAGGGGCCCCCACCATCCCTGTGCTGTGCTCATTATGAGGGGCTCCCACCATCCCTGTGCTCTGCTCATTATGAGGGGCTCCCACCATCCCTGTGCTCTGCTCATTATGAGGGGCCCCCACCATCCCTGTGCTGTGCTCATTATGAGGGGCCCCCACCATCCCTGTGCTGTGCTCATTATGAGGGGCTCCCACCATCCCTGTGCTGTGCTCATTATGAGGGGCTCCCACCATCCCTGTGCTGTGCTCATTATGAGGGGCTCTCACCATCCCTGTGCTGTGCTCATTATGAGGGGCCCCCACAATCCCTGTGCTGTGCTCATTATGAGGGGCTCCCACCATCCCTATGCTCTGCTCATTATGAGGGGCTCCCACCATCCCTATGCTCTGCTCATTATGAGGGGCTCCCACCATCCCTGTGCTGACTTCCTGGGGTTTTAACTTTCTCATTGGTGGCGCTTTCAAAATCGTTACACCTCCCCAGTTTAGAGTTAAAGGGGAACTTCATGACCCGCTCCCCTCCCCCCCCCCTCCCCAGTGACTTTTTATGAGTATTTTGTATCCCGTACTTCCTGTCTTGGTGACCACCTGTAATCATAACTTCCTGCCAGTGTTACCCATAAAACTATTGATCTTTATTATGTGTTGCAGGGTATTATGGCCGGAGTTCCTGTTGCTCCACCTGGACTGGAATATCTTCCTCAGGTGAGATATGTAAAGAGTACCTGTCTGGAGGGCAGATTACACCCCCAGACATTGCATTTAAGGCAACAGCAGATTTCATCACCCTAGACACCCATCTACTTAACCCTGAAGCCCATCCATCATCCCAGACTCCCATTCCATCACCCTAGGAACTCATCTACTCAACCCTGACACCCATCCATCACCCCAGACTCCCATTCCATCACCCTAGGAACTAATCTACTCAACCCTGACACCCATCCATAACCCCAGACTCCCATTCCCTCACCCTAAGCACCCATCTAGTTAATACCGACACCCATCACCCCAGACTCTCATTCCATCACCCTACGTGCCCATTTTGTTAATCCTGACACCCATCACCCCAGACTCCCATTCCATCACCCTAGGCACCCATCTTGTTAATCCTGACACCCATCACCCCAGACTCCCATTCCATCACCCTAGGCACCCACCTACTCAACTCTGACACCAATCCATCACCCCAGACTCCCATTCCATCACCCTAGGCACCCATCTACTTAACCCGGAAACCCATCCATCACCCCAGACTCTCATTTCATCACCCTAGGCACCCATCTACCTAAGCCGGAAACCCATCCATCACCCCAGACTACCATTCCCTCACCCTAGGCACCCATCTAGTTAATCCTGACACCCATCACCCCAGACTCCCATTCCATAACCCTACGCACTCATCTACTTAAATCTGATGCATACCCATCACCCCAGGCTCTCATCCCATCACCCTGGGCACTTATCTACTTAACGCTGACACCCATCCATCACCCCAGACTCCCATTCCCTCACCCTATGCACCCATCTACTTAAATCTGATGCCCACCCATCACCCCAGACTCCTATCCTATCACCCTAGGCACCCATTTAGTTAACTCTGATGTCCATCTATCGCCCCAGAATTCCATTCCATCACCCTAGGCACCCATCTACTCAATCCCGATACTCATCCATCACCCCAGACTCCCATTCCATCACCCTAGGCCAGTGATGGTGAACCTTGGCACCCCAGATGTTTTGGAACTTCATTTCCCATGATGCTTATGCACTATGCAGTGTAGTTAAGCATCATGGGAAATGTAGTTCCAAAACATCTGGGGTGCCAAGGTTCATCATTACTGCCCTAGACACTCATCTACTTAACCCTGACACCCATCCATCACCCCAGGCTCTCATCCCATCACCCTAGGAACCCATTTACTCATCCCTGACACCCATCACCCCAGACTCCAATCCCATCACCCCAGACTCCAATCCCATCACCCCAGGCACCTGTCTACTCCTCCCTGTGACCCTTACCCCCAAGATTCCCCACACACCTATTAGACATGGAGGTATTGAAGGATATGGGAGTGTTGGTTATGGTAACTAAGAATATGCCGCTGACTCATTTTTGTTCTGTTTAACAGGTCAATAAACTCTTCATGAAAGAGACAAGTAAGTTCTGTTAGTTTTTTTATTTGTAAAACTTGAATATTTCCATCTTCCACTATTCCTTCCTTTGCTCCCGGTCTCAATTAGTCTTCCACCAATTACCAGGATCCTCTACAAGTGTAGCCAATTTCCTTATGTATAATGAAATTATCAGTTCAACTGAGAACGTTTACTGCTGCTCTTATTGGCAGAGCTGACTAGATCTCCAGATATGAGCCATTAACAATTTTGTTTTCATTCCACTTTATATTGATTATTTAAAGACCCTGCCAGTAGGTGGAGCCGTAGCGTTAATTTCTTACTTAGCTCCTCCCACCAGTCGGATGTATTACCAAAGCAGGACATAACATTTGCTAAAGTTTGTGTTTGTTCAGATATTTGGATTATAGAAACAGTAGATGGGAAACATTTTGTCTAATTTTGTTTATTGTTGCAGAATCCCAGAGACATTTGATCTCATTCTATATGTTCTTCTTATAATTCTGTCATTTCAGGGAGCGGTATATTCCAGAACTATAATACGTATGATTTTTTTGGCACCGATGGCCAGCTTGTGTACCAAGCCGCTGAGCAGCGGGAGTGTTGTGGTCCTCGGATAGATTGCAGGGTTACCAACACCCAAGGATATAATGTCCTCAACCTTCTCGTGCCTTCAGAGTGCTGTAACTGTGACACCACGGTATGAAAAACTGACTTGCCATACAGTGGGGACCTGTGAAATGAGTGACAACCCTTTAAGAAGTATCAGTTGTAAGCTCCATGTCTAGGCCCGTTTCCTATACACTACAACCCTCTAATAGCATAAAAGACATGGAGCTCTAGGACTAGTTGCAGACCCCTACACTGGGTTATAAATGTGGTGATGAGGCTCTTGTCCCAAACAACATGGGGACAAGATGCCTTGCCACAGACCTTCACTGTCCACCTTTCCTGGCTGCTGTAGCTGTGCCAACAAGGTATGAAACACTGATTAGCTGTACAGAGTGGACGTGTGAGATAAGTGACAACCCTTTTAGTAGCATACATAGTATGTCCCATGTCTATGTCCATTTCTTATATGCTACACCATATGGTAACATACAAGGGATGGACCTCTTGGATTAGTTGCAGATACCTTTATCCATTGGACTAGGGATGTAGTAATGAAGCCCTTGTCCCCAAGAACATGGGAACAAGATGCCTTGTCATAGGCCTCTTTCCTGGAAAGGTACCCTCCTAATGTTAAGGGCATGTTGCCTAGTATGGTACCAGAGGAAGGGGGTGCACAATCACTGTCCCCTTTTCCTGGCCAGTAGGACACATGCCTAGATAAGGGGACTCCTATAGATCTTTAAGGGATTCCACAAGTTCCCCCCTGCACCTCACCGGTAGACATAAGGTAGATCTTGCCAATCGGGGAGTAGAGCCCCCCCCCCCCCCCCCCCCCAGAGAAAGGCCCCAACACATATATCCAGGTCCTTAATCCATACTGGGGAGTTTCCAAAGAGGTAGTTAAACTTCGGGAGAAACATCATCTTTATGAGACTAATACGGCCCAGCAGGTTTAGTGGCAAATTCTCCCATGAGGCGCACCTAGCCCTTAGCTGCCCAAGGACGGGGTGTAAGTGAAGGTCATAGAATTTCATAAGATCTCGATGTATATGAATGCCTAAATATTTCAATTGGTCAACCCACTGCAGCTGGGTACCTGCCGAGCTACCTCGTGCCATAGGGTCCAGGGGAAAAAGTACTGATTTTGTCTAATTAATGTCGACCCCTGAAAAACTATCAAACTCGTTAAAGAGGAGTAAGGCAGCATGCAAGGAGGTATCCACGCCATATAGGGTGTCATCGGCGTATAGTGACACTTTTTACTCCAAGGAGCCAATCCGTAGTCCTTCCACCTGCTGGGAGGCCCTAAGCAATATGGCCAGTGGTTCTAACGCCAAGGCAAAAAGGGAGGGGGAGGGGGGGCACCCATCTGAGACCCTACCGTTAGTCCTAATACATGCCTTAGGGGCCTGAGAGAGCATTTTAAACCAGAGTAGAAATTGAGGGCCAAACCCATATCTGCCCAGCATCTCCCAAAGTTAACCCCACTAAACGGAGTAAAATGCCTTTTCAGCATCTAAAGAGGCAATGACTCTGGCTCCCCCATTGTCGTGGGCAGTAGACATGTTGAGGTAAAGCCGTCTTAGATTGATATCAGTGCCCTTACTGGGCATGAAACCCGTCTGATCCATGTTGATGAGCCCTTACAGGACCTGTGCTAGGCGGTTGGCCAAAACCTTGGCCAATAGCTTTGCGTCAACGTTTATTAAGGAAATTGGGCAATATGATGCACAGTCCTCAGGGTCCTTACCCAGGTTGGGCACCAACACAATAATAGCCTCAAACATAGATTCTGGCAGGGATCCTATCTGGGTGAATTGAGCAAACAACTTAGTGAGCCTGGGGGCAAGGAGCTCCTGATACATGGAATAGAATTCCACAGGAATTCCATCTGCCCCAGGAGTCTTGCCAGGCTGTAATTGGGCCATAGCAAGCTGGACCTCCTCCAAGGTTATATCCCGTTCTAACTGGGCGCTAGTTTCTTGGGACAGAGTAGGAAAGTCCACCCCAGCTAAGTAGGTCTCAAGTTCCAGCGTATCATAATCTACCTTAGTGGAGTATAGGGAGCCATAGTACCGCTTGAACCTGTCATTGATTTGTCTGAACTAGTAAGGAGGTTCTCCAGCTCATCCCTGATCCTCCCAACATGGGTACTAGAAGAATGCCCTGGGGACAACCACGCCAACAGCTTACCGTTTTTGTCACCATATTCGAACACCCGCTGTCATGTATTGAGCATGGACTTTTTATTCATGTCCACTCTTTGCAGTTCCACCGCCCTGAGCGCATACTGCCATGAACCATAATTAAGGGGAGTTGGAGCTGCCACATAACTAGCCTCAGGAGGCTCACCTAGTGGGTTCTAGAGGCTTGGCCCCTAAAAAGGCATGGGTGGGCTGGCATTATCCCGCTACCTACTCTAGCTACTCTAGGGGGGTGAGCATACTTGTCCACAGATCCCTCCCATTACAACTACAAAATGTCAGGACAGACACGGTCGGAAGATATGTCACACTGCATGCTATTATTGCAAATGTGGAATATGTGCTGGTGGGTCTCTACCTGCCCCCACATGCTGATGCTTCTCTCCTGCATGACATTATGCAACATGTCATACAGTATAGAACACAAAATGTTATGCTGTTGGGGGACTTTAATTTGACTCAGTGTCCAGAGCTGGACAGGCTCCACCCGTCCACTCGAAGGTCTCCTGATCTCCTGCAGTGGGATGATAGTTTTAAGCTCACGGACGCCTGGCGGCATTATCACCCGTCAGATAGGGGGTATACATGTCACTCCTCCACGTTTCGGACCCTATCCTGCATTGACTTGGGTTTTGTTTCCTGGCCGTTGCTGCAGGGGGTGTCGAAAGTGCAAATCCTCTCCAGAGGCATTTCATATCACGCCCCCCTCATGATAACCATATTAGGGGGGCCTCCCATTGGACGGAAAATATGGAGACTGTCTGGTCACTGGATCACGGACCCAAAAGTACAGGAGGATATGCCTGAGTCCATATGTAATTATTGGTTGGCAAATGCTGATTCAGCTGATTCCTTGATACTCTGGGACACCTTTAAGTGGTGGTTGAGGGGGGGAATATATTTCCTGCATTGCTAGCAGCCAGAAGCAGTCTGTGCAGTTGCTGGAAGAGCTGGAGAGAGAGCTTAGTGTCAAGACATTTACTTCTTAGGTAAGATTCAAGGCATGATCCTCCAACTAGGTACGGTCCTCTAGGACTAGTTATATATGATGTATGGTTAGCTAGGTAGATGATCTTCAACAACTGGTGAGTAGGGATGGGCCCGGTGCTCAATGCGAACCCACGTTCGCATCGAGCACCGGCGTTCGCTCGCTCGGCGAGCCCAGAACTATTTGGGCCATTCGCATCACATTCGTGTGATGCGAGCGGCCCCGCAATGCATTGCGGCCGGCGCGGCCGGCGCAGTGCATTGCTGGCTGATGATTGGCCAAGCATGCACTGTGACCCCGCATGCTTGGCCAATCACAGCGCCGGAAACTCGGAGAGCAATAATTGGCTACAGGCAGGACGCCTGTAGCCAATTAAAGCTCAGGGGCTTTAGTACACGCCCCACCATTTAAAAGGCCGCCACGCCGTCGGCGTCGGTCACATGAGTTCCGGCTTTAGGAGAGATCAGTCTGCTGATTCTGTCTTTGCTTGATTCATTGCTCCAGAAAGATTTGCTCTTCTTTGCTAAACCATTGCTACCTAAGTCATTGATCGTTCATTGCTGCTGATGTTTTTTTTGTGTTTTTAGCTGCTGCTGGGGATTAGTCTGGTGCGTGCTTACTGTTAGTACAGTATTGCAGTAGTACCAACCGCAGTGCTGTTAGCACAGCATTGCACCCCAAAGGCACCCATACGACTTCTAGTGTGTTAGTGGCAGCAAACAGAGCTCCTATATTTTCTTCTCAGCAGCACCCATAGGACTTCTAGTGTGTTAGTGGCATCACACAGAGCTCCTATATTTTCTTCTCAGAAGCACCCATAGGACTTCTAGTGTGTTAGTGGCATCACACAGAGCTCCTATATTTTCTTCTCAGAAGCACCCATAGGACTTCTAGTGTGTTAGTGGCATCACACAGAGGATTTTCAGCCATATGGCGGCCAGGACAAGACATGACATTAAAGCCGCAAGTGGTTTTAAATGGCTTCTTTTTTTCCTTTACAAATGTCATTTTGTGCAAGGACATTTCTAAACACGGGAAACACATGCCACTTCACAGGCATACTTTAGACACCCCCAGGTACCATATTTAAAGGAAAATTTCACACTTTTTTTTTCACTTTATGCATCATTAAAATGACTGCTCCCGAAAAAACGTTAGTTTTTTAAAGTTCTTTTTGCATTGATATATGTCCCCTGGGGCAGGACCCCGGGTCCCCAAACCTGTTTTATGACATTAACATGCATATTGGCCGTTGTAATTAGCAATTTTGATTTCGAACGTTCGCGTCCATTGTAACTAATAGGGTTCGAAAATTCGCGCGAACTTTCGGTCCGTTCGAAGGTTCTGGTGCGAACCGAACCCGGGGGTGTTCGGCTCATCCCTACTGGTGAGATAAGACCTGAGGCACTAAAGCTTTGATGATAAAAGTCTTGGTCTTTTAGGACTGGCAGTGGTTAGATATAAAGCACAAACTTATAGAGCTGGTTCAATGAAAGTCATTGGCCTTCTAGGACCAGTAGGAAGTACAAGACACAGGCCTCTAGGACTGTTGTGATACAAACGGTCATCTACAGTAGGTAGAGTTGGTTACAAGATTTGGTCCACTAAAGCTGGTTATATATGTTTCTTTTCTTAATGACTAAGTAATGGGCCCAAATACACCTTCTGTAAAGTCCAAGTACAGTTTTGGATATAGTGACCAAACTCATTAGACAACCTCTTGTGACAATGTATTATTATAGTTGCAGGTCTCTTCTTCCACCGGACAGCTCCTTGGATACATAATCAAAGAGTGGACAAGTTTTACTTTAAGCTTCGACATCTTGGATACATCAGGACTTGTTTGTCTTAAAGTGAAAGGTCCAGGATGGGGGGAAGGCTTTATGTCTGACCTCCATTATAAGGTCAGTCTATCAACACGTATGAAATACTTTTTTCTTTATTAATAATAATTGTAGAAAATGTCATCAGGTTGCCTATGGCATGTGATGGAGGTGTGAATATCTGTCATGCTCTTTGCCCACTGTGAACTTCTCTTAAGCCCCATACACACGGTCGGATTTTCCCATGGATTCTGTCCTATCGGACAATGTTGTCGGAAAATCCGACCGTGTGTAGGCACCATCGGACAGTGTACGTCGGATTGTCCGACGGACAAAGTCCTATCTCCTGCTGGATAGATTTTTCGACAATAAAGTCCGATCACACCAAATCCGATCGTGTGTATCGAATTCCGACGGACAAAGTGCCACGCATGCTCAGATCACATTACAAGACCAAAGCTATTGGCTACTAGCCTCTACGTAGTCCCGTCGTAGGCAACAAACGTCACCACGTTCAGAATGATCGGATTTTCCGACAAATTTGTCCGACCGTGTGTACGCAAAACCAACATCGGACAAAGTATGACGGACAGGATCCGACGGACCTGGTCATCGGATAATCCGCGCGTGTGTATGGGGCTTAAGTTTGTTGTCCAAAAACAACGGAGGAGACAAATCTTCACCATTGACTTTCCACACAAATCCCCCATTTTTTTAACGACTCAGATTAAAAAACGACAAAAACTTTTTTAATGCTTTCTTGTTTTTTTTTTTTGCAATCTTATTTTTGGGAAGTCAAGAACAAGTCGATTATTCTTGAAATGTTATAGCGCAAGGTGGAAACCAACAGCAGCTAGTGGGCATGAGTTGTTCTGCAAGAGCTCTTTCTGCTGCATTAATAGAGCAATCTGTGTACTACTGTAGACTATGCACTGCAGCCTGCATTTCATGAATGGGCTGGAACATTTTGGCTGTGGTGTACATAGCCCTGCAGAGAATATGCGATCCACTCTGCCATTATAAATAGGTTTCCAAGTCCAGATGGAGTCTCCATGCAGCTGGCTGGAAAACATTAATTCTGACTTGATTCTGACCACTGGGAGACTATAAAACTCCACCCAGCCTTGCTGTCGGGGCTTTAGCATTTAAATCAAGTTCCTGACCTGTCCCACCACCCATTGTGATCTCTTGTTACCTGTTATCTCATCTATTGTGTTCCAGTCCATCCCTGTCCCCCATTGTATGTATATTATATGGTCAGTTGTACATGGAACCTCTTTAAATGATTGCGTTCGGGTGTCTCCAGTGAAGGGTCCCGTTAATAATACACCATAAAAAGCACTGTAAACAATTGTGTTCTTCCAACCTTGTGGTAACAGTTTGGGGAAGTCCCTCTTACATTCCAGCATGACTGTACCCCTTTGTACAAAGCCAGCTCCATAGAGATGTAGTTTGACCAGTTTGGTGTGGAGGAACGCAAGTGTCCTGCACAGAGCCCTAAACTCAACCCTACTGAACACCTTTGGGATGAATTGGAACACTGATGGTGAGCCAGGTTATCTCATCCAATATACAGGGGGTCCCCGGGTTACAAACAAGATAGGGACTGTAGGTTTGTTCTTAAGTTGAATCTGTTTGTAAGTCGGAAACAGGTACATTTTTTAAGTGTAGCTCCAGCCAAAAAAAATCTATTTTTAAGTTTTTTAGATAACATAGAGAAGGGTTATCACCCCTGTAACATTTGTTTTGCTGTCTGTGCCCCTGTTCAGAAGATTTCACCTCACCTTCTGTCACAATGACAATTGGATTTTGAAAATTTTGGGTTGTTAGGGAAACATGGACTGGTGATAAAGCATCAGTGGAGACACCTTTTTCCCATATTAACTCTTACAGGAGTGAATTTCCCTTCCTAGGAGTAGATTTCCTCTCACTTCCTGTTGTCTCCTTCCGTTTGTAAGTAGGAGTCGTTTGTAAGTCGGATGTTTGTAAGTAGGGGACCCCCTGTAATGGTCTGACTTTACCAACAGGCACAAATTCCCACAGAAACCCTACAAAATCTTGTGAAAATATTTCCCACAAGAGTAGAGGTGGTATATCCACAAAGGGGCAACTCCATATTATTGACCAAGGAGAGAGTGAGATAATTCCATATTAATGATGGGTAGAGGAACACAAGTGCCCTGTACAGAGCCCTGACCTCAACCCTACTGAACACCTTTGGGATTAATTGGAACACTAACTGTGAGCCAGATCTTTGCATTCAACATCACTACCTGCCCTCTTAAATGGGCAGAAATTCTTACAGACACCTTTCAAAATCTTGTGAAAAGTCTTCCCAGAAAAGTGGAGGATGTTAAAGCCACAGATGGACAAAGCCATATTAATAGCCATAGTTTTGGAACTGGATGTCCAACAAGCTCATATAGGTGTGATGGTCAGGGATCCACAAATATTTTTCTATATAGTATAGTTGTATTGAATTGTCAGAATGCACATTCTGGTCATCTACAAATCTACAGGATTCCAACACTTGGTATTTTCTGTAATGATGTCCACTGAAGCTAATCAGTACATAATTGCAAAGTCACCTCCACCGCCAAGGACATCCCTCTAGACAGGATACATGTAAATGGAAAAGTCATGAAAATGTTATGAATACCAACAATTTGAGTTGTCCCCAGAACAGAAATAGAGGGAAAATCTTCCAAAATGAAATGTTTTGACTTTAGATGTACTTTAAACCACCAGCTTGAACCTATTTCTCCAAACCTACAATGCCCTTTGTTATATGAAAGGGAGTAGAAGGAAGTATAGATTTCTGGGTGGAAGCAGTCTGACTCATAAAAATTGCTCTAAAACGGCATGGGTTCCCCCTCCAGAGGCATACCAGGCCCTTAGGTCTGGTATGGATTTTAAGGGTACCCCCTACGCCGAAAAAACGGCGCGGGGGTCCCCCCAGAATCCATACCAGACCCTTATCCGAGCACGCAGCCTGGCAGGTCAGGAAAGGGGGTGGGGACGAGCGAGCGCCCCCCCCCCCTCCTGAACCGTACCAGGCCGCATGCCCTCAACATGTGGGGGTGGGTGCTTTGGGGAAGGGGGGCGCCCTGCGCCCCCCCCCCAAAGCACCTTGTCCCCATGTTGATGAGGACAAGGGCCTTTTCCCGACAACCCTGGCCGTTGGTTGTCGGGGTCTGCGGGCGGGGGCTTATCGGAATCTGGGAGCCCCCTTTAATAAGGGGGCCCCCAGATCCCGGCCCCCCACCCTATGTGAATGAGTATGGGGTACGATGTACCCCTACCCATTCTCCTAAGGTGTAAAAGTGTAAATAAAAAAAACACTTTTTCTTGGGGGGTCTTCTCGCTGGACTCCTCCGCTCTCTTCTGCTCTTTTACCTAGCTCTTTCACGAGCAGAGGAGCCCGGCTTTCTTCTTCGTCGTCGCCGCCGCAGTCGTCTGTGGGTCTCGTTCCGCCTTCGGGGGTCTTCCAGGTCTCTTCTGTTCTTGCCGCTGTCGCTGCCTTCTGCGCTGCCGCCTTCTTCTTCTTCAGATGTTGACTCGTCGCCCTCTCTGGCCGGAATGGCAGAGACACGCGGTGTTGTGACTTATATAGGGACAAGGGGCAGGGCCACCGTCTCATGTCACATGGTGACCCCGCCCACATATGATGTCACAGTCCCGGAGGATGCTGGGACTGTGACATCATATGTGGGCAGGGTCACCATGTGACATGAGCATGTGACCCTGCCCCTTGTCCCTATATAAGTCACAACACCGCGTGTCTCTGCCATTCCGGCCAGAGAGAGCGACGAGTCAACATCTGAAGAAGAAGAAGAAGGCAGCGGCGGCGGCGCAGAAGGTGGCGACAGCAGCAAGAACAGAAGAGACCCCGGAAGACCCCGAATGCGGAACGAGACCCCCAGACGACGGCGGCGGCGACGACGAAGAAGAAAGCCGTGCTCCTCCGCTCGTGAAAGAGCTAGGTAAAAGAGCAGAAGAGAGCGGAGGAGTCCGGCGAGAAGACCCCCAAGACGGAAGAAGACCCCCGGAGCAGTGCAATAAAATATTTTTAAAAATTGTGTGTTTTTTTTTATTTACACTTTTACACCTTAGGTGAATGGGTAGGGGTACATCGTACCCCATACTCATTCACATAGGGTGGGGGGCCCCTTATTAAAGGGGGCTCCCGGATTCCGATAAGCCCCCGCCCGCAGACCCTGACAACCAATGGCCAGGGTTGTCGGGAAGAGGCCCTTGTCCTCATCAACATGGGGACAAGGTGCTTTGGGATTGGGGGGCCGCAGGGTGCCCCCTTCCCCAAAGCACCCACCCCCCATGTTGAGGGCATGCGGCCTGGTACGGTTCAGGAGGGGGGGGGGCGCTCGCTCGTCCCCACCCCCTTTCCTGACCTTCCAGGCTGCGTGCTCGGATAGGGGTCTGGTATGGATTTTGGGGGGACCCCTACGCCGTTTTTCGGCGTAGGGGGGTTACCCTTAAAATCCATACCAGACCTAAGGGCCTGGTATGCTCCTGGAGGGGGGATCCCTGCCGTTTTTTTTTTTTTTTTTAATTTGGCGTGGACTTCCCCCTCAGAAGCAGTACAATGAGTTGCGAATTTTTGTTCACAAAGCCAGGTGTGAATCAGATGCGTTCCCATAGAAGATAATGGGCCTGAATTCGCACCTGATCCGCACCGCACTGCCCAAAAATCGCACACGTTTTTTCTGCAATGCGCAGTGCGCATGCACCGGAGATATGTGAACATGCCTCATTAAAAACAATGTATTTTGAAATGTCCTGCGAATTCGCAGCGTGGTAGGCCGCTGCGAATTCGCATAGGTGTGAACCCAGGCTCAAGGGAAATTTCACAGTTTACTGAGGAAAGGAACTGTAATATTTAAACCTTTATATAGGAAAAGTGTAATGTCCTCTCCTCTTATGATTGATGTTTTCCATGTAGACACTCTGGTGGTCATCTCAATTCCCTCTCTTCTCCATCCAGGTTCTATCAGCTGACAAAACAACACAAATTGGTGTCATCACACGTGTGTGGCGAGGGTTAAGCAAGGAGATTTTAAGCTATAAAGACAACTATTCTATCAATTTCCCAATGGACCTTCATGTCTCCATGAAAGCCATGCTGATGGCCTGTGCCTTGTTCATTGTGAGTCTAAGAACAATGCAATGTGTGTGAGGATGGAGAGAATACTGCAATTTGAGGAATAATCTGTACTGAATACGCATCTCATCTTTATGTCCTCTGTACACTTCCTGTGTTATCTGTCCCATATCCTCTGTACACTTCATGTGTCATCTGTCCCGTGTCCTGTGTTATCTGTCCTGTGTCCTCTGTATACTTCCTGTGTTATCTGTCCCGTGTCCTCTGTACTCTTCCTGTGTTATCTGTCCCGTGTCCTCTGTACACTTCCTGTGTTATCTGTCCCATTTCATCTGTACACTTCCTGTTATCTGTCCCGTGTCCTCTGTACACTTCCTGTTATCTGTCCTGTGTCCTCTGTACACTTCCTGTTATCTGTCCCGTGTCCTCTGTACACTTCCTGTTATCTGTCCTGTGTCCTCTGTACACTTCCTGTTATCTGTCCCATGTCCTCTGTACACTTTCTGTGTGACCTGTCCCGTGTCCTCTGTACTCTTCCTGTGTTATCTGTCCCGTGTCCTCTGTACTCTTCCTGTGTTATCTGTCCCGTGTCCTCTGTACACTTCCTGTGTTATCTGTCCCGTGTCCTCTGTACACTTCCTGTTATCTGTCCTGTGTCCTCTGTACACTTCCTGTTATCTGTCCCGTGTCCTCTGTACACTTCCTGTTATCTGTCCCATGTCCTCTGTACACTTTCTGTGTGACCTGTCCCGTGTCCTCTCTACACTTCCTGTGTTATCTGTCCCGTATCCTCTCTACACTTCCTGTGTTATCTGTCCCATGTCCTCTGTACACTTCCTGTGTTATCTGTCCTCTGTACACTTCCTGTGTTATTTGTCCCATTTCCTCTGTACACTTCTTGTGTTATCTGTCCCGTGTCCTCTGTACACATCCTGTGTGGCCTGTCCCGTGTCCTCTGTACACTTCCTGTGTGACCTGTCCCGTGTCCTCTGTACACTTCCTGTGTTATCTGTCCTGTGTCCTCTGTACACTTTATGTGTTATCTGTCCTCTGTACACTTCCTGTGTTATTTGTCCCATGTCCCTGTATACTTCCTGTGTTATCTGTCCTGTGTCCCCTGTATACTTCCTGTGTTATCTGTCCCATGTCTTCTGTATATTTCCTGTGTTATCTGTCCCATGTCCCCTGTATACTTCCTGTGTTATCTGTCCCATGTCCTCTGTATATTTTCTGAGTTATCTGTCCTGTGTCCTCTGTAGGGGGTGAATCTCACCAGAGGGGACACAGTCAGCAATGAAATCCTGACAGAGGGTCCAACCCTTCCCTGTTCCACCAAAACCTAAAAAACACAGTTTTTCCTTTAGATACCCTTTAAGATCATCATTGGAAGTCATTGGACATTCATTTGGGGTGACCGTAACTCCTCTGTTTTTTTCAGGACCTTCTGAATGAAGAGCGCAGGCGCCAACAACAGTCCCAACACTGATTGGAGGTTATTCCAGCCAATCCGCAGACTCGTCTCTAATAAAGGATCACAAGTGTTCTGTACATGTCATACATAGAACGAAAGGGATGTATAAAGATCTTCTCGTTTTAATTTTCCTAATAATAAAAACCTACAAGGGAAAAAGGAGGCGGGGCCAATTTTATTATATATGATATCTGTAAAAGTGTGGAAAAAATGCTTCTTTCCTCAGACACGTGTTGTGTCAACAAATGTCTTTGTAGGCGTTTAGTTCAATAGATAAATAGCCAGGCTATCTTCAATCAAAGTGTGAATTTATTCAGACACACTTGGCATAAACTTGTAATACATACAAAGTTATAAACTTCATACAGCTTAGATGGAATACAACAAAAGATGGTTAGCTTAAGAGAAAATACAAGAATATTTCAGCGTAGTGTTTCTTCAGAGTCTGAAAGGTGTCTGCTAAGACAGCTGTATGTGAAGTAAGCTAGGTGTTAGGCTAAAGCCTCATACACACGATCGGACCGTTGGCGTTGGCCCCAAGTTGGTATCGCATACACACGGCAGGACTTTTTCAGCCAACTTTCACCAAATCACTTGGTTTTTCTGCTCTTTACCGCCACCTTTGGTCAACTTCTGTATTGTTGTCTGATCTTTTGCATTGGTTCTGCATTGGTTTGTACAAAAGTCCGTTGGTTTTGTGTACACACGGTCGGACTTTGGTCCATCGGACTTTTGTTGGCAGAAAGTTGGTCCATTCGCACAGCCAACAAAAGTCCGATGAAACCTGGAAAAAAGTTGGTACGATGGAGCGTACACACGGTCGGATGTTGGTCCAAAACAGCTAATTTGCACACAACAGTTTACTATAAAAAAACTCAAAGTGTATGACCTTTGTAATGACCACTCTTTTAGCTTAACCGGTTCTGTACTAAAACTCACAAATGCACAGCAAACTATAATTGAATATATATATAAACATATACATATTTCACACAAACTCAAACTAGTTACCGTATTTATCGGCGTATAACACGCACCCCAAGTTTAGGAGGGCATTTTAAGGAAAAAAAGTTTTAGGAGGGAAGTTTAGGGAAAAAAAAAAAAAAACTTACATTTAAGCGTCATTTGCAGCTTGCCCAGCGTCGTTTGCAGCCTTGCCCAGCATCATTGCAGCCTTGCCCAGCATCATTGCAGCCCTGCCCAGCGTCATTGCAGCCCTGCCCAGCGTCATTGCAGCCCTGCCCAGCATCATTGCAGCCCTGCCCAGCATCATTGCAGCCTTGCCCAGCGTCATTGCAGCCTTGCCCAGCGTCATTGCAGCCATGCCCAGCGTCATTGCAGCCTTGCCCAGGGTCATTGCAGCCCTGCCCAGCGTCATTGCAGCCCTGCCCAGCGTCATTGCAGCCCTGCCCAGCGTCATTGCAGCCTTGCCCAGCGTCATTGCAGCCTTGCCCAGCGTCATTGCAGCCATGCCCAGCGTCATTGCAGCCTTGCCCAGGGTCATTGCAGCCTTGCCCAGCGTCATTGCAGCCATGCCCAGCGTCATTGCAGCCTTGCCCAGGGTCATTGCAGCCATGCCCAGCGTCATTGCACCTTGCCAGCGTCATTTGAAGTCCGGTCCGGGTTTAAATTTCCCGCCGCCGAGACTCTGTCGCGCGCGCCGCCGAAAAAGACCGAGGCTCGGCCGAAAAAGACCGAAGCGGCCCCGGAAAAGGCCGAGCCGACTGTTCAGCTCCGCTCGCGGTCCCGCCTCCCTGCTGTTGCCGAAGCGAGCGCAGGGAGGCGGGACTACGAGCAGAGCCGAACAGTCTGCTCGGTCTATTCCGGCGCGGCTTCGGGGTTTTTCGGCCGCAAGTCGGTCTTTTTTGGCAGCGCTCGCTATTTTTCGCTTTTTTTTGGGGGTATTGGCGTATAACACGCACCCACGACTTTCCCCGATTTTTAGGGGGAAAAAGTGCGTGTTATACGCCGATAAATACGGTAACTAATTAAATAACTATATCAAATAACTAACTATATTATGACTACATTGAGTATATGAGCATAAGTATAGAGGTTAACTTTAAATGTTCTTAAAACAAACATTCTTTAGATGTATTCTTATCTGTGAAACCACTGACCCACTGACCTTTAGTCATAAACCCTGGACATGGAGAACAACTGGTACAAGAATGACATTCACACAACCTATCTATCGCAAGGTCTGTCTCATGCTGAATGAGCAAGCTTCTTTTTTAAAACCAAAAGCTAAAATGGAACTCTAACAGCATGATTACAAACCTTGGTTAAAAAGCCAAATTAAATAATTATTCTACAATATCATATGATAAAGGACCCTCAGAGCTCTGTGTCTTAGCTCAAGAGACCGCACGGTACAACTGCAAACTTCCTACCCAGCCATGTGATAAGGGCGGAGTCAGTGCTGTAACAAAGGCGGCGTCATCGCTGGGATAAGAGTCACTGCTATGATGAAAATTGTGTAAATAACAGGCGGTTTCTGCAGCACAGCTGAGAAGGATGGAACACTTACAAGTGAAAAGAAGACTAGCGCCCCTCCTACTGGCTGAAAATAAAAATAAAATATTAATCTACAATGTGTCATAGTGATCTGATCGATGAAGGAGATATATGTATATGTAGAGTATATATATATGGATACAAATGTAGATTATATTTAGTCCTGATCAAAATCAATCAATAAATAAAATCTGTAATTGCTGCTTCACCTGATGGAAAGAAAAACTTGTTGTCCTCTGTCCTGCAGTGTGCTGGCGTGCCAGGGACCCAAACCAAGCAGGGGATGGGAAGGGGTGGTGTTCTTTGTCCGAGAAAAAATGGGTCTGTGCGGGAGCAACATATAGAGATTGGTGCAGCCTCCCTATAGGTCAGTGAAGCCGCCCGTCATATTAAAGAACCAATAGGGAGGACTGGGAAGTTGGAAGAGGTGGATATAGGTATGGTCTGCATGTGGCTTCAGCTTTCTGTTCATCTGGATCTACAGAACACATCCACCGAAAGACGTCTCTGGTTATTGCATTGTATACTCAGATGGGACTTCCTGGCTTTGTGACAAGTTCATCTTTCCAAGTCCCCTCCCCTTCTGATCACCCATCTTCCACAGTCCCCTACAGTTCATCTATACTTCTCACTCCCCTCCCCTGCAGTGCACCTATCCTTTCCAGAACCCTCCCCTGCAGTGCACCTATCCTTTCCAGAACCCTCCCCTGCAGTGCACCTATCCTTCCCAGAACCCTCCCCTGCAATGCACCTATCTTTCCCAGAACCCTCCCCTGCAGAACAACCATCCTTCTCAGAACTCTCCCCTGTAGAGCAGGGGCTTTTACAGAAAGAGATGAAGTTCTCTGCAGAACCTCTGGTTTGGTTACCATTAGATAGAGAAAACGCTGACCAAGAGAAGAAGAGGGAACTATGGTGGCAACATGGTGTTCAGACCCGGGTACTCAGCACAGGGATGGTGTAAACCCCTCATAATGAGCACAGCAGGTGTACAGAGACGGGAACTCAGCACAGGGATGGTGTGAACCCCTCATAATGGGCACAGCAGGTGTACAGACCTGGGAACTCCGCACAGGGATGGTGTGAACCCTTCATAATGGGCACATCAGGTGTTCAGACCCGGGTACTCAGCACAGGGATGGTGTAAACCCCTCATAATGGGAACAGCAGGTGTACAGACACAGGAACTCAGCACAGGGATGGTGTAAACCCCTCATAATGGGTACAGCAGGTGTACAGACCCAGGAACTCAGCACAGGGATGGTGGGGGCACCTCATAATGGGCACAGCAGGTGTACAGACCCGGGAACTCAGCACAGGGATGGTGTGAACCCCTCATAATGGGTACAGCAGGTGTACAGACCCAGGAACTCAGCACAGGGATGGTGGGGGCACCTCATAATGGGCACAGCAGGTGTATAGACCTGGGAACTCAACACAGGGATGGCGGGAACCATTCATAATGGGCACAACAGGTATTCAGACCTGGGAACTCAGCACAGTGATGGTATGAACCCCTTATAATGGGCACAGCAGGTGTACAGACCCCGGAACTCAGCGCAGGGATGGTGGGAACCCCTCATAATGGGCACAGCTGGTGTACAGACCCAGGAACTCAGCACAGGGATGGTGGGAACCCTCATAATGGGCACAGCAGGTGTACAGTCCCAGGAACTCAGCACAGGGATGGTGGGAACCCCTCATAATGGGCACAGCAGGTGTACAGACCCGGGAACTCAGCACAGGGATGGTGGGAACCCCTCATAATGGGTACAGCAGGTGTACAGACCCGGGAACTTAGCACAGGGATGGTGGGAACCCTTCCTAATGGGCACAGCAGCTGTACAGACCCGGGAACTTAGCACAGGGATGGTGGGAACTTCTCATAATGGGTACAGCAGGTGTACAGACCCAGGAACTCAGCATAGGGATGGTGTAAACCCCTCATAATGGGTACAGCAGGTGTACAGACCCAGGAACTCAGCACAGGGATGGTGGGGGCACCTCATAATGGGCACAGCAGGTGTACAGACCCGGGAACTCAGCACAGGGATGGTGGGAACCCCTCATAATGGGTGCAGCAGGTGTACAGACCTGGGAACTCAGCACAGGGATGGTGGGAACTTATCATAATGAACACAGCAGATGTACAAACCTGTGAGGGGTTCCCACCATCCCTGTGCTTAGTTCCCGGGCCTGTATACTTGCTGTGCCCATCATGAGGGGTTTCCAACACCCCCATGGTTCTGAGCCCTATAATAAATCTCTCCTGCCGACATGAGTGACACTACTATTATGGTTTAGTATCAGTTGTATGTCATCCAATCATTGTGCATCCTTGTGAGATTCCTCTCCTCCATGCAGCTTGTGTAGCACACTCCATGTAAACCTGTCTCTCCCATCTGATTTCAGAAAAAGGGTCCCCTAAGGGGACCCTTTTTCTGTTTTTCTGTACTATAGGATGTGGCATGAAACCTTAAAATCCCCTTATTTCTATATGTGTGATCCCTGCTAAGCCTACAACTTTCTCCCATCTGATTTCAGTATGAATTTAGTCCTATTCTTTGGTGGATCTTCAGGGGGGTGAGGTGACCTGCATTAGTGGTTCATCCATCGTGTATAGTCCCAGTCATTGGGTGTGGTGATGATTGGCCTCAGCTGGGGGAAATTAGTGGTGGATGGGAGAAGTATAAAGAACAGCTCTCTCTCCCTCATCTTTATTGTGTTGTGTCTTTTATGGGCAGGATGGGTTTTCTGGTGAAGGGTGGTTGGGTGCTGCTCCTGGCTGTGGCTTATTGGTCAGGATTTGGCTGTGATGGAGCCTTGGTGAGACATGGCCGCCAGTCAGATTGGTGGAGGAACAACCAGCGGGCTCTACCTGGCCAGGGCTCTTCTAGATGGGGCTCCAGAGACTGGAATGCTAATCGCCCTGTTGTGGGGGTTGGGGCATCTAGAGGTGGGGTCCCTAGAGGGTCACTTGGTGGACGTGCTGGAGGGGTTCTACGAGATCTGCCGCAGCCTGGGAGCTCCCCAATCCACATCCAGTGTGAAGAGGACAACATGGTGGTCAACGTCCAGAGGGATTTCTATGGGATTGGAAAGCTGATCCAACCGTCTGACCTGAGCCTGGGGCCCAGTGGCTGCAAACCCAACCCCCAGAGTACAGACACCACTGTTACCTTCCAGATCAACCTCCAGGACTGTGGCAACACAGTGCAGGTAATCTTCAAATATTTCCATGTATTCCAGTTAATACCCCCCCCCCCCCTCAGTCCTCCCCTTCCAGTAGTCTGTCATGTATAGAACACTACTTCTTATCTGGCTTCACTCACCTGGAACCATATAATTCCTACACTACAGGTTTGTCCTAATGACCATGTAGCTGATGTTCTATTGAGCTAGCTTGTGCATTGTTGGGGAGGATAGTGAACCCTCTGTTGGGTATCTTGATATCCATCTTAAAAAAAACCTGATGGGTTCTAATGCACACCACTCTATACAAATGTTCCTTCACTTTAAGCACAGATCTTATGGAGTCCCTTCTCCTCTCCAGCATTTGCTGGAATGGGGGGGGGGGGGTTAGGGGCACTTCACCACCACCCCAGTCTGCCTGCACCAAGGACCGGAGCAGATCCTGCTGGTGAGGCCATTTTGCATATCTGAGATGGTTTCTTGGAGTCATAGGACACCATGTTGAGGCACAGCGTGCTGGTACCCCCTGTAGTTGCCTTACTGATGGTCACACCTCTGCCCAACCATGATGTTTGATGGCAGGATCCGTAACGTTGTGTACAGATGGATGACCACCAGGAGTGTTTGATGAAAGACTACTCTCCAGACTCCCTTTTTTTTTAAAGGGGTGATCATGGTGTGGGTGGCCAAACAGGTAAAAGGAACACTCTGTAAATCCTGTGTAGGGACCAGCAGACTGGTGACTTGTCTTTATAGATTGACCCTTTAATGACTGTTGAAATACTTGTCACCAGACTTTTTGTGTGTGTCCCGTAGCAGCTACAAAGGTTTATGTAGCAAAAGATGAGTCTGCACAGATTATTGGGCAATCAGGAGAGGGCTATACTAGAAGGTTGATTTTTTTCTGGAATGTCCCTTTACCTATCAAGTGGGGGGGGGGGGATGCTTTGGCGAAACCTCTATAATAGCATGACATTAAAGAACTGGTCATACAAGAGGTCTGGTATTCTAAAAATGGTGTGATGTGGCTGTATGAATCCTCAAGGTAAAGCCTTCTCAACATCTTGGACAGCTTGGTTCCTGGTCTTCCCAGACACGGGCCAAGCACGGGTGGGCTTGGGACCTATTCCCAGATGTGGGTTAAAAATGACAGATTTGTGTCTGGTCTCAGAAATGGGCCAAACAATGGCAGCTTCCCAGGTTTGTAAGTCTATGTTGTATCATTCTCTTCTCTGCACAGATGACTCAAGACTGGCTAGTCTACACCACCAACCTGACCTACAGCCCAACCTCCTCCATTGCAATCATCAGAACCAACCCAGCTGTGGTCCCCATAATGTGTTTCTACTACCGGTGAGTTCTCACTACTGGATGAGCATAGAGCACCGTGCATGTCCCAACTGGTGTTTAGCATCTGATCAATATCCAAGTTTGTATGGAGTGAGGAAGGTTAACCCCCTCCTCCCCGTAGGGTTCTTCTGCCATCTGTCCTTGCCAAGAGACTTCTACACATCTCCTTTCCTGGTTGGGGTGTGTTGGGGCAGCCTGTTTTGACATTATGGGCTCAAGAGTTTTTTATTTATTTTTTTTTAAGGTAATTTAGCTACTTTAACTACTCTTGGCATCTGCAGACTTGGAGTCTGTGCCTACAACTTGAGCCTTCTACTGCACTAATGACCAATTTTTTTTACAAGAGTCTGATCTACATTGACAATCATAGGGTAAGTTTATTTACTTTAGAGGAGCTCTTTGTCAAGATGGTGGGGCTCCCTTTCTTGACCCTGGAATCTTTACAATGCTTGGGGGGGGGGGGTTCTAATGAGGGGTGTTTAGAACCTTGTTGGGCCAATATAGCTTCATAAAGAGAATCTGAGGACAAATATAGTAGCTGCTCCTGGTCACTTTTAAAGGTTCAGGAATTGTATCCTGCTTATTGTATTCACTATCTGGCTTAATTCTGTCACTGTCCAACAGGGATGGACTCAACCAGACAACCATCCTTTATAACTAGCTGAATAGTGTAGCTGTATCCAGGGTTTGTCCTTGCACCCAACAAGCTGGTGATGGACAGGACAAATTAATATGAATTTGATATTAATTGACTTTGACTTGTTACTGACCTTGATCCTGTTCTGTGTAGGCACGGTAATGTGAGCAGCCAGGCCATTAAGCCAACGTGGGTTCCGTTCAGCACCACTGTGTCTTTAGAAGAAAGATTGTCCTTCTCTTTGGTCCTGATGACTGGTGAGGAAGGTGGGTGATCAGGTGGCGGGCGTTATTGGGCCTTTACTAATCCCCTTTTTTCTTTGTGTATACAGAGGACTGGAGTGGTCCCAGAAGTTCTCCCATCTATCAGTTGGGGGATATTCTCTACATACAGGCCTCTGTGGATACTCACAACCAAATTGATATGATCCTGTATGTGGACCGCTGTGTGTCCACCATATCTCCTGATGCCACCTCTTCTCCAAGTTATGACATCATTACAGACAATGGGTATGTATATTCTGCTAGGAGGGGGGGGTCGCCATGTGACCCAGTTAAGTGACCATCTTCTGCAGGTGTCTGGTGGATGGGACACAAGCTGACTCCTCCTCAGCCTTCATCGCTCCAAGGGTCCAGACAAACACTCTACAGTTCACGGTGGATGCCTTCCGGTTCCTAGGAAATGATGCATCCCTGGTGAGGACTGTTTGCATTGATTGCACAGATTGGTGCCTTGTAGAAATGTTTAACCTATTAACATTTTCTATTCCAGATCTACATAACCTGTTACCTGAGAGCTGCTGCTGCCACCCAGGTCCCAGATCCCATTAACAAGGCCTGTTCCTATAGTAAAGCCACAAACAGGTGAGACCATTAAATGATGGTTGAGTGTCCAGGGATTGATGCTCTCTTCCCCATAGACAAATGCTATCTGTAATATTCACTTCTGCATGGATCTAGTAACCAGTGACTGGAACAAACTTCGTGGACCTAACATGGTGTATTTCCAAAACTATGTTGAAAATATTGATAATCCATAATGGTACACGAGCATCCTCTGTAGGGTTCTTACCATAGCATGCACATCTGTAGTATTAAAATAATGGCTGGCCAGGTAAGCAACCTCCATGGGGCTGAAAGTTGGTCTAATCTCTGGTGCCAGCATGATCAGAATTATGGGTATGGTGCTCTAATTCTGCTTTGAGGACACCTTGGAAATCAAAGCTGCCCACTTAAAAGATGAGCTGTGCTGACTCTTGGTATCCTGATTGGCAGCTAGTCTTTCTACCAAAACTACAGTGGGTACCTGTGATACCAGGTAAGTCTACATTGGAATAGACAAGCTAAACTGGAGCTGTCTGCAGGCTAAAACAACCTGAGGGGGTTTTTGTTCTGCCTGGAGTTTTCCAGCATGTAGAACATTTCTCTGTGGGAAGGATACTAGATGTTTTTGGATTTCAGAGACCTTTGGGCAAGGTGTGAATGTGGTGCAGAGGGGGCATGTGCCAGGTTTGGACAGGAGGGTGCTCTGGGTGTTGCAGCTGCTGGGACTTCCTCACTAAGTGGAGTATTTGTCCACTGCCTTTGATTCTTTAGCCTCCTCCCTCCAGTCACTCCACTTCAGTTGACTGTGGTAAATTGTTCTCTCCACACCTCATTCTCCCTCCTGGTCACTTCATCTTAGTTCCTGATGAGTTATTTTTTTTTTTTTCCCCTTGTTCGTCAGCACCTTTTTTACCTTTTTTTTTTTTTTTTTTTTTTTTTAAATTTTTGGGTGGGGGGGGGGGGTACTATGCCCTCTGCTGTAGGGAAATTCTGCTCACCAAAGGCTCACTGACATTTGAGTTCCCCAAGTACCCTCATCAGCCCCTCTTGCCTTAGTGGGCAGAAGGGGAGGGGTTGACTTCAGTTACAGGCATTGGGTGGGGAGCTCACTCACCTGAGGATGCAGGCTCAGGCATCGACGCCTTCTTCATTTACCATGTATCTGCCAGCAGCTGGGCAGACACGGGTAGGGGCAGGAGGAGGAACAGATTAAGCCCTCTCTCCTGTTTCTGTGGGGGGGGGGGGGTAGTGTTTGGAGCTGTACTGGCTCTGGACAGTTGGCAACCCTGCTAGGGGGTGTTTTACTCTGGTTACTGCTGTCTGGTTTGAATGTGTTTGGCATGGCCAGGGGCTCATTCTCACAGGTGGGGCAGTACAAGCATGCATTTTACCACCCACCTGAACAAGGAGATGCAGCCACTCAGTGCTGTTCAATGGCAAAGCTATCGATGTCATGTCAACATGAATGAGGCTGCACTGCAAGTGCATGCAATGCACATGATTGGGGTGTTTGTGGGTCAGCTTTTTCAGGGTTGGCACAGGTGGTGGTGACCTATTGCACCCTTGCCACTTGTCAAACAATGATGGTCATAATACTTGTTTGCCCCCCCCAGGGCCCTTTATTTACCCAGATCCAATTATCCCACTGACATGCAGTAGATGCCAACCAGTCCTCAGACTGACACCAGTAACATTTTTCTGCCACTGTTGCCTTACTTGTGTACCCAGTGCCGGGACAAGGTCATCCAGTGCACAGGGCAAAGATGCCAAACTGCAACCCCCTTTCCCTTAGGATTAATCTCAGGGTGCCCCCTACCCCTGCAATATACCATTGCGCCAGGGGCAGCCGCCCCTCCTGCCCACCCCTTGTCCCGGCCCTGTGTGTACCCAATTTTAACTTGAGCTCACTGCAGTATACCACAATCGATATTTAAGCACATGTCACAAATTATTACAAACCTCACACCACTATTGGCCCCATCAACTCCTACAAATGGGGGCAGGGGTGGGTGTGATTTGGCTTCTTAGCCCTGGGTGCTGGATGACCTTGTTCTGGCACTGACCTTGAGCCCCAGGCTGAGTACTTTCTACACCTATCGTAATAGAAGTGATGTAGCTTCCCATGTACTGCTAGCAGGCAATTGACACTGTAGCTTAATGTGCATCTGGAGGGATGAGCCCCATGTGCTTTCATAACCAGGTTAATGTCTAACTACTCGTAAAGTGTTGGCTTTCACCCATGCTTCCAGTGTATCTTCCAAAAAAATACTGACATCAGCTTGTTTTCTCTAGCTGGTCTGCAGTTGAGGGCCCCAGCAGTATCTGCCAGTGTTGTGGGACACCAGGCACCTGTAGCAACCCTAATATCCGGACGGCAGGAGGAAGGATCCGATTTGGAAGACCGAGAGCCTTTGGGAAAAGGGAAGCCTTGGCTGGTGAGTCTTAACCATTCAGCTGTCATGTATACATTTCGTATGGCCAGAGGGGCTCCAATGATCTAAAAACTGATTTCTTGTAATGCCTCTCCCCAGGGTACAGTCATGGGGTGGGAAAATTCTCATGGACGTTGGGATAACCTGGCCCAGACTTCCTGCACTAGGAAATGTGACTAGGGATCTGAGGGGCACAGGTGGCAATTTAGTAGGAAGCCTAGAACCTGGATGTCTTCATATTCCCAATTGTCATCCTCCTCACTAGCTGTAAAACTAAGACGACCTCCTAAAGGGGTCAGATGGCAATGAGAATCTGAAGGTTTCAAACCATCTCAACATTCTGTATAGTTTTTGGTTGACATGCCAATTTGTAACCCTAATGGAGGGTCTACACTGGACTGCCCATTTTAGTAGGAGCTGAGTTCTCACCTGACAGCCCTTGGTTGCCTTGGTAGAGGTGTTTAGCTGTCTCCTGACCCTTGCTTGCTTTTCTCCTGCTGCAGAACCTATCATGGAGGAACAGACGGTGACCACCTTGGGACCTCTGCTTGTGATTGGGCCAAAACAAAGTGACGTTGCAGCTGCAGTGATGAAGGAAGAGCCCGCCCCCGCAGAGCTCTGGTGGTTGGTGGCTGTCGGGTGTCTCAGTCTTCTTGTAGTCACTGTGTGTACAGTGCTCATTGTGAAGTCTCTAAAAAAGCCACAATTTGTGGAAAAATAAACAATTCTCATTTAATCTGGTCTATTGCTCTTTTATAGATTAGTGCTTTCTGGGGGCTCTAAACATCTCATGGGTTCTGTGTCTTTAAAATGGGCTTGGATTTTGAATCAACTGTACAACTTTTAATTTTTATGGTGAGTGGGTGACAACATTGCATATCTACAGATGAAGTACAATGAGTGTCACCATAGGACAGGAAGTCATGTCTCTAGACCACTGTGTGCTGTAGGAGAACAATTAAACCACAACTACATGTAGTGGAGTCTTTAACCTCTTCCAGTCTAATGAGAGCCTTTAAGGCCATAGACAGCAGACATTCTTCAATATGTAGTAGACATGTGCACAACAAAAATTCGTTTATTTTCGTTTAGTTTTTTTCGTTTCCGAAAAAAATTCGTGTTTTTTTTCGTTTCTGGTGATTCGTAACGATTCGTAAGTCGTCGGTGTTTGGATTCGTAACGATTCATAAGAGTTATTTTTTCGTTGATTTGTTTTTTCGTTAGTTTAATTTTCGGACGCATTCGTATTTATTTGTACATTCGTAGATTCGTAATCGGAGCATAATTCATAATTTTATGTAATGTGTATGCTATTACATTTTATTAATTTACGAATTGAAAAAAGTTACGAATGTACGAATTTTTTTTTTCGATTTGTAATTTCCGTATCTCTATTGAACAAAAAGTTCAATAGATACGGAAATTACAAATCGGAAAAAAGTTACGAATTTTTTTTTGTTCAATCCATTCGAAGCACGTTAAGCAGCGCCATTGTAAGGGCCACGGAAAATTACCAATTCAACATAAAAAAAAAAAGTTACAAATGTACGAATTTTTTTGTGCGTTTTTCGTTTTTTGGATTTTCTTCATTATAGTACATTCGTTGTTTCTAATTAGTTTTTTTTTTTTTTTTTTTTTTTTTTGGATTCGTACGATTTGTTTTTTCGTACGAGGGGGAAAAACGAAACGAATTGCACATGTCTAATATGTAGTGGGTTGTGAGGCATAGTTACATAGGTTGAAAAGACACAAGTCCATCCAGTTCAACCACACAAAAAAACACCTCTGCAGGGAGTCTATTCCACATTTTCACAGCTCTTGCTGTGAAGAAACATTTCCGTATGGGTTCGAATCGAACACCGGGCTCATCCCTACAGTGCACATAGGAGCCCAGGGGAAAAAGAAGGAAGGGAACTCAAAGGACAAATGCAGATAGAAAAGTGCGCGCCAAATGCAAGAAAAATGCACATCAAGTGCATGTATATGGAAAAATGCACAGTAGATGTGAAGTTTCTAGTGTGAATGGGTCCTTATGGACCTTGACAGGCAGTGACCACGGGAGGGGTGGGAAGCCATACGGCCGCTCCGGCCCCCACCTGTTGCTTGGCAATGGAGTAAATGTTTTTTTTTCCTGAGTGGGCTGACGGGGCGTGGCTGAGCTGCCTCGCTCTCTGAGCTCCTGTGCTGGGTGTGTGACGGCCTCCAGATTTGCATTACTAGCAAACCGGTTCCTCCACTATTCTTTATTTTCTCCTTTTCCAGTGCCGCTAGCCTGGGAGGCTTTCATTCCTATCCAGTCAGCTGTCAGTCCTACCGCGGTCTTGCTGCCTTCCCTCGTTAAGTGCTTATCTCTTAAGTGACAAGACCAAAGAAAATGACTTTACTTTTTCAGTTCTTTTGTCATTACTGATTCTTCTTATTTGCAAATGAGCTCACCCCAATGCTCAGAGGCACGAAGATCTATAGAAAAGTATAAGGGGGCAACGTGGGACATTTGGCGCAAATAGTGCTTTACTTTTTTTTTTTTTTTTTTTTTCTCTCAAGGTGGTTTGTTCTTTGGCTGTTTTGCAGGAGCTGAAGCCCTCAGCCAAACCTAAGTCTCACCAATGGCATAGTTGCCAATATTCTAAAAAATATTATAGGGACAGTTTTTTTTTTTTTTTTTTTTTTGTCTGAGTCTTATTATAATTAGGGGTGAGGCATTCGTTTTTTAGAGGGGAAAGGAACATGCACGCCATGGCAAAAAATGGGCGTGGTTTAAACTAAATATTAAATGTGGTATAAAGGGGGCATGGCTAGAATGGTCCGAGTCTGAGATAAATGAGGGATGGAGGAAGAAAGTAAGAAATGGGGAGAGAAAAGGAAAGAGGGCTGGAGAGATGGCAAGTTCAGATCCTACACCTCAATAGCAATATGTGTTTTCCAGAAGGTTTAACAATCGGCAGATAAATATACTCCAAATACCTGGTGTTGGCGCTTCAATCATCCCGGCACCATGGTGGTTATGGTGTCAGGATGATTGAAGCACATTATTTCTATTATTTAATTGTAATATAAAATAGTTCAACTCACCATAATGTTTGAATCAGTGGGAGCCCTGAGCGTGTCACTTGCCACATCGCCTGCCTCCTTAGATCAGGTGTCCCCAGTGGAGTGCCGTCTCTTGGCTCTGCCTCTCACAGACCGGCAGCAGGCCACAGGGCGGAGGGTTGGCGGCAGCTCCATGCGGCTAGCAGGTCTTGTTTCCCTGTGTTCAGTGGGGAGGGGCCTCCGATCCGTGTAGCTAACCGACTTCAGTGTACAAGAAAAGCCGATTGGCTGCATGGATCAGAGGCCTCTCCCCTCTAATCTGGACACAAGGGGAAAGAAACTGCTAGCCGGAAAGATCTTGTGGTGGTGGCCATATTTTTGGAGCCAGAAGCTGCGGGGCCAAAAACAGTCCAGATTTCCTGGGACAGAAGCAAAATCCTGGGATTTTAATCGGGATGGCCTCAGATCGGGATGAGGGTCCAAAAATCATGATTGTCCCGGAAAAATCAGGACTGTTGGCAAGTGTTGTGGTCTGCTTTTATTGTAGCATCATCATTCCTCTAAATTGAGGCTATCATGTTCGCCTTCACAATCTCAGTCTCGGAGTGCTCAGGCATCTACTTTAGCCACAGGTTCCCCATCCAGTGCCAGGTCTGTGCTGGGCATGCAAACTGCCGACATTACCGGGGGAAACTAGTCTGTAAGGAATGCCTGAGAGGTAGCAACAGGCAAGGAGGATGCTCGGGGGTTATATCTGTAAAGCTATGGAGGAGAGTCTCCATGACATGTCACCTCATCCAGGAGGGCATCTCACAGGAGCGGTCAGCCCAATACCTTCCAGACATCGCCCGAAGATTTCTCAACTGATGAACCTTCTGACCCAGAAGATTCTGGACCAGCCACTTTCAATAAGACCCCAAATCCCTCCTCTGCACTTAAAAGCACCAAGATTAGCGTTTTTGCATGCTTTTGATTTTTTGAAAATTAACTTTTTGAAAAAGGCAGCAGGACATTCCACCTTTTTCAGAAAGTTCCTTTAAAGCCTTATGGAATGTGGGATGGGAATATGGGATTTGGGATTGGATTATGGGAATATAGGATGTGGTGTTGAATTTACAACTATAACTCATTCCTTTTTACTATAATTTTTTGAAAATGGCGCCGTTGACATCTGGGTAAACAGGAAATATAATGTCGATCCTCCAATCGTCCCACGTGTGAGTTATCACCACAAACATCAGATAATGGGCAGTAATTCTCACACCAGAACTCCTCTGTATATCTAAAGTGGTAACCTGTGTCACCTATGTATAGTAAAATTTGTCACCGTTGCACGGGTGTGCACAATTTTAAAGCACGGCATGTTTGGTATCTATTTACTCGATGTAACATCTTTTATATTTTACCAAAAAAATAGGGTTGATTGTGTTTTCTTGCATTAAAATTTAAAAAAGTGTATTTATAAAAAAATTGCGTTTGAAAAACCGCTGCAAAAAAAAATTGCAAAACCCACCAATTTATTAGGGCCTCTGCTTTAAAATAGATAATGTTTGGGGATGCTAAGTAATTTTTTAGCAAAAAAAAAATCATGTGAACAAAAGGTGTCAGAAAAGTCCCGGTCGGGAAGTGGGTGAAGGACTTGCTGTATATAGAAGAATTGGACCGCATTTTACAGGCCTGCGACCCTATAATACATTTCTTTACCAGGTGGTGACTTTTCATGGAGAATACTTTGTCTGATTGTGAAATAACACAACTGATGACTCCATTCCAATATATAGAGCGCTATGGGTAAAGATAACCTGCCTGATTCTCTGGGAGGAATAAAACTAAAATAATCAAGCTTTCGCTTAAAGCGGAAGTAAACCCATCGATTTAACAGTTTCAAAAAAAAAAGGCATGCCGGGAATGCTAACTGCACATTGGCTGTGCTCTCAACCAAACAGTCAAACCATCCAATGGCTGGTGTCATAACGGATCACATGTGCAGCACTGTGGCAGTTGAAGATTAAACAGAGGCAAAGATGGCAGCTTCCTTGGCTGAAAACAATAGGGGGGTTTACTTCCACTTTAAGGGTAGGGTTAGGGTTAGGTTAGGCTTATGCCGCGTACACACGTGCAGACTTTTGCCGGCGGACTTAGTCCAGCGGACAATCCCGCCGGACTTTCCAGCTGGGTCCGCTGGACTTTCCGAGCGTGTGGACTTGCCCACACACGCACGGACTTCTCCGGCGGATAATCCGCCGGCCAAAAGTCCGCGGGACTTTTGAAAATGAACGGACTTGCCCACACACGGAGCAGTCCGTTCATTTAGAACGTAACTTCAGGTTACGTAGCTAGCGTAAGCAGTAAATGCCGCCGCGCTAGCTCCGTAAGCTGGCATGGATTTAAAGGGACTCCCCACGCCGAAAAAAAAACGGCGTGGGGGTTCCCCCCAAATCCAAGTCAGACCCTCATCTGAGCACGCAGCCTGGCAGGCCAGGAAAGGGGTGGGGACGAACGAGTGCCCCCCCTCCTGAGCCGTACCAGGCCGCGTGCCCTCAACATGGGGGGTGCCCTGGGGAAAGGGGGGCCGTGCGGCCCCCCCACCCCAAAGCACCTTGTCCCCATGATGAGGACAAGGGGCTCTTCCCGACAACCCTGGCCGTTGGTTGTCGGGGTCTGCGGGCGGGGGGCTTATCGGAATCTGGGAGCCCCCTTTTATAAGGGGGCCCCCAGATCCGGCCCCCCACCCTATGTGAATGAGTATGGGGTACGATGTACCCCTACCCATTCACCTAAGGTGTAAAATGTAAAGTACAAAAACACACACACTTTTGAAAAAAATATTTTATTGCACTGCTCCGGGGGTCTTCTTCCGTCTTGGGGGTCTTCTCGCCGGACTCCCCCGCCATTTACCAAGCTCTTTTACCGAGCGGGGGAAGTCCGGCTACCTTCTTCGTCGTCGCCGCCGTCGGGGCCCCCTTATAGAAGGGCATGTACTGCCTACGCTAGCTACGTAACCTGAAGTCACGTGCTAAATGAACGGACTTGCCGATGAGCGGCAAGTCCGTTCATTTCAAAAGTCCCGCGGACTTGCCTACTAACGGCGGGATTGTCCGCCGGACTGCTAAGTCCAGCGGATAATTTTAAAACCAAACTTTAAACTTTGGCGCCAAAAAGTCTGCCGGCGCCCACACACGAGGGGATTATCCGCTGGACTTCGGTCCAGCGGATAATCCCGCGGGATAGTCCCTTCGTGTGTACGCGGCATTAGGGTTGGCTAGTTTCCTAGGATCTTAGTTGTTAGATAAGGACACAATACTTGAATCCTTACTATGGATTAATATGTTTTTTTTCTGTTTTCTTTTGTATCGTTTTTCCATACAACTATATCAGTGCATGTGACTAATGTAGTCTTCATTTACTGCTCGGAATTATTCTATAATCCTTACTCGGGAGTCCCATTCATCCACACTTTGATCTGGATTGGTTGAACATTATTGTGATGTAACTCATAACTGAAATTGTCTAATCTAGATGTCTTCACTACTGAAGTTCATCTTCAATAATGTTTTCCTTTTTCTAGTATTACATGACCAGTGTAGCCAAGATATGCCCCTCTAAGCTGTAAAGCCTAACTCCATATAATTTCTTACCCACCTTTTAATAAATAAGAGACCACACCAATATGGAGTTGAATGGCCACAACAGCTTATTTATTAATAAACCAAAAAATAAGAACTCCAGTTTCTTATTTATAAATAACACATAACATCAACTTTTTAGGCCCCCTTTCACACATGCGGACCGTTCGTCCGTTCTTTCATATGTCCGTTCTTTCATATGTCCGTTTACAGATGAAAACGGACATTAATGCTTGTCTATGGGATAGCGGACGTTAGCGGATGATCATCCGCTAACGTCCGTTAACATCCGTCTCCGTTAAGGTCCGTTTTTCTGAACGGAAGAAGACCCTATTTTGTCTTCCGTAAAAAAACGGAACGGACGAAAAACGGACGTTAGCGGACGATCCGATCCGCTGACATCCGTTTTTCATCAAAAAAATTCCCATAATTCCTTTAAAAACTATTTAAAAAAAAAAAAAAAAAAAAAGGATAAAAACGGACATAAACGGATAAGAAACTGATGAAAAAACTGACGTAATCGGATGAAAAACGGAAATGAAAATGGATGAAAACTGATGTTTACTGAGAACTGATGATAAAAAAACGTGACTGAACTGATCTAATGTACGGTCCGCATGTGTGAAAGGGGCCTTAAACCACCTCTAAACCTGAAAACAAACATGTTATACCCAGTTTATTGGTCAGTGATGGAGCTAAGTGCTTCAACCATCTACATGATATCATCGATATCAAACACCAGGGGGCACTGCGGGATATACCGAAACCCATGGGTCTCTCTCTGTACCACTCGATAACCAACTTTCCCGCAGTGCACAATACCAGTAAACATCAACAACGTTGGATGTACACAAGGAGGGGCCATCTATTGATGAACCCCCCCGCCCATTTACCACCTCTATAAATGCTGCCGTCACTGACCAACAAAACAACCAATGCCAACCCCCCAGCTGTTATGACGAACCACTTCAAACGACCTGAAACGACAATGAGAACATTAACACATCCAACATAAAAAACACACATAAAGGGAGGGTGGGTGGGAAAAAACTGCCTCCTCGTGTTCTGTCTCTTCCCGCACTGACTCCCGTAACGCCGCCCCTTTTTCTTGGCCACTCCCCTTGCTCAGTCCGGCCCCTCACTACACAATCCCACCCCTCAAGCCTGCAAAGTGTGTCACTTGACACACTGTCATTATCATTCCCCTGCAGTGCATTTTATTCCGGTCCTTTCTGTCTCATGCATTGTGACTTACTATGACATTCTGAAGTATTTTTATGAACTCATATTCTTTTTTATTATTACTTTGTTATTATTTTATTATAACTTTTGAAAATTATTAAACATTTTCTTTAAAAAAATGGCTCATTCACATGGGTTCTCTGGAACATACAGTGTGAATGAGAGGTTTATTTGTGCGTCTGGAGCCGCCTGGTTCTCTATGGGGATGCAGCGGCTGTATGAAGACAGCCTCAGGTCCTAATATGACAGGTGAGTGGCCCTGAATGCACACTGTCTGTGTTCTGGGGTGTTGACGTGCACCCAACTGCCTGTCAAACTAGGACCTGTGGCTGTGTTCATACATCTGCTGCGTCCCCATAGAGTAACATAGACTGCCTACACACAGCCCCAGCCACATAGAAAAAACACTGATTGTACAGGTCACAGCACCCATGTGAATGATCCCCAGCACCTCCCCCACACAAAGAGCTTTATTTATCAACTCAGTATAGTTTTTCCTGTGAAATGCTCTATGAATATGTGTGAGAAGTTGGAAGCGATTTTATTGGTTGGAGTTTTCTTCCTTTTTGTAATTTCCTTGTGGAATTTTACAATGGGCACAATTCACTAAAGCTGATCGCATGCATTATGTCAGTGACGTTATCACTTACCTTAGATCGAAGCGCTGGCATCGGGTGCCGGACACCGCTGATGGAGCTGACATTTTCCCTTTGGCGTGTTTTCCGGGTTCGCGGCTCCAGCACTGTGAGAGATCAGAGCCACGATAACGTCACTCCCGCGCATGCGTCTAATTTCCGGCAAGCAGCTCTGATTTTTCTGGCAGCCTCCACCGGACCTTCAGAGCGCATGCGCCCCTAACGCCAGCGGCTGCATGCAAGTGGAATATCTCCTACACCGTACAGGTTTAGGAGATATTCATTTTATCTACAGGTAAGCCTTACCTGAGCCTTTCTTAAAAATGACAAGGCGGGGGATAATACCACTTTAAAGCCTTTATTACCCTAAAAAAAAAGGGATCCTGTTCCCTTAAAGCATGTTATACCGCACAGTGATGTGTAATTCGGCCCCCTGTATCACCTGAAATACCTGGCTGATCCTGCCTGGTTCTGGTCTCCCTTATGTAAACTGAACGCAGTTTATCATGGCTGCTGAGCCCTGACACCACTTTTACTTTTCTGTGTTCTCCTCCCCCGCCCCTCCCTGTCTGTCAGCTCCGTCCACTCCTCAGCTCTCCCCTCCTGCTGCAATCATAACTATTTTATGATCATACCATCCCCTCTGTAAAATAACATTAAAATAACATTATGTATCCCAGTGTCTTTGCTATATAAAAAAGATGCTGACTTCTACCTTATACCAGCGCTCACGTGACTCCTCGTCTCTCTCTCCTCCATCTGACATCTGTGGGTGTTCTCGGCCCCTCCCGCTCAAGCTGTCAGCCGGGAGAGGAGAGAGCCGAGGAGTCACGTGATTCCCCACACACGGCTGGACTTCATTAATGTTTGGTGAGCCCAAACCCATAAGCAACCCAACCCAAACCAAGCCAACCCAATCTAACCCAACGCAAACCAATCTAACCCAACGCAAATCAACCCAAACCAAGCCAACCCAATCTAACCCAACACAAACCAATCCAACCCAAACCCAAACCAAACCAACACAAACCAATCCAACCCAAACCCAAACCAAACCAACCCAAAACAAGCCAACCCAAACCAAAACAAAACCCAAACCAAAACAAGCCAACCCAAGCCAACCCAACCCAAAACAAGCCAACCCAAACCAAGCCAATCTAACCCAACACAAACCAATCAAACCCAACCCAACCCAAACCCTGGTACATCCAGTTCATTATTAGTAATAACCTCACAACCTGTGTTTTACTGATTTTATTTGTATATCTAAAGAAAAATGTAATGAAGACGTATATTTCCAGGACTGAAAACTGCCGACATTGATAGAAACAGAAAAATGAGGAATAAAATACCCGTCACCGATTATTATTACCATGAAGGTGAACTGACTGTAATATAAATCATAATAGAGAAATATGGAGAAATTATTATTAAAATCAGCAACATTTTCAGAGACAAACCTCCAAATCCCGGGACTGTCCCTGGAAGGTTATCATTGTCAATCACATTTATTGAATTTAAATTGAGCCGGTCATGAGAGAATCATGGGGGCCGCCATTTCTACCATTACTCTCCTTGTGAGAATGCTAGTTCCCTGGCTGTCATGCTGATGCTTTGCCTTCAATACTGTCTCAGTCTCTGACCCGGAACAAGTATAGAGATAAGGAATTCTGACACTTCTCTGATTCTTATTGCTTGTTCCGGGTTGGAGACTTAAAGTGGTAATAAATCCCAAAACAGAAATGACAAATATTGGATCTTCCCAATCCTTAGATGTGGTGGCTGCATTCCTTTTCTGTTTGTTTCCCTTTATTTTCCCCTGGTGATCCTGCCAGTAACACACTTCCTGTCTTAGGGTGGCTCCTCTATCTATGGAGGGGCAGTGGAGACCCCCTTGGACAGCAGCCTTGTCTGGAGAGGGGGGTGTTGGATGGACTAGTAGATTTAGATGGACTTTACATAAGTGACTAACAAATTAAAGGAGAACTCCAGATAACACTTTATAAGCCGTTACACCAACATTTGTGTCTCCTTTTGGGATAAAGGTTTTACATCAATGAATAAAAGCTGATCATTGTAAGCACCCCTGTCAGAGGTAAATGGTTTGTCCCAACCCTCTAACTGCCACTTTTGCTGGACAGATAGTTCTGGTATAGGAAGTTGCGAAATAACAGCAGAACCAACAGGTAAAAGAACAAAATTACAGGAGGACTACGAAAAACAGTGAGAGACGCCATCATATCCGTCATTTCTTACGAGAGTGGGGGGGAGTTTGGGACTTTAACCACTTGCCGACCGGCGCACACAGATATACGTCGGCAGAATGGCACGTACAGGCAGGAGGGCGTATATATAAGTCCCTCCTTAATGCCTGTCCGTGCCATCGGGAGCGCGCCCCGGTCGGGACCCCCGTGAGTCCGGTCGCGGACTCGATCGCCGCAGGGACCCCCGCGATCGTCTCACGGGAAGGCTGAACGGGGAGATGCCGAGATAAACAGCATCTCCCCGTTCTGCCTAGCAACTAGTGACGCCGATCTCTGCTCCCTGTGATTGGAGCAGAGATCAGCATTCACTAGCTGACAGCCACGCCCCCCCACAGTAAGAAACACACCCCTAGGCATACTTAACCCCCACACTGCCACCTAGTGGTTAACCCCTTCACTGCCAGTGTCATTTATACAGGAATCAATGCATTTAAATATCACTGATTTCTGTATAAATGACAATGGTCCCAAAAATGTCCGATGTGTCTGCCATAATTTCGCAGTCACAAAAAAAATCGCAGATCGCCGCCATTACTAATAAAAAAAAAAAAAAAAATTATTAATAAAAATGCTATAAAACTATCCCCTATCTTGTAAACGCTGTAACTTCTGCGCAAACCGATCAATAATCGCTTATTGCGATTTTTTTTTTTTTTTACCAAAAATATGTAGAAGAATACGTATCGGCCTAAACTGAGGAAAAAAATGTTTTTTTATATATTTTTGGGGGATATTTATTATAGCAAAAAATAAAAAATAATGCGTTTTTTTTCAAAATTGTCGCTCTTTTTTGTTTATAGCGCAAAAAATAAAACCCGCAGGGGCGATCAAATACCCACCAAAAGAAAGCTCTATTTGTGGGGAAAAAAGGACGCCAACTTTTGTTTGGGAGCCACGTCGCACGACCGCGCAATTGTCAGTTAAAGCGACCCAGTGCCGAATCGCAAAAAGGGGCCTGGTCCTTTGTCTGCAAATTGGTCCGGGGCTGAAAGTGGTTAAATGAAGCACAATTAAGTGCCTCCATCCCGGTAATTACTGGATACAAAAAGGTAGATTGGGACTTTAAATGAAGCACTTGGATAGTGGAGGTAAAAATTACCATGTTTGAATTTCACCATGGAATGTTTATTAATTGTAAAATATACAGACAGTAAAAGTTGTTTTTCCAACATATGCATGTAGGGACATGGGCATGGCAAAAGCATAGTAGAGAGGTACACATACAGTAACGCATGATTCTAAAAGTAAATAGATTGAATAATATAACTTAATAGTATAAATTACAGCCTGCCTGGTGGAGACAGATGTATCCACATGGTAGATGTGCGTACACTAAATGAAAGAGTTTATGTATATGATTTAAAAAGTCAAATGATAGTGGAATAAACATGGTTCCATATGAGATGTAGCTGGAGCATCAAATCAAAGCTCGACGCGTTTCGCGGATGTTTCTCCACTCATCAGGAGCTGATGCGACCATGAATTCCTAGGGAATGTATATAGAGGAATAATGAACCATGTTATCCATATGTAAAGGAGTATGATACTAATAGTAAGCATTTCATGCGTATAGATGGTTATAGCCAAATACACTCACCAACTCAGACAGCAAGCGTAGTGCGCGGTGATGGGCGCATAGTGGGCCGGAAGTACAAACGCTTCACGGGAGCTGAGGCGGCATATGTGAGGGATGCGAAATCAGGCAGAGTGATGGAGTAAAAAAGTGAGACATATCATATCTGTCATTTCTTATTTTGGCTTTACTACCACTTTATATGTTCTTACATTACACACAGCCAGGAAACTAGATGGCAGCCCTCCTACTTCTCCCAGGAGTCACCACTTCCTCCAATTATTGACAGATCAATGAACCGATCCCATCATTCATCACTGTGATGTCACCAGACTCGGGGTGGAGTTCTCACATCTCCCGCCTCCCCCCACATATCTTTATACAACCTCCCCCTACACATAACCCAGCATGGAGGGGCTCAGTGAAGGTGGTGGTGGTGAAGGTGTGGAGGTGTCGGATCGGGTCACACAGATCATAAAAGGAGATCCGCCCGGCCTCATAATCCAGATATATCCTGACTCTGTTACTGGAGGGATCGGTGGGTAAGGCGGTATCTTTCCAGTCATGCATCACAGAATACTGATCACCACCCCAGTACAATCCCCAGGACTTCTTATTCCATCCAATCAATGACTGAAATTCTCCCCTCGCTATACTGGGGTAACACATCCCGACTCTCCAGTTATCAGATCCCCCGACATCCACTTCCCAGTAATGTCTCCCTGAGGAGAAACTCTGACTGCTCAACACCTGAAGAGTCCAATCCTGGAATCTCTCTGGTGTTTCTGGGTGATTCTGGTTTCTATCTGACCAGGATACAGTTTTCCTGTCATCTGATATCTGTAGCTTATTACCAGCTGTGTTTCCATCCAGTAATATGTCTGCAGCTCCCTGTATATAGAAGTATACATTTATCTCTGTTATTATATCAGATAAACCTGTGTGTAAGACCCCCGCGACACCCAGACCCCCTCCATCATGGAGGAGTTCCTCATGTCTCTCTCTGTCCTCATTATCTCCATCCTCAGTATCACACAAGTCACCTGTGTCTGATTCCTGTAAGACAGTCAGTGGATCCGTCACGTTACACAGCTCCTCAATGTGACGCAACTTCCTGGACAGCTCCTCCTTCTTTATTTCCAGATCCCGGATGGAGATGGAGATCCGCTCTGCCCTCCCGGAGATTTCCCTCAGGACTCTCTTCTCCAGGTCTTCCAGACGTCTCCTGAGATCTCTAAACAGTGCAGTGACTCTCTCTGTGTCACCGGCTGATTCTTCTTCTACTTTCCTCCTGTGTTCCTGCAGACTCTGGACTCTTTCCTCTGTCTCCTCTCTCTTTGTCAGAAGTTTCTGCAGAACATTCCTCAGTGTCTCCTTCTTCTTCCCAGAAGCCTCATCCAGTGTCTCCACCTGGTGTCCCCGATGTTCTCCAGCCAAACTGCAGGACACGCAGATACAAAGCTCATCCTCAGTGCAGAAATACTTAAAAACCTCCTTATGGACGGAGCATTTCCTGCTCTCCATGGACAAGGTGGGGTCACATAAGACGTGTTCTGGGGACTTTTTGTGGGCTCCCAGATGTTCATCACACAGAGAAACCTCACAGAGCAGACAGGATCTAACAGCAGGTGCAGGAGAGTCCACACAGTGAGTACAGAAGACCCCGATCTGGCTGAGAAGACAGGAAAGTCTCTGCTATGTTACGTGGTTTCATGTTCCTCTGCAGTGCAGGATGATCCAGAAACTCCTCTCTGCATTCAGGACAGGAATATCCTCCAGACCCCTCCTGTGTATCCAGCACACGATCAATACAGACCCGGCAGAAGTTGTGACCACATCTCAGGGTTACAGGATCCGTATAAATGTTCAGACAGACGGAACATTCCAGCTCGGCTCTCAGATCACCAGACGCCATCGCTGACAGCAGAAGAAAGAAATTCAATGAAAATTTCTGACATCGGAGAAGAATGCATTGGGAGGGAGGAGGGGTGACATCCTCCTACACATCACAAACAGAAGATATCCCAGAACACCAATCAGCCAGCCTGCAAAAGAATCAGCTTGTCCACTTATCAATTCACATTAAAAACAGAGGGTTAAGTTGCACACATTTGTAAACCTATGTTGAAGTCTCAGTGCCCATCCCAAGGCTCCTCTGTGTACTGCGGTCCTAACTCTATAATTTCCAGACCCTCCCAATTTGGGGCACATATAGCAGTGGACAGATTAAGGGCAGGCGTGCCTGGAGGGAGCCCCACCCCTCCTTAACCGCTTCCCGACCGCCGCATGTAAATATACGTCGGCAGAATGGCACGGCTAGGCAAAAGCACGTATATATATACGTCACCTTTAATTTCCTAGCCGTGGGGTCGCGCGTGCGCCGCCAGCGGCGCACTCGCGACCCGGTCGGGAGCTCCATGACCACGGCCGCGGGACCAGCAGACCCGATCGCCGCTGGGGTCCCGCGATCGGGTCACAGAGCTGAAGAACGGGGAGAGGTCTGTGTAAACAAACCTCTCCCTGCGCTTCCTACACTGCCTGTCACTGATCGGCTGTTCCCTGTCATCGGGAAAGCCGATCAGTAACATCAGATGTACAGCCACGCCCCCAACTGTAAAAAAACACACAACACGTTACACTAACCCCTCCCCGCCCCCTAGTGGTTAACTCCTTCACTGCCAGTGTCATTTACACAGAAATCAATGCATTTAAATAGCACTGAGTTCTGTATAAATGACAATGGTCCCAAAAATGAGTCAAAAATGTCCGATGAGTCCGCCGTAATGTCGCAGTCACAATAAAAATCGCTGATCGCCGCCATTACTAGTAAAAAAAAAAATATTAATAAAAATGCTATAAAACTATCCCCTATTTTGTAAACGCTATAACTTTTGCGCAAACCAATCAATAATCGCTAATTGCGATCTTTTTCACCAAAAATATGTAGAAGAATACGTATCGGCCTAAACTGAGGAAAAAAAACGTTTTTTTATATATTTTTTGGGGATATTTATTATAGCAAAAAGTAAAAAATATTGCATTTTTTTTCAAAATTGTCGCTCTATTTTTGTTTATAGCGCAAAAAATAAAAACCGCAGGGGCGATCAAATACCACCGAAAGAAAGCTCTATTTGTGGGAAAAAAAGGACGGCAATTTTGTTTGGGAGCCACGTCGCACGACCGCACAATTGTCAGTTAAAGCGACGCAGCGCCGAATCGCAAAAAGGGGCCTGGTCCTTTGGCTGCCAATTGGTCCGGGGCTGAAGTGGTTAAAGGCACAGGGACGCACTTGACACCCAGCAAGAGCACAATAGTAGTTGAGGGCATCCAGTGTGTTCCCCGCACCCAATTCAACCAACTGTACAAAAAAAGTGGGAACCACCCCAATCTATAACTGGTCCTGGATGTCTTCATATTCCAAATTGTCATCCCCCTTACTAGTTGTAAAAATAAGACCTCCTCCTAAAGGGGTCAGATGGCAATGAGAATCTGAAGGGTTTCAAACCATCTCAACATTCTGTATAGTTGTTGGTTGACATGACAATTTGTAACCCTAATGGAGGGTCTACACTGGACTGCCCATTTAAGTAGGAGTTGAGTTCTCACCTGACAGCCCTTGGTTGCCTTGGTAGAGATGTTTAGCTGTCTCCTGACCCTCGCTTGCTTTTCTCCTGCTGCAGAACCTATCATGGAGGAACAGTCGGTGACCACCTTGGGACCTCTGCTTGTGATTGGGCCAAAACAAAGTGACGTTGCAGCTGCAGTGATGAAGGAAGAGCCCACCCCCGCAGAGCTCTGGTGGTTGGTGGCTGTCGGGTGTCTCGGTCTTATTGTAGTCACTGTGTGTACAGTGCTCATTGTGAAGTCTCTGAAAAAGCCACAATTTGTGGAAAAATAAACAATTCTCATTTAATCTGGTCTATTGCTCTTTTATAGATTAGTGCTTTCTGGGGGCTCTAAACATCTCATGGGTTCTGTGTCTTTAAAATGGGCTTGGCTTTTGAATCAACTGTACAGCTTTTTTTTTTTTCCCCCCCATATTGATTCATAAATGCATTCTCCTTGAGGCTACAGAACATCCTCCCTTCAGTTATGGAGAGGGAGTGGGTGTTTCCTATCCTAAGGTGACAACATTGCCCATCTACAGATGAAGTACAATGAGTGTCGCCATAGGACAGGAAGTCATGACTCTTCAGCACTGTGTGCTGTAGGAGAACACTTAAACCACAACTACATGTAGTGGAGTCTTTAACCTCTTCCAGTCTAATGAGAACCTTTTTAAGGCCATAAACGGCTGACCTTCTTCAATACGTAGTGGGTTGTGAGGCGTAGTGGGGGCAATGGTGGTAAATCATTGGGCGTCAGACACTTAAATGCAAAAGAGATTTTATTACATTAGCAGTCTTTTTTTTATATTTTGCAGGGGGAAAGTGGGTTAGGGCCCATGGCACACTTAATTAGTAGCAAAGTCAATTGGACAGACTCCAATTGGAGGACAACCGTACAGGGAAAGGCCCCAGCAGGGTGCCACTTCTGAATGTGTTGGTTTGCTGTCCCCTATGGCAACAGTATTCAACAGTTCCTAATTCAAAGTTCAACAGTTCTCTTAACTTCACTATGTCCATTTGTAGTGCTTCAGTCCCTTGAGCTCCTAGTCACTCGCTGGACTCTGATTCACTGACACTGAATCCCATGAGCTCCTCAAGGCTTTTGCAGTGGTATCTCCAAGTGTCACCCATGCTTCCCTGCTGGCTCCCTAGCTTGGCACTCCAGATACCTTCAAGCTTCATCCCTGCTCACCCGCTCGGTCTTGACTCGCAAGGCTGCTCTGCAAGTGTCACCTCTGCTGGTTGGGTCCCTGACTTGATCACTGCCTGAAGTTGCTTGATTGTCCCATTTGGTGAGAAGGTTGCTCTGGTACTTGCTTCAGTTACTCACTGTGGTCCCTGGTAAAGGTTGTTGGTCCCTTGGAGGTAACAGGTTCTCTGGCCGGCAGAACCATCGCTTCTGGTTGGATTGCCAGCTACCATCTCAACTCTGCGCTGCCCTCATTCAGCCTGGCAGCCTCACACCCCTGGGATAGGCCCAATCTCCAGCCTAACAGCCCGGGGTCAGACGACACATGTCCACCCAGACAGCAGTCCAGGTGGCACAGATCATGGATCACCTGACTCCACCCGAATTTTATAATCTCTCCCAGCAGGCCAAAGGATTAAAGAAAACCCCTGCCCATTGACACTCACACACCTTGAGTTGTACTTCTCAATCTAATACCTCCAAGTGCCTGGTTACCTGGTGGTAGAAAAGTACATCCATGCCAAACTTGGGGAGAAATCAATGGATCTCTAGCAAATTGCTACTCCTAGCAAGGAATTTGGTGAGGAGCTCCCTGACTAAAATCCCAGGGCGCTACATACAAATGTTGTACACCACCAAATATTGGGAAGATGAACTGAAGGTGTTTGAAATGGTATTACAAACTTTTGTAAATATAAAACTTTGGGAATATGTGTTGGCTATCATGTCCCTTGTAAATTGTCAACTAAATACTAGGTGGCCCCTGCCTGAGGTGAAAAGCGGGTATGGATGATATGACCTTCACCAAAACCAATCAGAGCTCGCCTAGCATTCATTGACAATACAAATCAGTTCCTGAATGTCAGGTGGACATTAGATCACACATATTCAATATATAATCCTGCGGTCACGGGCTGCACACGAGATCACGACTTGCTGCCTCTTACACATCATTGCGTCCTGAAGAACTACAAAGAAATGTTAAGGTGTGCAAGAAATTGAATTCATGTAGCCAGGGGCTTAACTTCAAATGGAGAGAGAAACGCTGGCCGTAGCTGCTGCCCTGTGGTGCTTGGGTGCTAACCAGTTATATCCTAAGTGGCATTATGTTTCAAACAATATCAGTGAAACATATATAATGGATCATATTAAATCAATCAAATTTTAATTCAGTCCACACTGAAATTTGTCCAATTACCTGCACTGTGGGAACTGTAGTACAGTGAAAGACTCTACCATGACTACAATTAGTGCTGTATATAGGCGGCCTGAGCAGAACGCTGAGTTTAGGGGGTGCAGGGTAAAGAGTATACACTATGTGTGGCTTAATGGTGAGCTGCTTCTGTGGGGATGTATTATCTGCTGCCAGAGAGACTGAGCCCTTTAGCAACTGACCATACAACCACCTAGTAGCCTTATTTCTACCTGCAGGCTCGACTGGGATGGTACTAATGTACACCAATGGTATATTAGGGCCCCAATGCTAGCTGGCTGAAGAGTTAGAACTAAAGACTGTCCCTTTACAGAGACCTTCACCTATTGCTTATACCAGAGATCTCCAAACTATGACCCTCCCAGCTTTTGTGGAACTACACATCCCATGAGGCATTGTAAAACTCTGACAGTCATAGGCATGATGGAAATTGAAGTTCCTGAACAACTGGAGGGCCATAGTTTGGAGACCCCTGGCTTCTACCTAGAGGTACCTGTGACGGGAGTGACTTTGGGTGGGGGGGCTTGTGGAACCCAGCTTACCTTAGAGAGCTCTGAAAACTCCTTGTCCAGCTCCCCAGGCCCCTCCTATGTGCAAGTGACCCTGTGTCTATTAGGGGCACAGGGTGACCGAGAACCCCAGTCTGGTCTGCACTAACCAGACTCGCAGTACAAACGCACCCAACTCGGCATTTCCTTTTACCCCTGTCATCCTATGTGTGGTTTGTGTTGAAAGAATGAAGGGGCTCTTTCACTTGGGATATTAATATTTCTGAACAATATCCCTCAAGATATATATGAAGATAAATTAATTCCACCTTTCCGACTGCTGGAATATTGTATGAGCTTGGTCACATAGACTGTTGTGGACTCGTTTGAGGTGTGGCTGTATCCCATTGTTCTATTGCTTCTGTCTGCCTTGGGAGCAAAGTATTATGGGATGTATATGCTTATGTGGATTGGCTTACATGTTAATGAAACCCCTGTCAGCTATTAGATGCTAGAGGGGAGGGGGAATTTCTCCAGCAGCCACTTCTAAAGATGGTCTACTGTTGGGAAGTTGAATACTTCTGTGTGTCCTGTTACTTGAGGAGGTAAAGTTTACTCTTCCCTGTGTAATTATGTAAAGAAGGGTGGATTGTCCCTGCGTGTATCTCCATGTCTTATGCTTCTCTTCACCCTGACCTGATGTCTTGACACATGACTGGGTGGGCTAAGGGACCTTGGATGGTGCTGGTACTGGACAAAGGAAGCTTTTATGGTGGACATGCTCTTCTTGAGTACCGAGGTCCATCACAGTATCGCCCTATAATTTATCAGCTGCCCTGCATTAAAAACATATAGTTTTTCCCAAAGAAATGCAGCAAAGTCTACTTATAAGAGATACGCTCATCGCCTGGCACACCATACGGAGATTGAAATAATAAAGAGTGATCTTGCGCAGTAATAAAGTATCACAAACACTATATATGTGCAAAAATAGTGCACCAAATAAAGTCCCAAAAAACATATATCAAAAAATCCACACAATTCTTTGTGATGGAGATGTGTGAAGGAACAAAATAAATATCTATTAGAGACCACTATTATGTGCTCTCAGAACAGTTAATATCCAGCCTTCAAGCTCCAGATTACAGGATACAATGTATCACCACAGGTTCTTCTTACTGGTATGTTAACGGCTTCCTGAGACCCATTGAGTAATTCCGATATCTGGGCTCCAAAACGCCAGACTTTAAACTTCTACCATATCTCTATAGGCTCCAGTTATAATAGGAATCCAAAAAAAAAAAGTGTAAGCTGGTTGTTAAGGTATGGGGCCTGGAACCCGGCCACCGCATCCTTAACAACTGATGAATCATCAGCTGTCAATGGCGGTGCCACCGGGTGACGTAACCGGGTGGCCCCGCCCCTTGCCTATATAAGAATTGTCAAAGCACAGAGTGGGCAGTCAACCGGGAGGCCTTCCAGGAGGCGGAGCGTTTTTATGGATTTACATCGAGGTGTAAAAATATGAGTTATTACTGTATTAATAACTATATTTCATAATTCATATCGATGAGGGAAATTTCAAGAAAATCCGTAAAAATGTCCAAAATGTATTTAATAATAAAAATAGCGAAATATTACAAAAACAGAATGAAGAATATAAAGGTAGCATTGATAAGCTTCTTATTCTTGAAATAAAAATTGTATGAATGTATCTTTGTGTGTGTGCGTGTGTGTGTAAAATATATCAGTCTCCCTTCTCGTGTCAGCAGCCGGAGCGTCTCTCCTCCCAAAAACTGTAGTACAAGCCTTTTCCTAAAATCAGCCCATGAAACAGCCCCACCTTCCTAAAAAGGCTGGCTTAAGGTTCATCTGAGCTATATGGTACTACAGAAAGACCGGGAACTTTGAATGAACACTTCCCCTCCCATCTTTCTAAAAAGGTGGGGGTCACTCAGTCCAACAGGATGTTGAAATATAAAACCACCTCTAATCAAAACATTCCATTGCTGGCAAAACTGCCTTGTTTTAAACATTTTAACTTTATACAATACAATTTTCCTATCTTCTAAATGTAAGATATAAAAATATTAGTAGATAGATTATATACGTTTAAAATGTACTTGTAATGTACTTATTCAAGAAATATTATAATATAAAGAAATAACTTTTGTCTTTAAGATAACATATTGAAGCTCTGTGTCTTTAAATGAGCATGTAACCTTATCTCTTACAATGGGGGGATGGTGTATGTTCAATTCACTCCACATTACAACCATATGTGGGAAGTTTTTAAAAGTTTCAGACCAATTTCTACATATATATATATAGAAATCCTATGTATATACTTATTTCACTTTATCCATATCTAGAATATATGATTATGCATATAAGCAAGTCAATTATTTTCTAACAATTCCCTCTCAAAATGAATGATTAATCAATCTGTTCATTTTAATCCATATCTATTTTTCATATCTAATTCATTCATACCTCATTCGCATCTCATTTGTATCCTTTCATTCAATTAAATCTTAAGATAATTGACTTGAATATACATTTTCAAATTTGATTCTATATAAGGAAAATTGAATTCATAAAACTTTTTCTTCATATACCATAAAAATATTTTTACCCTTATTATTTCCTTTTTCTTTTACCAAATAAATCAATCCCCTTAATTTCATAATTCATTAATGTAACATTGTTGTACAATACTTGTATGTATGTATGAAATATGAATATCACTTCAAAAATGTATGTTTCATATTTTTTTTCCTCCAAATTATGTTTAGCATAACTTAATTAACACCAGATGTTCCCTCTAACTAGAACGACTCTATTGTAAGCACGTTTAACCCTTTCAACACTGAAAATACACTACATGTGTTTAGAAAAATCAATGTGTAAAAAATATCCCATCTTGATATGATAACCATATCTTGTTACATAAAAATTATATATGAAAACTGCAATATCTGATGTATAAAATGATATCATCAGTAGTCAAAAAAATCAAAAAGTCCATTGTTTTTAAAATTTCCTATGAGGTTCGCTTGAGAATTTTTCTTCTTCTTCCTGCACTCTGTAAAGTTGGAAAAACTTTATTGAACATAGAAAGACAACAATAATTATAACGAATGAATCTCTTCTGTCAATCTCCCAGAACTGATATTCTTAAATTTCAAGATTTTGTTTTCATCTGGAAGGTCTAGAAATATTAAATTTCTTTCTTTTGGTGACTTACAAGTCAAATCCTAAAAAAGAATGCAGTATCATTATTGAGAATTTAAATAAATGCAAAATATACCTTCATTTACTTATTCTTATTACATACCAAAATATGTTTTAATAATAACATTTCTAATTACCTTACTTTGCTCTATTTTCCTTAAACTGATCTATACTCCTTCATTTATTATTCTGTGTATTTAAACTATAACAGGACGCAATTTCTCCTTTTGATTGTCATGATATAAAATCAAACATAGAAGACCAAAACAAAACTATATATTGAGTCACTTCGCCTCTTTTAATATTTCAGAGTAATGCGTGCTGTACTGTACTTCTAGCATTTTCAATTCAGCATTTTCTGTAGGATTTTTGCTGAATAGTATAACCATTCTTTGGGTAACACATACCTGTTGGAAAATTCTTAATAGCTTTAACAAATCCTGGCTCAAAACATCTGTCAGCACTTGTTCTAACAATACCATTTACAGGCTTTCTGAATACATTTAACTGAGAATATTCTGTTACCACATCTACCTGTATGGGTTTAGATTGTAAAGTTTTAAAAAATGGGCAATATTTGTCAAATAATTCACCTGAATGAATTCTCTTTAAAAGACTTTGTAATGACAGATAAGGTGTCTGTAATATGATCCTACTAGATCTTACAATCTTTTCTGTTACTTTGACTGCAAAATAAACACCTAACAATTGCTTCATATTTGTGCCAAAAGTCTTTTCCATATTTGTCATACCTCTGGAGAAAAGACCTACTATTTCCGGTTCACCATCTCTTACCTGAGACAAAATCACTGATATGGAATTCTCAGATACCTTAGTAGACATTAGAACAGGTGTAGATATTCCAACTTCGATTGTATGCAATGAGACCGCATTCTGCAAATCTTTTTTCAACATTTTAAAGGCATTTGTCTGGATTTGATTCCATTGATCAAACACAACATGTTTTTGTTTCAAGAAATCCATTAATGGTTTAATTTTATCATCATATTCCTGTAAAAACTCTTTGCAATAATTTACTTCACTCAAAAATTGATATAATGCCTTGTAAGATGTTGGAATTGGAATAGCAGAAATGTTTCTAACTTTTTCCTGTGATAACTGTCTCTGTCCCTGACTAATTTGCATATGAAGAAAATTAACTTCATTTTTCATTAACTGAACTGACTGTTTAAACCTGTTGGCACTTTGCCAAGAAATTTAAAATATAAATAAAAATTGTTTGGTTATAAGAATAAGGAAAGTAATAATGTACAAAGCTTACTTATAAGCAGGGGAACCTCTGGCCAGAGGGAGTCTTTTTTGGCATTTTGCCAAGAAATAAAAAACTTTTTAATTTCAAGAAGCTTTAACTGTTAAAGGTGTCATAGGTACTATTGAATGTGGAACGGGTGAAACTTTTGTGGCTTGTCCTAAGTCATTAACTGTATGTTCTGCAGCTGATGTGTATAAATAGAGTTATAATATAAGATAAAGTATAAGAATTGTAAACATGGGAAATCTGCCGGGAAAGGGAGGTTCGGAAGGTAAGCCGGATCAGCCCACTCCTTTAGATTTCGTGTCTGGAAACTATGGAACATATTATACTGAACCCTTCTGGAAAAACATATTGACCAGAGCACATGCTCTACAAATTGCGGGGCTAAGTGAGTGGGGACCATGTTCTGCAGAGGAATGGGAAGAAGTCACTAAAATTTGTAGCCAACATAAGCAGTATAATTATCCACCGTTTCCTTATGATAAAGAATATATGACTGAATGTTATAAAATGTGGTGTAAAGCATTGAAAAATTATAAGAAGCAATTCCCTCATCCATTAGAGAAGCCTCATCCTTCCTTAGACAAGCCTCCTAAAAAAACCAACACTTGCCTCTGCCCCTGTCCAACCCCTTTGTTATTACATAGGGGATACAGAGGATTATGTGCCAGTACCTCCGCCACCCCATGCGGCCCATGTTTGCCCTAAGTGGCAAGCCCTGACCCTGACCCCCCCACAGTTTGTGGATGATGTAAAGAAAAGGGCCTCCTCCAGATTTTTTAATACCAGAGGAGGACTATTCGCTCAGACCTCAGGGACTCCCACCCCCATGCTCCCAGCCTTTGATAATTCCACGTTGCAAACACAAGAATACCCAAATCAAAGCTGTTTTCATTGTGGAGACCCCTCCCATTGGAAAAAATATTGTCCGCACAGAAGAAACACCCAGGGAAATGGACAGGGTAGGTTTCAAAGGACGGGGTGGAGTGTTTCTAGAGGCAGATATCAGCGTAAATTTCCCAATTATCAAACACAGCAATATCCTTCTCCAACACAACAAAGACGCCCCCTGCAACCTGAACAATACACCCAAAAACACAATAGTACACCCAAAACCAACCCCCACCACCTGGCCGCCGCGGAACGCAACCAAAATATAACCTCCTGTAATCAAGGCGGCCCCCCCCCCAGAGAACAGCCAGAACCCAGAAACACTATTGAATTAATTCAAATGGATTGGCCAGGGTACAATGATAACAACCCTCGCAATAACCCCTTTCATCAACATCCATAAGGAGTACCCGGAGCAGATTCCCTCCTTGGTAATGCATTTCTTCTCTTCCCACTGGAAAACACTTCCGCAGGTAGTCCTTAAAGTTGAGGGATGGGTGGTATGTTTTTTAGTGGACACAGGGGCTAGCACGAGTTGTCGTAATGACACACGTTTTATCAAAAAAAAAAAAAAAAATTTGTACCGAGGGCTGCTCCACTCTATGGGAATTAATGGGATTGATGTTACACACAAACATTTGCCATCCTCACTGACTGCCCCTTATGTCTAAAGGGAAGAGACCTCATGTCTTCATTAGGGGTAATGTTAAATTGTTAAATTTGACCTACAAGGGGGAATGACTGCCAAATCATCAACATGTGACTTGACTATGCCAAAAATAAAAAAAAATAAAAAATTACGTTTTACTTTATGACCATACAAGCAGCATTAGAGACTCACCCGATATGGGAAAAGTCAAAGACAGATGTAGGACATGTCAAATGCACTCCTCATGTCCCTACTGCAAACCAAACATCACACCTTTTCTTTCAGAAACAATACCACCGTCATGCTGACGAAGTATAGAGTACACCACTGATCAGTCCCTGGAATACACACATGCAGCAAAGAAAGCCAGCGGCGAGTGGAGGCTAGGGGGATTTGAGGGGGGTGAACAAATGTATTTAACCACTTCCAACACTAGTCTCAAACATCACGGGAATTTTTATAAACATCCCCGCTTCCTCCACTGTATATAGGGTACTAGACTTGCCAATGCTTTCTTTAGCATTGATGTTCACAGGGATTTCCAAAGGATCTTTGCCTTTGCCTGTTTGGCTCGAGCTCGGGCCGACTGACTTGGGCCCGTCTTCCTCAAGACTTTGTGGACAGTCCTGCAGCATTTTCCATGGTGTTAAAACTAACCCTGGATGACTGGGTGCTCCCACAGGGATCAGTACTCCTGCAATATGTAGATGACCTACTATTATGTAGTGAGAGCGGGGCACAGTGTGCAGAAGACTCTGAAAGCCTGATGACTCACTTATCTCTTAAGGGTCACTTGGTGTCTCGCAAAAGAGATCCAGTGGTGCAGGGAGAGGGTGGAATACCTAGGATGTATTATCTCAGGCGGGACCAGGCAAGTGTCCCCTGAAAGAGTCAAGACTCTGACCTGTCTCGGCCCACATAAAGATAAGGCAGCGCTCCTTTCTTTTCTTGGCTCTATTGTCTACTGCAGGCAGTGGATCCCAGATTGTTCTTTTTATGATTCAATCCTTGCACCCCTCTACTGCAGCCACTGCCCCCAGGCAAGTGTTACACTGAGGAAATGACACGGACCTTATTACAGTCTTTGGCCAGTGCTCCAGCACTGGGTTTACCAGATCATAAGAAATCCTTTGTGCTTTACTGTATAGTCAGGGGCCCTGCGCTGGCTGCCGTACTGGCCCAAGCGCATGGCACCCACTACCGACCCGTGGCTTATCTATCCAAAAAACTCCCCGTTCAAATTCAAGGACTGCCAGCTTGCCTACAAGCTGTTACTGCCTGTGGCAGTAAACATGACAGTAAAGGAGACATCCAAAATCACTTTAGGAACTAATACTACATTGTACACAACACATACTGTAGTACTCCTTTTACAAAACATTTCTACATCTACTGACTACATAAATGTTTTTTTTTGACGGCAGCTGTTCTAAGCGATACTGTATGCTGTAGTAACTTTACCAGACATAATATAAGAACCGAAACCACTAGCAGCGACTTCAGACCAACAGGCAGAGCTCTATGCTATGACACGTGCCTGTCAATTATTCAAAGGACAAAAAGTAAACATTTACACTGACAGTAGATACACTTTCGGGGTCTTTTGGGCCCGCGGGTACAAGACAGCAGATAATAAGCAAATCTCAAATCAAGTCTGGGTAGAGGATTTATTAAGTGCACTCCATTTACCCTCAAAAAAAAAAAAAAAAAAAAAAAAAAATGTGTATTAATGTCATAAAAGTAATAGGTCATTCCTATGACAAATCTGATATTACTAATGGAAACAACTTAAGAGTCAGCAGCCAAAATTACTGCTAAGGAGGCAATCAACCCTCCAATTGTTTTCTACAGATTTTTCGTCCCCAAGTTTCCCAGCCCGAGCCAGAAGAATTGTCTGACATTACCTGTTGGGAGTCACAAGGTTTGACACACAACCCGGACGGCTTGTGGTCAAACAAGGAGGGGATCATAGGTATTCCAGAAACAGTAGCTCCTTTGATAAGAAAACCATTAAGCCACTTGCTTAACTTGTGTCCAGAATAATGTTCAGGGACACATAGGCCCATTAAAAGACTTACAAGGGACACATAGGCCCATGAAAAGACTTACAAGGGACACATAGGCCCATTAAAAGACTTACAAGGGACACATAGGCCCATTAAAAGACTTACAGATTTGACACATGCCCAAACAGAAAGGTAATATCAAATATTGCGTAATAATACTCCAGTTTGCCATTTTCCCTCATGGCCGGAAGTTATTCCCGTAACAGGAGAGACCGCAGGGATGAATAGAAACATTAAAGACAGGACTGTCCCCCTTTTGAGATCCTTATGGGAAGACACGCTCAAAATGCCCCTAAGATAGGCGAGGAATCTAACTTATATTCCTTACAGGAAGAGTACGTGAAATATCTGGTAAGTAGCTCTGCTGAAACTTATGACAAGGTTGCTGTCACCTTTCTTCCTCTTTCCACAGAACCAACACATCCTTTCGTCCCGGGGGATGAAGTACTGATCAAACAACTTGCAGTCCGCAAACAACCAGGCCCCCGTCTTCCAAGGTCCATTTGAAGTCCTCAATGTCTCCAGGACAGCAATACTGACGGATCAAAGCCTGCAATGGATCCATGCATCAAGGTTGTCGAATAGCCCACAAATAAAGGAGACAGGGAAGGAAATGGAGGAGCCCCACAATAAGAGACTCAGCCACTACTGTCCCATGCCCCTCTCACAAAACCCCCAAACCATTCTTACCATAGACTTTCCCGTGAGCCAAGAAAATGCACCACCTGGACAATTTCTGTTTTCAATTAGAATGACCATCACTGTATTCTTGCTCTTATTTTTTGGGTGTTGGCTAAACTCCTCGTGCGGGATGGGGGAGGATACTGTTGTAGTGAATGCCAGAGCAACATACATGGAAAGGAGTCATACTTATCCACAGGCCGACATTTAGTCCCTATGGTTGGAAGGCCTATCACCCTAGAGCAGTTACTAAATACCACCCAGGAAGTCCCTGTTATAAACACCACTCCCACGGGTTAGCTACTTTTAATATCCTGGACCCTGATGAAAGGATAGGTAACAGGTCCCTATATGACATATGTAAATGTGTAAGGGGATCCAACAATGCACGGGTTACTGAATGGATAAATAGCACACACATGGACAGCCCCTGGATAAGGCAAGGTGGAGATGGAGATTCCCTCTTTGGGGGATTGGATGTGTTTAGTGGGATTAAGGTCAAAACTTAGCCCCCCCAAAGTGGTTCAAGCCCCTCATGTTCCCCACGGATGGATGGTCTGTTGTGGACTATGGTGCCATACCACCGTCCCTTACTCTATGGACAGAAAAACTTCAGGTTGGTGTACTATTGTGGAAATGATCACTCTAATGGGGACCACAGGGTCAGACACACTTGTGTCCATGAAACCTGCCCACGGTCACCTTGAATTTGGCAGACACAAGAGGGAATTAACCACTTGGTGGGACAACATTTTTGCATCCTTCGGTGGGGTGGGCGTATACAATGCCCTCACAAAGGTAGAAGGATTTGGGATGTTAATGGACTCATGGAATCCCTTCTCAGGTGTAGGAGGATGGTTTGGTTCTATTTGGGAAAACATTATGAATTTCTTCAAGAAAGCGGGTATGATACTTCTCATGATACTTATTTTAGCTCTGGCCCGTTTATGTGACAATCAAATTGGTGTTCTACCTGATAAGTAAAGTAGTAAAATCAAAGAACCTAGTTGATACGTCTGAAACAGCCATGACCATGTTCAAGGCAGGATATAGGTGGTACAATGAGTGATCAGCGGAGACTTCTTAAAGTCTCCTATGATCAAAGGAGGGATTGTAAGGAAACGTGGGAAGTGTAGAGTTACCCTTCAAGATTTAATAGTATTGTAACAAAGATGTTTTTCTGTTTTTCTGTAGAAACTCACTGTAAATTCTGTTTATCTCACACTCACACATTTCCATAACAAGTTTTAGTTCTCGTGGCTTCTAGTAACGGGTCTGCTTCCCATAACAAGTAGGCTATATGATCAAAACATACTGGGAATCTTATCAAGGACATATATTGCGTGAGACATTTTTAGAGTAAATATTATGTTGAGTCCGAAAGAAGAAATATTATGAATCTTGCAGATCAATATTGAATTGTATAACAAAATGCTTAAATGCTTGAATGTGATTGGTTGTTCAATTGCGTTCTTCCCCTTTTTTTTGTATTGTATATGCTCTGTGAAACGGAAGTAAAGGCATCTTTTTTCAAACCTCATACGGTGTATGGTGTCTGATTATCTGTCCGGACAGACAGGGTTATTTTCCATTGACCGCCAAAGTCCAATTGAGATAAAGAGGGGCTGATGCGGAGGGGCTGAAACAGAAGAACTATTACACCGCCGACTGCTGTCTCTTGGCTGCGTTAGCTGTTATATAGGCAAGGGTGACCCCGCCACTGCCATCGAGGCGGAGCTTCTTTTTTTTTTTTTCTATTTCAAGGGTCCTTAGGTCGCCATGATTGAAGATGGATGGACATCCCAGGACACTTTTTTAATAGAGGAATTGTCAAAAACAAAAAAATTTCTCCTGTCGTTTTTGACACTTTTTTGGTGAATGGGTAGGGGTACAATGTACCCGATACCCATTCACATGGGAGGGGTGTGATTTGGGGGCCCCCTTGTTAAAGGGAGATTCCAGATTTCCAAAAGTCCTTGGCCCGCAGACCCCCACATCCACCGGCAAGGGTTGTGGGGATGAGGTCTTTGTCCCCATCAAAATGGGGACAAGGTGCTTTGAGGGGACTCAAAATGGTGAGGGCATGCAGCCTGGTATGGTTGAAGGGGCGGGCGCTTGTTTGTCCCCCCCTTTCCTGGTCTGTCAAGGCTGCTTGCTCGGTTAATGGTCTAATATGGACTTTGGGGGGACCCCCACGCCATTTTGTTTTAAAATTTGGGCGCAGGTTTCCCCTTAAAATCCATACCAGACCTGAAGGGCCTGGTATTGATTTTGTGGGGGTCACACCATTTTGTTTTTTTAAATTGATGCTGGGTTCCCCTTAAAATTCATACTAGACCCAAAGGGCCTGGTATGGACTTGGGGGGGGGAGGTACCGCACGCCATTTTTCTTCAATGTTTCTTTATGTATTTTGCCGGGGCAGGCAATACATTACAGCCGCAAGCAATTTTAAATTACATTTTTTTCCTTTGGAAATGTCATTTTGCTGCGGGACTGTTATAAACATTGTAAAGATGCGCTACTTTACAGGCAGACTAAGGGGACCCCCATGCACAATATTTAACCCCTGCCTACAGGGCAGTTACACCCCCTTCCTGCCCAAGCCATTTTTTCAGCTTTCATCGCTGTCGCACTTTGAATGACAACTGCGCGGTCGTGCTACACTGTACCCAAACACATTTTTTATCATTTTCTTCACACAATAGAGCTTTCTTTTTGGTGGTATTTAATCACTACTGGGTTTTTTTTATTTAAAAAAAAAAAGACCACATTTTTTTTAACTTTTTTTCTGTCAGTAAATTTTGTAACTAAGTCATTTTTCGCCTTCACTGATGTGCGCTGATGAGGCGGCACTGATAGGCTGAACTGGTGGGCATTGATGAGGTGGCACTTATGGGCACTGATTAGGTGGCACTGATGAGGAGGCACTTATATGCCACACTTATGGGCACTGATAGGTGGCACTGATGAGCACTGTTGGGCGGCACTGGTGGGCACTTATAGGTGGCACGGATAGGCAGGACTGATGGGCACTGATGGGCATTGATGGGTTGCACTGATCGGCGACACTGATGGGCATTACTGATGGGCATTGATTGACAGCAGTAATGGGCATTGATGGGTAGCACTGATAGGTGGCACTGATTGTCAGCACTGATTGGCATCCCTAATGGGCACTGATTGGTGGCACTTGTGGGCAGTGGTGGGCACTGATTGCTGCCACTGGTGGGCACTGATAGCTGGCATTGGTGGGCAAGATGGGCACTGATTTGTGACACTGTTTTGCAATATTGTAATCAGGGCACTGATGATCAGTGCCCTGATTACATTCCTAAATGATTACATTCCTAAATGTCCCCCTGCGTGGAGATGCCGCTGATCATCTCTCCTCTCCTCACACTCTGTCAGTGTGAGGCGAGGAGCGCCGATTACCGGCACTTCCTTGTTTACATGTGACCGGCTGTGATTGGACACAGCCGATCACATGGTTAAAGAGCCGCGTACGCACCCCCGCACCTTTTTTTTGTATTGATACATGTCCCCTGGGGCAGGACCCAGGTCCCCAAACACTTTTTATGCCAATAACTTGCATATAAGCCTTTAAAATTAGAACTTTTGATTTTTCATGTTCGTGTGACCTCTACTATGTCTGCTTACAGCCTGTAAAGTGATACTTAAATTTTGTATGATGCCCAAACCTCCAATGATTACAAAGGTCAAATGGGATTGAAGCCACTTGCTGACCAGTCATGTACCTGGTACCATGTTTCGTCATATCCACTTCTTCCTAGGGATATGACGAAACATGTCGGGGGTTGGCTACACGGACATTTAAATCCATTTGAAATTCTGGCGTTCCTGAGTGCAGTGATCAGAGACGCTTATCACTTTTTGCAATCGCTGATCGGTGTCTAATCAAGGTCTTTGGTAGTTGAAACAGCATTTGGAAAGTGGGTGAGAGCTGATGCGATATATTTTGGATCTTATGTGACCATTTGTGCACCGCCGAGCTATCCTTCGTTGCAGTTTGCTGTGTTTTGCTGAGTTTCACTTTTAAACATGTGAGTTGAACTATTGAAGTGTGGGTGTGATATATATTTTTAATAAACAGTTTTATAAATAGAATCACGCTATCACTGTTCATTTCTTGTTTTCACATATGGAGGTATATGGTTTGGAGTGATCGTATCATTGATCCAGGTGTGGTTAATCTGCTCTTGTGCCAACCACGAGAGTGGGAGGCAACATCATCTGGTGAGTGCGGTCTCATTGGGAGAGGGATCACAGGCACGTCGGTGTGGTGGAAGATTGAAAGATTTTTTGTGAAGATTGATTTTTATTGGATACATTTCTTTTGAAGATCGATTTTCATTCTTGCTACACTTATCAATGGAATTTTTATTTGTGTAACACTATTTCACTATAACATTATTTCACGAGGTGTTATATATTTGTGTATTTTAGTTTTATAATTCATTCTTTTATGGTTTTCACTAGCGCCACTTGATTATTTCCTTCAAACACCTTCTGCATTACACGTTTGGGTTTAATTTAAGCACATTATGCTCCTAGAATGCCTGAAGGTGCTACTTGGATGTTAGACCTCTGTATGTGGCCAGGCTGTGTAAAAGTCTGACAGATATGGCATTGCCATACTCAGGAGGAGTAGCAGAATGGATTTTGGGGTGTAAGTTTTGCTATGTACATGCTATGTGTTAGAAAGATCTTATGCATTGACAACTTTGGGTAAAAAAAATCTGTTTTCATTTTCTTTCCACATTTTCCAAAAACTTGTGGACAAAAATGACATGTTCAAAAGACTCATTATGTTTCATAGAGTATATGTTGGGGTGTTTGCTTTCCAAAATGGGGACATTTTGTGGGTAATTCCATTGTCCTGGTGCTCCAAGACCTTAAAAAAATTTCCTTTGTTAGGAAATTAGATGTGTAATTTATGCTTCGGGAGCGCCTGTTGGTGCTCCCTGCATGTTGGGCCTCTCTATGCTGCTAGGCTGTCAAAAAGTCTCACACATGTGGTATCACCATAGCAGAATGTATTTTGGGGTGTAATTGGAAGTATGCATATGCTGTGTGTGAGAAATAACTTTAATTTTGTGTAAAAAATTATTTGTGTAAATAATTTTGTGTAAAAAATATTTCCTAATTTACCCAAGAATTGTGGTAAAAAATGACAAAATAAAAAACCTCACCATGCCTCTTACTAAATACCTTGCACTGTCTACTTTAGAAAAAAGGGTCATTTGGGGGTATTTGTACTGTCCTGGCATTTCAGGGCCTCAAGAAATGAGATCGGCCGTCAGTACATCAGATGTGATCATTTTTTTATGATTTATACCATAGCTTGTAGACTTTATAACTTTCACACAGGCTAAATAATATCCACTAATTTGTTTTTTTTTTTTTACCAAAGATATGTAGCAGTATAAATTTTGGCCCAAATTTATGAACAAAAATTACTTACCTATATACTCGAGTATAAGCCGACCTGAATATAAGCCGAGGCACCTAATTTTACCACAAAAAAATGGGAAAACATATTGACTCGAGTATAATGCCTGTAAGTACATACGATAGGAATTCTCGTCGGAAAAAGCTCTGATGGTTTTCCCGTCGGAATTCCGAAGGAATTTCGCTCAAACTGTCTTGCCTACACACGGTCACACCAAATTCCGACGGTCAATAACACTGTGACATACAACACGTTCGACAGCACTATAAAAGGGAAGTTTAATGCTTCCGAGCATGCGTTGAATTGTTTCCGAGCATGCATCGAAATTTTGCGTGTCGGAATTGCATACACACGATCGGAAAATCCGATAGAAAGTTTTTCCGTCTGAAAAATTAAGAACAGGTTCTCAATCTAAAGTCTGTCGGAAATGCCGACAGAAAAAGACCGATGGGCATACACACGGTCGGAAAATCCGATGAGAGGGTCCCATCGGACTATTTCCATCGGAAATTCCGGCCGTATGTACGCGGCATAAGCCTAGGGTGAGAAATGCGCAGCTACTGTAAGTGGAAAAGAGGGTCAACAATGCCCATTTGCAGCGTCGCTGTGCCCATTTGCATGCCTCACTGTGCCCATTTGCAGCCATAGGTCCCCAAACTTCAAACTCGGTAGTTAGATGCCCCCTAGCTGCAGCCAAAATTTGGGGTCTCTGGAGCCAAAGGGTCCCGAAATGACATTGCTGCAGATGGACACAATTAACCGACTCTGGGGCCCCGTATTTTGGAGTCACTTAGTGCTAGGAACCCAAAATTTGGTGTGAAAACCCAGTGGAACCAGCCCTACAACACCAAGTGACCCCGATATATGGGGCCCCAAAGTCGGTTTGGAAAATGTCAACCACTTTTCTGCAGCAGAGAGTGACATTTTCCGAACCGACTTTTGGGCCCCGTATCTCGGGGTCACTTGGTGCTAGCAACCCCAGCTGGGGATATGTTATGGGTTTGCACACCAAATCTTGGGGTCCTAGCACCAAGTGAGATACGAGATACGGGGCCCCAAAGTCGTTTCAGAAAATGTAATTTTCTGCTGCAGAAAAGTGCTTAACTCGAGTATAAGCCGAGGGGGGCATTTTCAGAACAAAAAAATGTGCTGAACAAACAACAAAAAAAATTTAGTATTGCAATTCAGTGTACTTGTATTACCCTTATGCTTCCTTATTTCTGTGATTTATACTGAATGTAATTACCATATATACTTGAGTATAAGCCGACCCGAATATAAGCCGAGGCACCTAATTTTACCACAAACCAACTGGGAAAACTTATTGACTCGAGTATAAGCTTAGGGTGAGAAATGCGCAGCTACTGTAAGTGGAAAAGAGGGTCAACATTGCCCATTTGCAGCCTCACTGTGCCCATTTGCATGCTTCACTGTGCCCATTTGCAGCCATAGGTCCCCCAAACTTCAAACTTGGTAGTTAAGGGTCCCTAGATACCCCCCTAGCTGCAGCCAAAGTGTCCCAAAATGACATTGCTGCAGATGGACACAGTTGACCGAATTGGGGCCCCGTATCTCTGGGTCACTTGGTGCTATGAATCCCATTTTTGGATATGTTGTAGTGCCAAATTTGGGGTTCCTAGCACCAAGTGTTTCCGAGATACGGGGCCCCAAAGTCGGGTCGGAAAATGGCATTTTCTGCTGCAGAAAAGTGCATGACTAGAGTATAAGCCGAGGGGGGGCATTTTCAGCACAAAAAAATTTGCTGAAAAACTCGGCTTATACTCGAGTATATACGGTACTCTGTGATTGCTGTTTCCTAGGTTGCCCTGTATTTCCACATCCTTGATCAGATCTGTGTTATGTAAATGTATGTTATGGGGAGCACTCGGAATGGTCGGGGTGGGTAATGGGGTCCCCCCGGGTTCTGTTCTGGGACCTGTAGGATGTTATATCTAATATATATATATATATATATATATATATATATATATAATATATTATATATATATAGATATATGTAGTGTTTTTTTATGTATTTCGTATAGGCATTTTATTTGGGCATTCTAAGACAAGTTTATTCTAGGCAGGCCACTTTGGTAGCTGTTAATCTAATTGCGCATATTAAAAGAGGGTTTGTTGATCAAAGGAGAAGTGGCCAGACCAGATTTACTCCACATATCAAAGGGGAACTGATAATGATTATCTTAATCTAATCAGTATTCAAGAATGTAGATTGGGGCAGTTTTTATGACTACAGCTGTTCACAGCTTGGGGTGATCTGCTGTCACTCTGAAAGACAGGAGCAGATCAAAGCAAATTGCTCAGCCATTCAGTGGGTGATATAAGATGGCTTTCAGTCTAAGAAAATATCTCAGAGAAGGGTCTGTGATCATGAAGGCACAAGTCTAGGAGAAATATTTGTTGTCATGTACTCTGTTGGATTTTTATCATCTGCAAGAATGTTCTGTTTTGGAAGCCAATAAAGTGTCTCTCTCTGGAGAATTGGGTTTGCTGCGGGAGAAGTACTTTTTAATAACTACATAACATCTACGAACGATCATATTAGATCACTACATTGGTGCCGTTCAAGAGACCAGAAGAGCATTTTCAGGACTTAGTAACAAAAGTCGTGGTGACAACAATCCGTGAGTTGGACAGAAGTCTGATGGAGACCCAAGACCTGTGCTGTGACTCTAATGTCTGGTTGTGACATAAGAGAGTCTGATCTACAAAATCAAACAAGTTTGGGACCCCAGAATTATTCTCTGGAGACTGGAAACGAAGAAAAGGACTGTATCGTGTACCAGAAGACCTGAGCTGGAAGCTGAAGGAGTAATTAATGGGGTGAGTAAAATATTTCCCTTTTTTTTTAATTATTAATAATATAGTCAAAATGCTTACTCAGTGTGAAGCTAGTGTCAGTTCTGATAAAGTTAACAGATGGGTGTTAAAATGTATTAAGCGTCATGGCGGTCCTTATGAAGTTACAGAAAAATATAAGCAAACATGGACTATGATTAATGAATTTTTAGAGAAAACTGTTTTTGATAGCAAAATTTCAGAAAGTAAAAGAAAAGGTTGTATTGTACAGGGCCTGTTATCTTGCTGTTTAACAATGGAAAGTTCCTTGAAGGATAAGGTTGAGGAAATTACCCAGTTACAGAGTGCAGTTGATAATAGCAACAAGGTTTGTCAGAGGTTACAAAACCAATCAGAATCTGAGACTGTAAATTTAAAATTGCATGCAGTCACCATTGGGGGTGCGTTGCTTGAGAAATCTAAACGTTGTGATGAATTATCAGAGGAAAATGAGAGATTTAAATTAAGAATTATGGAATTAGAGAAGAGATCTCAGGAATGCAGATATGCATCAAATCTGCAGCAAAATACAAATACAAACATTCTATCAAATGAAACAGAACCTCATATTAAATCTGATAATTCATTGCCAGCTGCACCCACTATGACCACCACAGTTTATAACAATAATAATAATACAGGTGAAGTTCAGCTTGTAATGAAGCCTTTGAAACCAAAAGAATTAGATGCAATTCTTAAAGAAATAGGAACGATTCCCGGCCATGATTTAAACAGATTTTTAAAAATGGTTTTGTGACTTGCAGAGTGTCAGAGATATGTACAATCTCAACCCATCTGATTTAGAACGAGTTATACAACATTCTATAGGAAGTGGTCTTTGGGTGAGAATTAAACAGATCTGTATTCAGCCTATGAGGATAAGGGACATATTACTGGAATTATTATGTGTTTTGTATGGTGTACGATCTGATGTTACTATTCATGGGAAGATCAAACAAAGTGAATCTCCCTATGAACTGTCACACAGGATAGCAGCTATTATGGAAATATTGGTCAGTAATAATCTTGCATTTGAGCATGGTGGCTTGTTACATATGAGTATATTTCTACATGCTTTGCATGAAGATATCAAACAAAATATTTTACTAGTTACCCCAAATCCTCATGATTTAAAAGACGTATTGTTGAAAGCAGACAATTTATGGAGAAAGTCAAATGAGCAAGCTGTCAAAATTGATTTAGCCACATTGTTTAGGACAAATACTGAACATAAAGATCAAAAGATAATGTCTTATGATAACAAACAAATAGGAAACACCAGGTCAAATATAGGTGATATTAATATGAAAAACAGAGCTGACCAAAATCATAATAAAAAAATGTCTAAGACCTGGATACCGTTTTCTCAGTTAAAACAGAAATATGACCACTTGAAGATTGAGTACGATAAGATGAAAGTGGAACATTACACATTATTGAAACAGCTGAACAGATTACATTATCCAGATCTGTTTTTGAATACAAATAACACTTCTCTAGCAGTGGGGGTGGATTAGTTTCAACCTATGGATGTTTAAATAGTCCTTTGTTTTAACTTCAAACAATGTTTAAGGACCTTGCTAATTAGTTTTGTTGGAGAGTTTTTGTCTTTCAGATATTGGAGATACTGCATGTGGATAACATGTGAACTGCAAGCTGGAATTGCGGGCTAGTGGGGGAGAAACGCTAAATAAACAATATCATGTACTCTCTCAATATTCATCAAGCAATTTACCCTTTTTTTTTTACTTTTTGGACTTGGACAATGGACTTTTCCCTATATTTTTTTTTTTCACCCTTTCCCATTTTTATTCATCAAGCCCTATTTTTTTATTTTTTATTTTTCACCCTTTCCCATTTTTATTTTTTTTAATTTATTATGTTTTATTTCTTGAACTTTATCTTAAAACCAGAGCGAAACATTTAAACCTAAAATAATTTTCATGTTACATAACATGTTACATGTTGCATATTCTAAAGCTATATTATCTAATGACTGTTTCATGGGGATATTTTAGAGGCTGGTGGAGAGAGATGTAACCAGTTTCAACTTTATATTTCATATGAGCCATTGTGAAGCATCCAGTACCTCAAATCATAATGATATGTTTGTTGCTTGATTTATGGGTCAGTTCTAGTAGTTAGAACGACCCAAGTGGGGGTATATGTAGGATGTTATATCTAATATATATATATATAATATATATATATATATATATATATATATATATATTAGATATATGTAGTGTTTTTTTATGTATTTCGTATAGGCATTTTATTTGGGCATTCTAAGACAAGTTTGTTCTAGGCAGGCCACTTTGGTAGCTGTTAATCTAATTGCGCATATTAAAAGAGGGTTTGTTGATCAAAGGAGAAGTGGCCAGACCAGATTTACTCCACATATCAAAGGGGAACAGATAATGATTATCTTAATCTAATCAGTATTCAAGAATGTAGATTGGGGCAGTTTTTATGACTACAGTTGTTCACAGCTTGGGGTGATCTGCTGTCACTCTGAAAGACAGGAGCAGATCAAAGCAAATTGCTCAGCCATTCAGTGGGTGATATAAGATGGCTTTCAGTCTAAGAAAATATCTCAGAGAAGGGTCTGTGATCATGAAGGCACAAGTCTAGGAGAAATATTCGTTGTCATGTACTCTGTTGGATTTTTATCATCTGCAAGAATGTTCTGTTTTGGAAGCCAATAAAATGTCTCTCTCTGGAGAATTGGGTTTGCTGTGGGAGAAGTACTTTTTAATAACTACATACCATCTACGAACGATCATATTAGATCACTACAGGACCAATCCTGTTTAATTTCTTCATAGATGACCTGGAGGATAGGAATGAGGGAAACAGTTCAATTTCTGTATTTGTGGACGGTACTAAGCTAAGCAGGGCAATAACTTCTCCGCAGGATGTGGAAACCTTGCAAGAAGATCTAAACAAATTAATGGGGTGGCAACTACATGGTTCCCCATTGATGACGACCACTGGGTCGAAACTAGTCTGGGAAGGCGCGCAGTTACGTCACCACGCTTAGGAGGACGGGCTCCAGCATCCGACCGGCCGGCGGATTTATATTGTGCTCTTCAGCAAGTCTAACTGTAAGTTTTAAATACTCGTTTTTAATAAAATACCATACGGAATTTCACTATGGGTGGCTCTCCTTTCCTTCCCTGAATGTGGTCCCATTGAGCCTGCATCGGCCACCTCGTACTGGGAAGTGTTTAAAGTGGGATATCCTGAACATCTAGTCGCCCAACAGGAGAACATCCGTTCCATTATTGCTGGCGATCGTTCAACAGGGCCATCAACGGCTGCTTGTGGATTATTTACTACTAAGAGCCTGATTTGCTCTGCCTTCTGGTAAGGGCATATTATTTGCATGGTGGAGGACCTGTTTTTTTCACACGTTTATTGAGTGCTCATCACGGTGCATCCCTTTAAAGTTTTTTTGGATAAAGACTATTTCATATGTTCAATACATCTTATACCCCCTGGAGGTTTCAATGAACTCTCTACCTAGGGTTTTAACCCCATTATGAACTATTGTCTTCACTGTAGGTTCTCATATGGTTTTAGTGCACTTGTGTCATATTATTAGTTTTTATTTAATTTTTTCCTTCTTCTTTTTGTTTTATTTGGCGCTGTTCCCCCATTTTCCGTTATTGCCATAGTGTGTGTATCCCACTTTGAATAGCAGCCTGCTTATGTTGTTGTTGTTTTTTTCTTTTTATTGGTAAGCGCGGTTTCATTTGTTTAAATTACATGGAAAAAGAGGTTCAATGTAGAAAATTTTTAAAATAATGCATTTGGGTGGCAAAAATCTGAATGCAATCTATAGACTGGGGGGAGAACCTCTGGGGGAATCTAGGATGGAAAGAGACCTGGGGGTCCTAGTAGATGATATGCTCAGAAATGGCATGCAATGCTAAGCTGCTGCTAACAAAGCAAACAGAATATTGGCATTAAAAAGGGGATCAACTCCAGAGATAAAATGATAATTCTCCCGCTCTACAAGACTCTGGTCCGGCCGCACCTGGAGTATGCTGTCCAGTTCTGGGCACCAGTCCTCAGGAAGGATGTACTGGAAATGGAGCGAGTACAAAGAAGGGCAACAAAGCTAATAAAGGGTCTGGCGGATATTAGTTATGAGGAAAGGTTGCGAGCACTGAACTTATTCTCTCTGGAGAAGAGACGCTTGAGAGGGGATATGATTTCAATTTATAAATACCGTACTGGTGACCCCACAATAGGGAGAAAATGTTTCCATGGAAGGGAGTTTAACAAGACTCGTGGCCACTCATTAAAATTAGAAGAAAAGATGTTTAACCCTAAACTGCGTAGAGGGTTCTTTACTGTAAGAGCGGCAAGGATGTGGAATTCCCTTCCACAGGTGGTGGTCTCAGCGGGGGGCATCGATAGTTTCAAGAAACTATTAGATAATCACCTGAACGACCGCAACATACAGGGATATACAATGTAATACTGACATATAATCACACACATAAGTTGGACTTGTGTCTTTTTTCAACCTCACCTACTATGTAACTATGTAATCAGTAGGTCTAGTAATAGATTGTCTCTTGTTGGTGCATTCACCATCTGACCCATGGAATTGTGCCACAAGACATTTAGGAAATGATCAGCCTTAGATGAATGAGCGGTTACTTCCGCCCAGTCCATATCTGGATGATTGATTTCCAGATAGAGAATCTTCTGCCAAGCAGGGCATCCAAATACAAAAATCCCAGACACCGATCTACAGATATATTTCTGGTGATTTACTGATTTTTATTTTATATCAAAAGAAAGATTTAATGAAGACATGTATTTCCAGGACCGAAAACTGCCGACATTGATGGAAACAGGAAAATTAGGAATAAAATACCCGTCACCGATTATTATTACCATGAAGGTGAACTGACTCTGTAATATAAATCATAATAGAGAAATATGGAGAAATTATTATTAAAATCAGCAACATTTCCAGGGACAAACTTCCGAATCCCAGGACTGTCCCTGGAAGGTTATCATTGTAGATCTCATTTATTATATTTAAAGGGCCCCTGTCATGAGAGAATCATGGGGGCCGCCATTTCTACCATTACTCTCCTTGTGAGAATGCTAGTTCCCTGGCTGTCATGCTGATGCTTTGCCTTCAATACTGTCTCAGTCTCTGACCCGGAACAAGTATAGAGATAAGGAATTCTGACACTTCTCTGATTCTTATTCCCCCCCATGCTTGTTCCGGGTTGGAGACTTAAAGTGGTAATAAATCCCAAAACAGAAATGACAAATATTGGATCTTCCCAATCCTTAGATGTGGTGGCTGCATTCCTTTTCTGTTTGTTTCCCTTTATTTCCCCTGGTGATCCTGCCAGTAACACACTTCCTGTCTTAGGGTGGCTCCTCTATCTATGGAGGGGCAGTGGAGACCCCCTTGGACAGCAGCCTTGTCTGGAGAGGGGGGTGTTGGATGGACTAGTAGATTTAGATGGACTTTACATAAGTGACTAACAAATTAAAGGAGAACTCCAGATAACACTTTATAAGCCGTTACACCAACATTTGTGTCTCCTTTTGGGATAAAGGTTTTACATCAACGAATAAAAGCTGATCATTGTAAGCACCCCTGTCAGTGGTGAATGGTGTCTCCCAACCCTCTAACTGACACTTTTGCTGGACAGATTGTTCTGTTATAGGAAGTTGTGAAATAACAGCAGAACCAACAGGTAAAAGAACAAAATTACAGGAGGACTCCGAAAAACAAAGACTGCTGTGTTCATGTCAGTGACAGACGCCGTCATATCCGCCATTTTATATTTTGTCTTTACTACCACTTTATAAGTTCTTACATTACACACAGCCAGGGAACTAGTATTTTCAGAAGGAGGCCCTCAGACTTCTCCCAGGAGCCACCACTTCCTCCAATCATTGGCTGATCAATGAACCAATCCCACCACCCGTCCTCACGAGTTCTCACATCTCCCGCCTCCCCCCACATATCTTTATACAACCTCTATATACCCATATCCCAGCATGGAGGGGCTCAGTGAAGGTGGTGGTGAAGGTGTGGAGGTGTCGGATCGGGTCACACAGATCATAAAAGGAGATCCGCCCGGCCTCATAATCCAGATATATCCCGACTCTGTTACTGGAGAGATTGGTGGGTAAGAGGATCTTATCACTGTCATGTATCACATTATACTCATCATCATCATTATAATAATAATCAGTCTTCTCCAATCCCCAGGACTTCTTATTATATCCAATCCTTGACTCCTCCCCTTCCCTCTCTATACTGGGGTAACACATCCCGACTCTCCAGCTCTTTGACCCCCCGACATCCACTTCCCAGTAATGTCTCCCTGAGGAGAAACTCTGACTGCTCATCACCTGAGGATAATTCTGGAATCTCTCTGGTGTTTCTGGGTGATTCTGGTCTATATCTGACCCGGATACAGTTTTCCTGTCATCTGATATCTGTAGATAATTACCAGCTGTGTTTCCATCCAGTAATATGTCTGCAGCTCCCTGTATATAGGAGTATACATTTACCTCTGTTATTATATCAGATAAACCTGTGTGTAAGACCCCCGCCACATCCAGACCCCCTCCATCATGGAGGAGCTCCTCATGTCTCTCTCTGTCCTCATTATCTCCATCCTCAGTATCACACAAGTCACCTGTGTCTGATTCCTGTAAGACAGTCAGTGGATCCGACACGTTACACAGCTCCTCAATGTGACGCAACTTCCTGGACAGCTCCTCCTTCTTTATTTCCAGATCCCGGATGGAGATGGAGATTCGCTCTGCCCTCCCGGAGATGTCCCTCAGGATTCTCTTCTCCAGGTCTTCCAGACGTCTCCTGTGATCTCTAAACAGGGCAGTGACTCTCTCGGTGTCACCGGCTGCTTCTTCTTCTACTTTCCTCCTGTGTTCCTGCAGACTCTGGACTCTTTCCTCCGTCTCCTCTCTCTTTGTCAGAAGTTTCTGCAGAACATTCCTCAGTGTCTCCTTCTTCTTCCCAGAAGCCTCATCCAGTGACTCCATCTCATGTCCTTTGTGTCCTCCAATCACATAACAAGACATACAGACACAGGTCTCATCCTCAGTGCAGTAATACTCCAGGATCTTCTTATGGACGGAGCACTTCCTGCTCTCCATGGACAAGGTGGGGTCACATAAGACGTGTTCTGGGGACTTTTTGTGGACTCTCAGGTGTTTATCACACAGAGAAACCTCACAGTGCAGACAGGATCTAACAGCAGGTACAGGAGAGTCCACACAGTGAGTACAGAAGACCCCGGACTCCTCACGATTTGGCTGAGGAGACAGGAAAGTCTCTGCTATGTTATGTAGTGTTATGTTCCTGTGCAGTGCAGGCCGATCCGGAAACTTCCCTCTACATTCAGGACAGGAATATCCTCCAGACCCCCCCTGTGTATCCAGCACACGATCAATACAGACCCGGCAGAAGTTGTGACCACATCTCAGCATTACAGGATCCGTATAAATGTTCAGACAGACGGAACATTCCAACTCGGCTCTCAGATCACCAGACGCCATCGCTGACAGGGGAAGAGAAACAAGACTGAAAGTCTCTGACACCGGACAGGGATGTGGATGGGGGAGGGGTGAGATCCTCCTACACGTCACAAACAAACAGAAGATTTCCCAGCACACTGATCAGCCAGCCTGCAACACATCCAGATTGACCGTCTAACAATTCACAATAAAAGCAGAGGGTTTAGTTGCACACGTTTGCAAATCTATGTGAAAGTCGCAGTGCCTCTCCGAGGCTCCTCTGTGTACTGCGGTCCTAACTCTCTATAATGTCCAGACCCTCCCAAGTTGGGGCACATATAGCAGTGGATAGATTAAGGGCAGTAATGCCTGGAGGGAGCCCCACCCCTCCTTAAAGGCACAGGGACGCACTTGACACCCAGCAAGAGCACAATGGTAGTTGAGGGCATCCAGTGTGAGGGCATCCACACCCAATTCAACCAACTGTACAAAAATCTGGCAACCACCCCAACCTATAACTGGTCTTTGCAGTAAGGTGCACATGGAAGGGCAGCAACATCCTCTGCTTGTAATGTGAATTATTGGAATTTGGTTGTTTTGCAGGCTGGCTGGTAAGTGTGCTGGGAAATGTTCTGTTTGTGATGTGCGTCTCCCTTCTATGTGTACCTGTCGGGAACCTGCTGGACATAACACAGCCAAGGTTCCAAGGCAAAGGCAGATACACATGCGCGGCCCTGCAGGTGCGCCGAATGTGCGCAGGTTCACAAATATTTGCTCACGTATGCGAACGCCTACGCACATGTTAACCATTAACCACATGCCACAAGTTGTACTGCGGCACAATGGCACGGCTGGGGGAAACTACGTTATGTAACGTCGCTTCGCCCTGGGGCCACTAGGGGTCGCACCCCCCCTGCTTGCCCCCCGAGCCGATGCGAGTACCCAGCGGTCTAGATCACCGCCAGGCTCCCGCGATCGCCACTGAGACACGGAGAACCCGGAACTGTGAGGGGAGAACTGACAGATCATCGTTCATATAGAGTATGAACAGCGATCTGTTAGCTTCCCTGCACAGCCCCCTCCCCCCTTCAGTTAGAACACAAACTAGGGAACACATTAACCCCTTTACTGCCCCCTAGTGTTAACCCCTTCACCGCCAGTGACATTTTTACAGTAATCAATGCATTTTTAATCGCACTGATCGCTGTATTAATGACAATGATCCCAAAATTGTGTCAAAATTGGCCGACGTGTCCGCCATAATGTCGCAGTCACAATAAAAATCGCAGATCGCCGCCATTTCTAGTAAAAATGTATAATAAAAATGCTATAAATCTATCCCCTATTCCAATCAATCAATATATTGCTTATTGCAATTTTGTTTACCAAAAATATGTAGAAGAATACATATCGGCCTAAACTGAGGAAAACATTTATTTTTATATAGATTTTTGGGGGATATTTATTATAACAAAAAGTAAAAAATAATGTGTTTTTTTCAAAATTGACGCTCTTTTTTTTTTTATAGCGCAAAAAAAAAACTGCAGGGGTGATCAAATACCACCAAAAGAAAGCTCTATTTGTGGGAAAAAAGGATGTCAATTTTGTTTGGGTACAACATCGCACGACCGCGCAATTGTCAGTTAAAGCGACGTAGCGCCGAATTGCAAAAAGTGCTCTGGTCAGGAAGCAATCGCGGGTACCTGGCAGACATCGTGGCCGCTGGGCACGCGCATCGGGTGCCCAGTGACACGGCAGACGCGCGCGCGCTCCCTGGAGGGCCGGGAAGGGGAGGGGAGGACGTCATATGACGCTCTCCCGTCCTGAGAGCTGCGCCGCCTGGCCGTCAATAGACAGTCGGCGGTCGGCTAGTGGTTAAAATCACTCGCGGCTATAATGAATTGTCGGCTCCCGTAATACAGAGAACAGTCATTGAAAGTCATTGATAAAAAAAAAAAGCGTGGGGGTTCCCCCCAAATTCAATTACCAGGCCCTTCAGGTCTGGTATGGATTTTAAGGGGAACTCCATGCCAAATTAAAAAAAATGTACGGGTGACCCCACCCCCCTCTGATGTAGCGCAGGTTTCCGTTACATCAGAGGGAGGCGGGGTCACTTATACGTCACTGGGGAAGCCCAGTTTCCCCCTTGCGTTGCGTTAGAGGGGGCAGGGTCAGGTGACGAGTGGCCCGGTCCTCCTCTGCTAAGACGGAATTCCCTCGGTGTCTCCATGGAGACAGGATGCGCTGCACTGGACGTTGGAGAAGAGATCACCCATCGCTGGATACCAAGAGTGGATTACCACCGCTGGAATCTTTTCCCAACGGTGTCTGTGTGTTTTTTATTTTTACACTTTCTTTGTGAAATGGTAGGGGTACTTTTGTACCCCCTTACCATTTCAAACGGGGGGGGTGGGATCTGGGGGTCCCCCTTGTTAAAGGGGGCTTCCGGATTCTGATAAGCCCCCCTGCCCACAGACCCCCACAACCACCGGCCAGGGTTATGGGGATGAGACCCTTCTCCTCATCAACATGGGGACATGGTGCTTTGAGGGGTCACAGACCCCCAAAGCATCCTCCCAATGTTGAGGGCATGTGGCCTGGTACGGTTTAGGAGGGGGGGTGCTCTCTCGCCCCCCCCTCTTTTCCTGCGGCCTGCCAGGTTGCGTGCTCGGATAAGGGTCTGGTATGCATTTTGAGGGGGACCCCCATGCCCCTTAATATCCATACCAGACCTGAAGGGCCTGGTAATTGAATATGGGGGGAACCCCACGCTTTTTTTTTTATCAATGACTTTCAATGAATGTTCTCTGTATTACGGGAGCCGACAATTCATTAGCCGCGAGTGATTTTAAATAGCTTTTTTTCCTGCAAAATGACACTTTGTGCAGGGACAGTTCTAAGCACAGGAAACATGCGCCCCGTCACAGGCATACTATAGACACCCCCCAGGTACGAACTTTAAAGGAATATTACACTTTTATTGTTTTACTTTAAGCATTATTAAAATCACTGCTCCTGAAAAAACTGCCGTTTTTAAAATTGTTTTTGCATTGATACATGTCCCCTGGGGGCAGGACCCGGGTCCCCAAACACTTTTTATGACAATAACTTGCATATTAGCCTTTAAAATTAGCACTTTTTGATTTTGAACGTTCGAGTCCCATAGACTTTAATAGGGTTCTAAAGTTCACACGAGCTTTAGGTCTGTTCGCAGGTTCTGGTGTGAACCGAACAGGGGGGGTGTTCGGCTCATCCCTAGTGATCATCCTACCTTGGGAAGTACTTTGCTGTTATTATGTACAAGGTCATGTCTTTTAGACCTTAGACCCTTTTTGGGTTATGCTGGCCACCGGGCATCTCTCCTGACCAGTGGCGACTGGTGCTCCAAATTTTTTTTTTTTTTGGGGGGGGGGGGGCGCACAATAGTGGACAAATTTGAGCACAAGTTCTAAAAATAGGACGCGGGGGGAAAAAAGCTGACAGATTATGATGAAATGTTGGCGACAGAGGAAGCTGTGCACAAGGACAAAAATGAGTATCTGTCCCCGTACCCGTGCTGCTGAGTGTAAACCAATATAATATTCTGCGCTGCACAGATTCAGTACATTCAGAAAATGCTGCAGCTCAGCTTAAAGGGTCAGTCCACCCAGAACCATCCCTCTTCTGAGTTCCCGGGTCTGTACACCCGCTGTGCCCATTATGAGGGGTTCCCACCATCCCTGTGCTGAGTTCAATGCTCTGTACACCTGCTGTGCCCATTATGAGGGGTTCCTACCATCCCTGTGCTGAGTTCCTGAGTCTGTACACCTGCTGTGCCCATAATGAGGGGTTCCCACCATCCCTGTGCTGAGTTCCCAGGTCTGTACACCTGCTGTACCCATTATGAGGGGTTCCCACCATCCCTATGCTGAGTTCCTGAGTCTGTACACCTGCTGTGCCCATAATGAGGGGTTCCCACCATCCCTGTGCTGAGTTCCCGTATCTGTACACCTGCTGTGCCCATTATGAGAGGTTCCCACCATCCCTGGGCTAAGTTCCCAGGTCTGTACACCCGCTGTACCCATTATCAGGGGTTCCCACCATCCCTGTGCTGAGTTCCTGGCTCTGTACACCTGCTGTGCCCATTATCAGGGGTTCCTACCATCCCTGTGCTGAGTTCCCGGGTCTGTACACCTACTGTGCCCATTATGAGGGGTTCCCACCCACCATCCCTGTGCTGAGTTCCCACGTCAGTACAACTGCTGTGCCCATTATGAGGGGTTCCCACCATCCCTGTGCTGAGTTCCCAGGTCTGTACACCCCGCTGTGCCCATTATGAGCGGTTCCCACTATCCCTGTGCTGAGTTCCCGGGTCTATACACCTGCTGTGCCCATAATGAGGGGTTCCCACCATCCCTGTGCTGAGTTCCCGGTTCTTACACCCGCTGTGCCCATTATGAGGGGTTCCCACCATCCCTGTGCTGAGTTCCCAGGTCTGTACACCCGCTGTGCCCATTATCAGGGGTTCCCACCATCCCTGTGCTGAGTTCCTGGCTCTGTACACCTGCTGTGCCCATTATGAGGGGTTCCTACCATCCCTGTGCTGAGTTCCCGGGTCTGTACACCTGCTGTGCCCATTATGAGGGGTTCCCACCATCCCTGTGCTGAGTTCCCACGTCAGTACAACTGCTGTGCCCATTATGAGGGGTTCCCACCATCCCTGTGCTGAGTTCCCAGGTCTGTACACCCGCTGTGCCCATTATGAGGGGTTCCCACTATCCCTGTGCTGAGTTCCCGGGTCTATACACCTGCTGTGCCCATAATGAGGGGTTGCCACCATCCCTGTGCTGAGTTCCCGGTTCTTACACCCGCTGTGCCCATTATGAGGGGTTCCCACCATCCCTGTGCTGAGTTCCTGGGTCTGTACACCTGCTGTGCCCATAATGAGGGGTTCCCACCATCCCTGTGCTGAGTTCCTGGGTCTGTACACCTGCTGTGCCCATAATGAGGGGTTCCCACCATCCCTGTGCTGAGTTCCTGGGTCTATAACCCACTGTGCCCATTATGAGGGGTTCCCACCATCCCTGTGCTGAGTTCCCAGGTCTGTACACCTGCTGTGCCCATTATGAGGGGTTTATTTTTGTTTATTGAAAAATCTTACAAACAACAACTTATATACAATAAAACCATAATAAATAAATAAAACATATTTACAAACTAATTGAATGCAACTATACAAAACAAGAACATAATAAATGGTGCAAACCAAATTGCGCACAACATAATCCCTACGGGAGAGCCAGAATAAGGAACATCACCATCACTATGCATGTAGCCTTTTATTAAAAATATATTTGGGACTTCCGGTTCCGGCGCCACATGGGGAGGAGGTAAGCGGACCCAGCTCCTGCCGCTTACCCCTCAAATCCAGCTAATAAAGCAGCCACTAGCCTCGGGGACATCCCCGCCCTGCCTGGGGAGATAGTGAGCCACGATTGGCTCTATTTGGCAACGATCCGGCGACCGCTCGGCCCGACCGCTAAATTGAGGCCCCGGTCTCGGCCTACTCGGACAGGGCCATACGATTCTGGGCCTTCATACGCTGGACGCATCCCCTCCTGCCGCCTACTGCCTCACCGGTAGTCTCCCCCATCCTCAGACGGACCCACTTCGGCCCTGGAATAGCTGCTAATTGGCAAACGGCCGCAACGCCCCAGCCGGCATACCCGCAAATCGAGGCCCCGGCTTCGGCCTACACGGACAGCTTCTTTCTAATTCAGGGCCTGGAAGTGCCTCCTGGACCCCCCCTGCCACCTGCCATCTCACCGGGTGCCCCCCCAGCCTCGCACAGTAATACCTAGAGCCGTAATACCCACATAAAGTACCGAAACTCCCAGCTCCCACTGCATACCCCTCAACACCAGCATAAATTCTTCAGGCACTCACCTCAGGGACATCCCCATCTTGCCTAAGGGGATAGTGGGACACCAATGGACCATTTTGTGGAGCGATCTGGCAACCGATCACTCCACGCCGCGAATCTCGCACACTGAGGAGAGGCTCTCTATAATGGAGGATGACACTTCAGCTCATGCTGCTGCCATTGCTCGCCTTACTCATTCTAACAAAGACCTGTGGGAGAAATTGGACGATTTGGAGAATCATTCGAGGCGAAATAATTTAAGGATTATGGGACTGCCTGAATCATTTTCTAATCTACAGCTAACTGACTTGTGTGCAGTGACCATTCCTGAACAGCTAGGTCTCCGTACGCCATGCATTATTGAACGTGCTCATTGCATAGGACAGTGCACGGAGCAACGCACCAAACCCAGAGCAGTTATTGTCAGGTACCTGAATTATGCTGACAAAAACGCCATTTTGCAAAAATTCCGCAATAAGCGATCCCTCACCATTGACGGCACTGATCTGTTACTATTCACAGACTATTCAGTGGAGGTTATGAAGCAACGTAAAGCTTTTTCACCAATATGTGCGACGTTGTTTAACAACCATGTTAAATTCACTCTGGCGTACCCGACGGTCCTTCACGTCACGTCTCCAACGGGAACACGCCACACCTTCACATCCCCTACTGATGCGGAGCGTTACCTCAACCATCCTACAGATATGGATACTGAATATGATCACTCGACTAGGTACCCCTCCTCCGGATCTGCGAAAAGACCCTCAGACCTCCACCAAGCACCAACTGAGCCCTGAAAAACCACCATACAAGCGCAGTCGATCGACCAACCACTCCAATCGCACAGAGATTCGCTGACCCACCCCTGATCCTCCCTGAGCGACTAAGATGTGCTGGGATCTGGTAATTTACTACCCTGCCTCTCGGCTACTGTGTTTTGTGACTTATGCTACCACACTAACCTTATAAATGTTGATAACTAAGTTGTGGTTCAAGAATACATAGCTGGTTATAGTTTTTGTTTGCTTACTTGCTATGTTTTTTTTTTCCTATAGCTTATGATGGATGTATGTATGTATGTGTATGTATGTGTATGTATGTGTATGTATATATATATATTTATATGTATGTATGTATGTATGTGTATGTATATATGTATATATATATATGTATATATATATGTTTATGTGTATCTATTTATTTTTTTTTTTTTTTAACAGGGCTATGAGACCCCATTCTAGGCATCTCCTAGCATCCTGGCGGCCTCCCTTTGCAACTCCCTGAACCCCCCCCCCCCCCTTCCTACCCCTACCTCCTCCACTTCCCCCTGGAGAGTCACTCTTTGGCCTCTCTCATTCCCTCCCCTTATTTCCCTCCCCTGTCCCCGAGGACTTGAGCAAGCCCCTTACAGGGGGAGCGAGCACTGTCCGGGAGCTCTACGTGAGTGACGAACCTCATGTGGTTACTAGGTGGCTATTCCACCTGGTTTTGTTATTTCTGTTTTATTTTTATTTTTTATGTTACCCTCATTTGTTTACCTATCCCACGTGTATACCCTCAGAAGCTCTCCGATCTATGCCTATTCCCCATTTTCCTCAGGCAATCGCTGTAACTGACTCAGATAACATGCCGTCGCATAGCAATTCCCCTATTGATGGGTATGGCTGACAATAAAGGGGATCGCTTGACAGTCGTCTCCTGGAATGTTAAGGGACTTCGATCGCCTAACAAACGTATGAAAGTCCTTAGACACCTAAAACGTCTTCGGGCGGATGTAGTGCTCTTTCAAGAGACCCATCTGTCTGCTGACGATCTCCCACGTCTCCGCAAGCTCTGGGTCGGCGAGGTTTATGGCTCCCCTGCAGAGGGACGCAAAGCAGGCGTGGCTATACTTTTACATAAAAAACTTAGACACACCATCCGAGATATCCGGGCTGACTCATTTGGCCGCAAAATAACATTACGCCTCTCATTGGCATCTAAAGGCGTTGCTATCACCAACATTTATGCCCCTAACTCCCCTGATATTGCATTTTTCCAGGACATGGTGACCTGGATTTTACACGCACCTGAGGCTCTCCATCTAGTCGGAGGAGACTTCAACTCTGTTATGCGCCCTTCAGAAGACCGCACGAACCAGAACTCCCAAACGACCACTAACACTGACCTTACAAACACTGACGTGACTTCCCTTGCCCATGCTGTCTCCTCAATTGACTTCATAGATGTTTGGCGTTTGACCCTCACCCGACCGACCGAGATTTCACCTTTTTCTCACCCCCCCACAAATCTTTCTCACGGATAGACTACTTTTTCGCATCTCGAGCCCTTCTATCGTCCATCAGCGATCCAGTAATTAGCGACACAGTGATCTCGGATCACAGCCCAATTACAATCTCCTTAACAAATACCAAACCTTCCTCACCGTCGCCCATTTGGCGATTCCCATCCCACCTGGCAGACAACGAAGACTTTCGTCAGATGTTATCTACTACCTGGGAGGAATACACCTCCACGAATAAGGAACACATCTCTAACCCGAACCTCTTCTGGGAGGCTGGTAAAGCTTTCCTTAGAGGCAAGATCATAGCGTATGTGACACAACACAAACGGCACTCTAAACAGCAATATCTACAAGCTAGCGAACGGCTACGTTCCATGCACCTAAACTTATTGCGCAATCGCACCTTGGACAACATTAATGCCTGGCAACTTGCGAAACAAAACTTTGATCTTTGGGCGGAAAGCCAGGAAAAAAACAACGCTTCTTTTTACACCCTCCGATTGCACAAATACGGTAACAAAGCAGGTAAACTCATGTCCCGTCTATGTGCGGGTTTTAAACGTCCTACTTGTATATCTGCCTTGAAAAATTCTGCTGGCTCCCTTGTTTCCGCCCCTGCAGATATCAGTAAAATACTTACTGAATATTATACGTCTCTCTATTCGGAAGACCCCATAGATCAGACAATAGCGGAGAACCTGCTATCCAAGGTGCGCTTGCCTAAACTCACAACTGAACATTTGGAGACGATAAATGCTCCCATCTCAGTAGAAGATATCCGATCCACGATTCAATCTCTAGCTCCATCAAAAGCCCCGGGCCCCGAAGGCTATACAGCCGAGTTTTATAAAATCACCAGTGACTTCATCCCTGACACCCTGAAAAAAGTATTCACCGACATGTGGGAGGGGGGCCCATACCTCCCTACGGGAACTCAGGCACACATCAAACTGATCACCAAGAAAGGGAAAGACCCGCTGCACCCGGGCTCATACAGACCAATATCCCTTATAAATGTGGATGTAAAAATCTTATCCAAAATAATTGCCTCACGCCTGGCCACCATCCTCCCCTCCCTGCTCCACCTAGCCCAATCGGGATTCGTATCGGGGAGGTCGGCAACTTTAAATATTCGTAAAGTCTTGATGGCATTGGAACATGCCAAACTGCACCCGGACCTAGACACCGCCATAATATCAATTGACGCCGAAAAGGCCTTTGATAATATCAGCTTTGCTTGGCTATTTAAGGTGATGAATGCATTTGGCTTTTCGGGTCCAGTTACGCATTTTCTACACCAGATGTACACTGCTCCGACAGCTCGTCTTGTTACTCCAGACTTTATTTCAAACACTATACCTCTTACTAAAGGAACGAGACAAGGGTGCCCCCTTTCCCCCCTGCTGTTCAATTTAGCGATTGAACCCTTATCCAGAATTTTGAATTCTTCTGATGGTATCAGCGGTATCACTATTAGGGACCAAACTGTCCGATCTGCTTTATTCGCAGATGATATCTTACTTTTTTCATCCAACCCTCCTTCAGACTTTGACGTTCTGCGCGATTTGTTTGCGACCTTTCGACTCAGCTCCGGCTTCAGAATCAATTATGATAAAAGCGAGGTTCTCACACTGAACCCCCGGAAATCTAGCACTTGGCGTCCGTCTTCGCCATTTACACTTGCACCACATTCAATTATGTATCTGGGCATACGCATAGGTCGAGAGCCTTCTTCTCTGTACACCCTTAATTACCCACCTTTAATAACAAAGATTGTAAAGGAGTTGGAAGCTTGGGCGGGCCTGCCCCTCTCGCTCTTTGGGAGATGTCATCCGTTTAAAATGATTTCCTTTGCGAGACTTTTATATCCGATGCAAACCATTCCGCTGTTATTGAAACATCTGGATGTGCAGAAGATACACAAGGCCTTAACTGCCTTTATATGGGCTAACAAAAAACCTTGCATAGCCCTCCAGAAACTATGCCTCCCGAAGACCGAGGGTGGTGCAGGTCTACCCAATTTACGTTTTTACAACATCTCTTGCCTTCTCAGACAGGGCCTGGACTGGCTAGCAGGTAATTCTCGATACTCAAGTTATGTGCTTGAGGGAGCCTTGGTATATCCACACACACTTCCAGCTGTTCTCCACTCCACCCTGCAGGCTTTGCCTCCACACCTTAAAACAAATGTCCTCATACGGGACACAGTAATTGCTTGGAGGGATGTGCGGAGACTCCTAGGGCAACCCCAACCATATCCAATCATCTGACTATCCAGGGCAACCCCATGTTTCCCCCATCCACCATCTACAAAGCCTTCGACCTTTGGGGCCAACATGGTCTTGTCACGGTGGCCTCCTTGTATGGAGCTGAACCCAGTAAATTCAAATCCTACCAGGCCTTGTCTCGAGAATACTCGCTCCCTCCATCTCATGTATTTCATTATCACCAACTGATTAGCTATCTGAAAACATGCTATGGACCGCGCTCAGACCCTCTCCACAAATCTTACTTGGACATTGTACTCCAAAAAGGGGACTATTCAATTTCTAGCCTCTACTCTCACCTTATCACCCACCAAGTGGATAAATATCACCTTGCCCCATTCACAAAATGGTCCTTGATATTCAATGATGCTGACCTACCAGGAAAAATTCTATCCAGCTATCGCCTACTTCACAAGCTTGTTCTCTCGCAAAAATGGAGGGAAACTCATTTTAAAATTATCCACAGAGCCTTCTACCCATATGGTACTAGCGACCTGGATACCTCCCAAGCACAATGCCCGTGGTGCTCCATGTTTCGCCCCACCTTGGTGCACCGCTTGTGGGAATGCTCATCAATTTCCACTTTTTGGGACTCGGTACTTAAATACACACTGGAAGTTACCAAAACACGCTTGCCTAAGGACCCCACTTGTCTGCTTGTTTGGATGTGACCCACCGATACCTCCTTCCACGCAAACGCAATCTCCCCCCCTCACCCACTGGACCCACATCTGTTTACTGGCGGCTCGCAGGACTATTATGAACCAATGGATTAATTCGACTCCACCATGCATACAAGGTGTAAAGCAAACCCTACTCTCCTTATTCCACATAGAAAAATTGGACACCATGGTTCTACACTTCCGATCTACTGCCCGCTTTTTTTGCCAGATGGAGAAAGTACATAGAATACACATTCCACGCAGAGGACATCTCATCTATCATCTACCCATTTAGATACACTGAATGGCATTTAAAACATGACCTTACTAACACGCTGGGGAAACTGAAATTGACGACCTCACAAACCACCTCTTGTCCTCCACAGCCACGTACTCCTTTCACGGCAAACCAATGACTTCAGAAGGACGTCCTCCACCTACTTAGACCCTTGCGATGGGGTTCTTACGACTGTGTTTTATTCTCTCTCTTTTGCTTAATGTTTCTTTGCCTAATACAGGTTCCATCACAAAAGCTTCCACTCCTGAGGGTTTCATGTTATACTTTACTCGAAACAGCCACTGTCTTTATGTAAACTTACATTGACTTACTTCGGTTACACACAGGTAAACACCCACCCCCCCCCCCTTCCTTTTTAATTTTTCCTCATTTTCCTACCTCTCCTTGGCCTTCCCCGCACTTATATTTTTACTAAGGCTTATTCAATACCATTGTATGTTTGTTAAGTTGGATTTTTGTATATCATACCTGTCAACTGCTTTGATAAGTGTATTGTGAAAGTATCAATAAAAATATGTTTAAAAAATATATATATATATATTTGATCTGAAAATCTAGGGGAGTGAAACAAGAATACAAAGAAAGGCCGCACACCCCGAGATCAGCAGAGCTGGGGTTACTACTGAGTGGGGGGGGGGGGGGGGGGGATCACAGATGTCACACGTGGTGCGCAGTGTGGGAGCAATATAGCGGGAGGTCGGGGGGGGGGGGGAGATCAGCAGAGCTGGGGGTTACTACTGAACAGGGGATCAGCAGAGCTGGGGGTTACTACTGAACAGGGGATCAGCAGAGCTGGGGGTTACCACTGAACAGGGGATCAGCAGAGCTGGGGGTTACCACTGAGCAGGGGATCAGCAGAGCTGGGAGTACTAATGAGCAGGTGATCTGCTAAGTGGGGGTACTACTGAGCCCCTTTAAAACAAACAGAAAACGAACACACAGGGCATTTGCCAAGCTTCAAAAAAGCATCACAGAAGCATCAAAAACACATAAATAAAATGCATGTTGAAGCGGTAGGAACTTTAATGTGTGTTGAAGTTGAAGCAAAGTGTAAATAAGTCCTAACCGTGGGGCTCAGTGTAGGGGGTAGAGATCTATGTGGTGCACTTCTGATAAATGACCACAAGGTGGCAGTACATGTAAAGTACGCTGAGTGGTGGTGTGCTGATTACAGAAGTCTGTTATTACGACGTAAAAAATATATAAGGAAAATGACTGCGCTACTACAAAAAATAACTAAATAACGTAGTAAAAGCTGCCAGCACCAAACAAGACTAATTGTATACAAAGATTATATGAAAGGAAGTGCAGCGCTAAGACTACATACAATATCTGGAAATAGAGAGAGTGACAAATAAACACACACAATAATCAAAAAAATGAGTAAAAATTAGTAAAATGAAACTGCACTAATCAATAAATCTAGTGGAAGTATATGGTACCATGAGATCAATACATGGAACATCAAGTGATTAAGGTACCAATCAAGTTTAGAAAAACAAGTGCTTCCACCACCAGGGGAGAGGGGTGGGTACTCTTACCATAGGGCATGGACACATATGCCAGCGGTGGTGGGTCAAACAGGCATGTGAGGTCACCCAAGTCACAGATCTCCAATTGTGGAAAGATGCAGGCACACGAACTCGGCAATGGGATAGACAAAGCGTATCACTGGCAGGGAGGCAACCACAATCTCCTGATCTGGTGTGGTGTCTTTAAAGATTATTCTCAAGCAGTGGGTAACAGATAATCATAGAAAACAAAAAGGAAGGCTTCCACATGGTGCAGATCAAAAATAACGTATGGATTTATTGATAAAAAAATAATAATAATCATTTAAGATGTATGCTTTAAAAATGTGATCACAAAGGCATTCATAAAATTTGACACAATGTGCATGGTTTAGAAGACAGAGACCCAACACGTTTTGTCCTATGGGACTGCTACTGGGGATAGTAGAAGTCCCATAGGACAAAACGTGTTAGGTCTCTGTCTGCTAAACCATGCACATTGTGTCAAATTTTATGAATGCCTTTGTGATCACATTTTTAAAGCATACATCTTAGATGTCTGTATTTTTTGATCTACACCATATGGAAGCCTTCCTTTTTGTTATTACGGCACACACTTCTGACCAATAAAAATATAAAATAAAAGTGCAGAGCTATCAAAAGTGTAAATAAAGCTCCCAATCCCATCGCTAGAATAGCGAGTGTAGTACACACAGTGTGACAGTCCCACATATCAGGATTCCACCGTAGTGAGACAAACAATGTGACAGTCCTTACAAAACATCCAATTTGTTTGGTGCCCACCACCTCCTCATAAAGTGCCCGCTCACCTCCAAGGTGTGGCCCCGCCCACTGGATGGGAGGAGCCATTACCCATGACATCTCTATTCATCTTAGTATCAGCGCGGTGAGCTGAATACATTCTTGTGTGACACATATTTATGTGAGTGTTTTTATTCCCTTGATCCAATTTTTAATACATTTGTAGCAGAGAGCACTATGATTTCTCTATTTCTTAGATCTCAATCGAATGTATGATATACAAAAAAAAACAGAATGAAGATACCATAGTGCTCTCTGCTACAAATGTATCAAATATGTACAAATATGTGTCACACAAGAATGTATTCAGCTCACCACGCTGATACTAAGATAAATAGTAATGTCACGGGTATCGGCTCCTCCCATACAGTGGGTGGGGTTACACCTTGGAGGTGAGCAGGCACTATATGAGGAGGTGGTGGTGGGGTTACACCTTGGAGGTGAGCAGGCACTATATGAGGAGGTGGTGGGGGGGTCACACCTTGGAGGTGAGCAGGCACTATATGAGTAGGTGGTGGGGGGGGGGTTACACCTTGGAGGTGAGTGGGCACTATATGAGGAGGTGGTGGGCACCGAACACATTGGATGTTTTTTAAGGACTGTCACATTGTTTGTCTGACTACGGTGGGATCCTGATATGTGGGACTGTCACACTGTGTGTCCTACACTCGCTATTCTAGCGATGGGATTGGGGTGTTTATTTACATTTCTGATTGCTCTGCACTTATATTTTATACTTTTGTTTTGGAAGGTGAGTGGACACCGTTTTAGGGTGTCAGCAGCAGTCATTACTGTGGTCATTTGGTAAATGATTGTATTGTTAATAATTTGTACATATATTTGAGTAGTTGTTTGGGCTGAATATATTTCAAATATATTTGCTGTATACTTCTGATAAATGACCACAAGGTGGCAGTACATGTAGAGTACACTGAGTGGAGGTGTGTGGATTATGTGTTATTATGGGACACTTCTGATAAATGACCACAAGGTGGCAGTACATGTAGAGTACACTGAGTGGAGGTGTGTGGATTATGTGTTATTATGGGGCACTTCTGATAAATGACCACAAGGTGGCAGTACATGTACAGTACACTGAGTGGAGGTGTGTGGATTATGTGTTATTATGGGGCACTTCTGATAAATGACCACAAGGTGGCAGTACATGTAGAGTACACTGAGTGGAGGTGTGTGGATTATGTGTTATTATGGGGCACTTCTGATAAATGACCACAAGGTGGCAGTACATGTAGAGTACACTGAGTGGAGGTGTGTGGATTATGTGTTATTATGGGGCACTTCTGATAAATGACCACAAGGTGGCAGTACATGTAGAGTACACTGAGTGGAGGTGTGTGGATTATGTGTTATTATGGAGCACTTCTGATAAATGACCACAAGGTGGCAGTACATGTAGAGTACACTGAGTGGAGGTGTGTGGATTATGTGTTATTATGGGGCACTTCTGATAAATGACCACAAGGTGGCAGTACATGTAGAGTACACTGAGTGAAGGTGTGTGAATTATGTGTTATTATGGGGCACTTCTGATAAATGACCACAAGGTGGCAGTACATGTACAGTACACTGAGTGGAGGTGTGTGGATTATGTGTTATTATGGGGCACTTCTGATAAATGAACACAAGGTGGCAGTACATGTACAGTACACTGAGTGGAGGTGTGTGGATTATGTGTTATTGTGGGGCACTTCTGATAAATGACCACAAGGTGGCAGTGCATGTACAGTACACTGAGTGGAGGTGTGTGGATTATGTGTTATTATGGGGCACTTCTGATAAATAACCACAAGGTGGCAGTACATGTAGAGTACACTGAGTGGAGGTGTGCGGATTGTGTTATTATGGTGCACTTCTGATAAATGACCACAAGGTGGCAGTACATGTAGAGTACACTGAGTGGAGGTGTGTGGATTATGTATTATTATGGAGCACTTATGATAAATGACCACAAGGTGGCAGTACATGTAGAGTACACTGAGTGGAGGTGTGTGGATTATGTGTTATTATGGAGCACTTATGATAAATGACCACAAGGTGGCAGTACATGTAGAGTACACTGAGTGGAGGTTTGCGGATTATGTGTTATCATGGAACACTTCTGATAAATGACCACAAGGTGGCAGTACATGTACAGTACACTGAGTGGAGGTGTGTGGATTATGTGTTATTATGGGGCACTTCTGATAAATGACCACAAGGTGGCAGTACATGGAGAGTACACTGAGTGGAGGTGTGCGGATTATGTGTTATTATGGGGCACTTCTGATAAATGACCACAAGGTGGCAGTACATGTAGAGTACACTGAGTGGAGGTGTGTGAATTATGTGTTATTATGGGGCACTTCTGATAAATGACCACAAGGGGGCAGTACATGGAGAGTACACTGAGTGGAGGTGTGCGGATTATGTGTTATTATGGGGCACTTCTGATAAATGACCACAAGGTGGCAGTACATGTAGAGTACACTGAGGGGAGGTGTGTGGATTATGTGTTATTATGGGGCACTTCTGATAAATGACCACAAGGTGGCAGTACATGTAGAGTACACTGAGGGGAGGTGTGTGAATTATGTGTTATTATGGGGCACTTCTGATAAATGACCACAAGGTGGCAGTACATGTAGAGTACACTGAGTGGAGGTGTGCGGATTATGTGTTATTATGGGGCACTTCTGATAAATGACCACAAGGGGGCAGTACATGGAGAGTACACTGAGTGGAGGTGTGCGGATTATGTGTTATTATGGGGCACTTCTGATAAATGACCACAAGGTGGCAGTACATGGAGAGTACACTGAGGGGAGGTGTGTGGATTATGTGTTATTAAGGACACTTCTGATAAATGACCACAAGGTGGCAGTACATGTAGAGTACACTGAGTGGAGGTTTGCAGATTGTGTTATTTTGGTGCACTTCTAAGGTCTTGCCCCCCCCCCCCCCGGGGTACAGGAATGGGCGGGGGGAGATTATAGTGGGTTGGGGATAGAATGTGATGTTTGATAACAATATCTTCTCTCCTGCAGTGATGTGCCCCCCGCTGTGCAGTGAGGACCCCCTTTTTCCTCCATATTTGTGATAGTTAGTGACTCCGGTGTATCGGGATCAGTCAGGGCTGTTGCACTGAAAGGTAGGGATGGGCGAATGGTTTGGCCCGAGCATAAGTTTGGGCAGAACTTTGGTTGTTCGGATGTCCTGCGAACAGCAAACAATATGCGGTGTTCGGGGCAAATTCGAAAGCCACCGGAACACCATTAAAGTCTATGGGACACGAACATGAAAAATCAAAAGTGCTAATTTTAAAGGCTTATATGCAAATTATTGTCCTAAAAAGTGTTTGGGGACCCGGGTCCTTCCCCAGGGGACATGTATCAATGGATTTTTTTTTTAAAACGTCCGTTTTTTCGGAAGCAGTGATTTTTTTAATGCTTAAAGTGAAACAATAAAAATTAAATATTCCTTTAAATATCGTGCCTGGGGGGGGGGTGTCTATACTATGCCTGTAAAGTGGCACATTTTTCCGTGTTTAGAACAATACCACAGCAAAATGACATTTCTAAAGGAAGAATTGTCATTTAAAACTGATCGCAGCTATAATGAATTGTTGGGTCTCGGCAATATAGCTACAGATAATTGAAAAAAAGAGCATGGGAAACCCCCCCCCCCAGTCCATTACCAGGCTTTTTGGGTCTGGTATGAATATTAAGGGGAACCAAAATTAAAAATAAAAAACCTTGGGGGTCCCCCTAAAATCCATACCAGGCCCTTCGAGTCTGGTATGGAAATTAAGAGGAACCCTGCGCCAATTTTTATTTAAAAAATGGCGTAGGGGTCCCCACAAAACCCATACCAGACCCTTATCCGAACACGCAACCTGGCAGGCCACAGGAAAAGAGGGGGGCCTGGTATGGATATTAGGGGGACCCCCACGCTATTTTTTTTTTAATTTCGATTTGGGGTTCCCCGTAATATTCATACCAGACCCAAAGGGCCTCGTAATGGACTGGGGGGATCCCATGTTCTTTTTTTCAATGAGTTTTATCTATATTGCCGAGACCCGACAATTCATTATAGCCGCGATCAGTTTTAACCACTTGACCACTGGGCACTTAAACACCCTTAATAACCAGACCAATTTTTAGCTTTCGGTGCTCTCACATTTTGAATGACAATTACTCAGTCATACAACACTGTACCCATATGAAATTTTTTGTCCTTTTTTTCACACAAATAGAGCTTTCTTTTGGTGGTATTTAATCACCGTTGAGTTTTTTTATTTTTTTGCGCTATAAAAGAAAAAAGACTGAAAATTCGGTAAAAAAATGAAATTTTCTTCGTTTCTGTTATAAAATTTAGCAAATTTTGTCATTTTTCTTGATAAATTTTTGGCCAAATTTATACTGCTACATATCCTTGGTAAAAAATAAGTACAAATTGGGGTATATTATTTGGTCGTTGTGAAAGTTTTAGAGTCCACAAGCTATGGTGCCAATATCTGAAAATTGATCACACCTGAAGTACTGACGGCCCATCTCATTTCTTGAGTCCATAACATGCCAGAAAAGTACAAATACCCCCCAAATGACCCCTTTTTGGAAAGAAGACATTCCAAGGTATTTGGAAAGAGGCATGGTGAGTTTTTTGAAGTTGTAATTTTTTCCCACAATTCTTTGCAAAATCAAGATTTTTTTTCTTATTTTTATTTTTTTCACAAAATTGTCATATTAGCAGGTTATTTCTCACACACAGCATATGCATACCACAAATTACACCCCAAAACACATTCTGCTATTACTCCCGAGTACGGCGATACCACATGTGTGAGACTTTTACACAGCGTGGCCACATACAGAGGCCCAACATGCAGGGAGCACCATCAGGCGTACTGGAGCACCCAGGCCAATTCTGACATTTCTCTCCTACATGTAAAAATCATCATTTATTTGATAGAAATTACATAGAACCCCAAAATATTATATATGTTTTTTTAGAAAAGACCCTAGAGAATACAATGGCGGTCGTTGCAACTTTTTATCTAGCACAGTACTTGCGCAGCAATTTTTTCGAACGCGTTTTTTTGGGAGAAAAAAGTTTTGTGCTTTACAAAAAACAAAACTGTAAATTTAGCCCAATGTTTTTGCATAATGTGAAAGATGAAGTTACGCCGAGTAAATAGATACCTAACATGTCACGCTTCAAAATTGCACACACTCGTGAAATGGTGCCAAACTTCGCTACTTAAAAATCCCCATAGGCGGCGCTTTAAAACTTTTTACTGGTTACATGTTTTGAGTTACAGAGGAGGTCTAGGGCCAAAATTATTGTTCTCGCTCCAACGTTCGCAGCGATACCTCACATGTGTGGTTTGAACACCGTTTTCATATGTGGGCGGGACTTGCGTATGCGTTCACTTCTGCATGCGAGCGCACGGGGACAGGGGCGCTTTACATTTTTTTTATTGTTCATTTTACTTTATTTATTTTAGTTTGACACTTTTTTCCCCCAAAAAATTTTTTTGATCACTTTTATTCCTATTACAAAGAATGTAAACATCCTTGTAATAGGAATATGGCATTACAGGTCCTCTTTACAGTGAGATATGAGGTCAATAAGACCCCACATCTCACCTCTAGGCTGGAAAGCCTGAAATAAAATAAAAAACGATCCTGGCTTTGATCGTAGCGAGCATTGCAGGGTATCGCAGGGTATCGCAGAATATCGCAGGATATGGCAGGGTATGGCATGGCAGGGTATGGCAGGGTATGGCAGGTAATTGCAGAGTATGGCAGGGTATGGCAGGGTATGGCATGGCAGGGTATGGCAGGGTATGGCAGGGTATGGCAGGGTATGGCAGAGTATCGCAGGGTATGGCAGAGTATCGCTGGGTATGGCAGGGTATCGCTGGGTATTATTGCAGGGTATGGCACGGTATCGCAGGTAATGGCAGAGTATGGCAGGGTATGGCATGGCAGGGTATGGCAGAGTATCGCAGGGTATGGCAGAGTATCGCAGGGTATGGCAGAGTATCGCAGGGTATGGCAGAGTATCGCAGGGTATGGCAGGGTATGGCAGAGTATCGCAGGGTATGGCAGAGTATCGCAGGTAATGGCAGAGTATCGCAGGTAATGGCAGAGTATCGCAGGGTATGGCAGAGTATCGCAGGGTATGGCAGGGTATGGCAGAGTATCGCAGGGTATGGCAGAGTATCGCAGGGTATGGCAGAGTATCGCAGGTAATGGCAGAGTATCGCAGGTAATGGCAGAGAGTATCGCAGGTAATGGCAGAGTATCGCAGGGTATGGCAGAGTATCGCAGGGAATGGCAGAGTATCGCAGGGAATGGCAGAGTATCGCAGGGAATGGCAGAGTTTGCTTACATGTGATCGCTCCGTCATTTGACGGATGACATTTTTTCCTTTAGAAATGTCATTTTGTTGTGGTATTGTTCTAAACATGGGAAAAATGTGCCACTTTACAGGCATACTATAGACACCCCCCAGGCACGATATTTAAAGGAGTATTTCATTTTTATTGTTTCACTTATGGCATTATTAAAATCACTGCTCCCGAAAAAACTCCAGCAGAGCATCATTCTTACAACTGTAAATATAACACCCTTCTGTTGGTGGAGGACTTTGAGATGCCACCGACCTTTGTGTTTATATGGCTGGCATCACGTAGTGTGGCTGAGCTCAGGCCTGTGTGGGGCCATGCTGCTGGAAATGGGAAAACCAGAGCCAACCACATCCAGCTGAGAGATACATCAGACTGAAGGTGACCATGGCACAGTTTACTGCCAGCTGTCATGTCCATGGCAGTCCCACCACTGTGAGGTAATGTGAGTCCTTATCTTTAGCAGTCCCATAAGAACTGCCTGGGCGGACTGCCTGTAGTGGCTTTCTAGCAGACGGGAACCCTTGAAATAACTCTTCGGGTCCCCGTAAATAATTATTATACCTACAGTTCACTGTACATTGGCATGGTGATCAGTGTGTAGGCAGGTGCAGTTAGCTAGTCTGCCACTAGGTTGCTCTGTGACAGCATTGGTTCTGGTTACAGCAGACTGTGTCATCAGGTGCTAGGCCCCTTTTACTTAGAGCCCCCCTGCTGTGATGTCATCGGTGAGTCAGTGCCCAGTTATAAGCCAGTCTGGGAGGAGCCCTAGTACATTTGGGGGCATGGGAGCCGAGCACCCTACACTAGTACATATGTAACCAGCACACGGAGGCCCCGGACAGGGCAGAAGGCCAGGAAGGAGTGGACCTGCAACCAGTCAGAGCTGGCTGTAGATTTTGTGACCCTTTATGAAGGTGGGGGGGGGGGCTAAGCTGGATTGCAAAAGGTCTTTTAGGCCAGGCCAAGAGTTCGCTGAGTGAGGTCATTCCCCTGGAGGGACACGGGAGAGGTGTACCTATGGAGGAGGTGACTACAGAGAGCCCAGTCCTGTGAGTACTAATGACCCCGGGTGGAAGGAGAGGGTCTTAGAGATAGATGGCTGCCTAAAGTGCTGCACATGCTTTCACGTGTGCCTGCTGTGGACCGTCCACTAAATGTGATTGACTGCGTGATGTCAAGTGACCTCGGAAATGTATGTCCTTGTGATGTGACTGTTATGCCCTTCCCTGAGTTCCATCAGTAAAGTGCAGCGATTCCGCTCAAACAAGTGGACATTCCTTCCCTGGGATATAAAGGTCAGCGGCCAGGAATGTCATGTGGAGGTCTCTGGCATGGAGGGGGACACAATATGGTGGGGGGTTCGGCCTCAGCAGGAGGGCCAATGTTCTAGCAGAACAGGAGTGGGTGTGGGGACTTGTGCTCTTGGTGCCATTACTAGCCAATTGCAAAGCCTCTTACAAGTACACTGCCCAACACTGCCACCAATGTTGGGGGTTATTATTTCACTCACTGACACCAATGTTGGGGGTTATTATTGCATCCAATGACACCAATGTTGGTGGTTATTATTGCCCTCACTGCCACCAATGTTGGGGGTTATTATTGCACTCACTGACACCAATGTTGGAGGTTATTATTGTGTCCAATGACACCAATGTTGGGGGTTATTATTGCACTCACTGACACCAATGTTGGGGGTTATTATTGCACTCACTGACACCAATGTTGGAGGTTATTATTGTGTCCAATGACACCAATGTTGGGGGTTATTATTGAACTCACTGCCACCAATGTTGGGGGTTATTATTGAACTCAATGACACCAATGTTGGGGGTTATTATTGCATCCAATGACACCAATGTTGGGGGTTATTATTGTGTCCACTGACACCAATGTTGGGGGTTATTATTACACTCACTGACACCGATGTTGGAGGTTATTTTTGCACTCACTGACACCAATGTTGGGGATTATTATTGCGTCCAACGACACCAATGTTGGGGGTTATTATTGCATCCAATGACACTAATGTTGGGGGTTATTATTGTGTCCAATGACACCAATGTTGGGGGTTATTATTATTGCATCCAATGACACCAATGTTGGGGGTTATTATTACACTCACTGACACCAATGTTGGAGGTTATTTTTGCACTCACTGACACCAATGTTGGGGGTTATTATTGCATCCAATGACACCAATGTTGGGGGTTATTATTACACTCACTGACACCGATGTTGGGGGTTATTTTTGCACTCACTGACACCAATGTTGGGGGTTATTATTGCGTCCAACGACACCAATGTTGGGGGTTATTATTGCATCCAATGACACCAATGTTTGGGGTTATTAATGCACTCACTGACACCAATGTTGGGGGTTATTATTGCGTCCAACGACACCAATGTTGGGGGTTATTATTGCATCCAATGACACCAATGTTGGGGGTTATTATTGCATCCAATGACACCAATGTTGGGGGTTATTATTGTGTCCAACGACACCAATGTTCGGGGTTATTAATGCATCCAATGACACCAATGTTGGAAGTTATTATTGCGTCCAATGACACCAATGTTGTGGGTTATTTTTCTGTCCAATGACACCAATGTTGTGGGTTATTTTTCTGTCCAATGACACCAATGTTGTGGGTTATTTTTCTGTCCAATGACACCAATGTTGTGGGTTATTTTTCTGTCCAATGACACCAATGTTGTGGGTTATTTTTCCGTCCAATGACACCAATGTTGGGGGTTATTATTGTGTCCAATGACACCACTGTTGGGGTTATTAATGCACTCACTGACACCAATGCTGGGTGTTATTATTGGGTCAACTGAAACCAATATTGGGGGTTATTATTGCGCCCAATGAGTGACTCCGCCTCTGTACAAAGCCATGTGGACCGTCGTCTTCTGTGTCATCATCTCCATCGCTCTGGGGATCATCGTATTCACCGTGGAGTGAAGTCCTATATCTCTTATTATTATATATGTAATGAGGCTCCTCCCTCCATGTTACACTGTATATATAATCACCATTGTGCAAATAATGAGGCTCCACCCCCAACATTATAAATGAAATAGGATATTTCCTATTTTGGGGGTATTTCTAAAAAATATAAATCATCGTAATACATTCGTTCTGAGTGAATGGGGATGAAAGCGAATGTTATTAGGCTATTTTTTTTTTCCAGGTCAGATGTTGTTCCTCTCATACAAATTACAGTGAAAAAAAAACAAACTTTATGGCCACTAGATGGAGCTGATGATCATAGTAAATAAATTCTTATTCATTATGATTGTCAGCTCCATCTAGTGGCCATAATGCAGTATTTTCCCTAACATTAACATTTGGCCTGGAGAGAAGATAACATTCGATTGTGCCCCAATTCGCCCAGAATAATTGTACACATTGTTTCACTGGACTTGTTTTCTTATTAATACACCCCTTGGTATCCTTGTTTTGTAGGTATTAAATTTAAGCAAAAAAAAATCAGACCCAGATGGGCATTTATCTTCCAGTCCCATTTGACTTCTGCAACAGGACAGTTGTAGGACTCTTTATGCCTCTGTTACAGACAGATTTTGTGGGCCAAGGCGGGTGGCTATCTTTCACTTTCTTTGGCCTGTGCCATAGACCAGGTTAGGACACTTTAGGTCCAGACAGGCCGCCAGGAGAGCAAAACTCTTTCTTGGGTCTGGCTTCTTCCTCCAGGAAAAGGCTCAGGGAAAATAACCGCACCTCTATGGAGTTACACAGCTGGCCTGGAAGGGAAGGAACCACTACATCCTCTATAGGCAAAGACTCGGAGGGAAGGATCTTTTCCACCACATCCTCTCAAGTCAAAGACTCGGAGGGAAGAGCCTTCCACCACTACATCCTCTCCAGGCAAAACACAGAGGGAAGGAACCTTCCACCCCTACATCCTCACCAGACAAAGATTTGGATGAAAGGATCTTTCACCACTACATCCTCTCCAGGCAAAGACTCGGAGGGAAGGACCTTCCACCACTACATCCTTTCCAGGCAAAGACTTGGATGGAAGGACCTTCCACCACTACATCCTCTCCAGGCAAAGACTCAGAGGGAAGGATCTTCCACCACTACATCCTCTCAAATCAAAGACTCGGAGGGAAGGATCTTCCACCTCTACATCCTCTCAAATCAAAGACTCGGAGGGAAGGAACCTTCCATCACTACAGCCTCTCCAGGCAAAGACTTGGAGGGAAGGATCTTCCACCACTACATCCTCTCAAATCAAAGACTCGGAGGGAAGGAACCTTCCATCACTACATCCTCTCCAGTCAAAGACTTGGAGGGAAGGATCTTCCACCTCTACATCCTCTCAAATCAAAGACTCGGATGGAAGGATCTTCCACCACTACATCCTCTCCAGGAAAAGACTCGGAGGGAAGGATCCTTTAACACTACATCCTCTCCAGGCAAAGACTCAGAGAGAAGGGCCTTCCTCCACTACATCCTTTCCAGGCAAAGTCTTGGATGGAAGGATCTTCCACCACTACATCCTCTCAAATCAAAGACTCGGAGGGAAGGAACCTTTCATCACTACATCCTCTCCATTCAAAGACTTGGAGGGAAGGATCTTCCACCACTACATCCTCTCCAGGCAAAGACTCAGAGGGAAGGACCTTCCACCACTACATCCTTTCCAGGCAAAGTCTTGGATGGAAGGACCTTCCACCACTACATCCTCTCCAGGCAAAGATTCAGAGGGAAGGATCTTCCACCACTACATCCTCTCAAATCAAAGACTCGGAGGGAAGGATCTTCCACCTCTACATCCTCTCAAATCAAAGACTTGGAGGGAAGGAACCTTCCATCACTACATCCTCTCAAATCAAAGACTTGGAGGGAAGGATCTTCCACCACTACATCCTCTCAAATCAAAGACTCGGAGGGAAGGAACCTTCCATCACTACATCCTCTCCAGTCAAAGACTTGGAGGGAAGGATCTTCCACCACTACATCCTCTCAAATCAAAGACTCGGAGGGAAGGATCTTCCACCACTACATCCTCTCCAGGAAAAGACTCGGAGGGAAGGATCCTTTAACACTACATCCTCTCCAGGCAAAGACTCAGAGAGAAGGGCCTTCCATCACTACATCCTCTCCAGGCAAAGACTTGGATGGAAGGACCTTCCACCACTACATCCTCTGCAGGCAAAGACTTGGAGGGAAGGAACCTTTCATCACTACATCCTCTCCATTCAAAGACTTGGAGGGAAGGATCTTCCACCACTACATCCTCTCCAGGCAAAGACACAGAGGGAAAGGCCTTCCACCACTACATCCTCTCCAGGCAAAGACTCAGAGGGAAGGATCTTCCACCACTACATCCTCTCAAATCAAAGACTCGGAGGGAAGGATCTTCCACCTCTACATCCTCTCAAATCAAAGACTCGGAGGGAAGGAACCTTCCATCACTACATCCTCTCCAGTCAAAGACTTGGAGGGAAGGATCTTCCACCACTACATCCTCTCAAATCAAAGACTCGGAGGGAAGGAACCTTTCATCACTACATCCTCTCCATTCAAAGACTTGGAGGGAAGGATCTTCCACCTCTACATCCTCTCAAATCAAAGACTCGGAGGGAAGGAACCTTTCATCACTACATCCTCTCCATTCAAAGACTTGGAGGGAAGGATCTTCCACCACTACATCCTCTCCAGGCAAAGACACAGAGGGAAAGGCCTTCCACCACTACATCCTCTCCAGGCAAAGACTCAGAGGGAAGGATCTTCCACCACTACATCCTCTCAAATCAAAGACTCGGAGGGAAGGAACCTTCCATCACTACATCCTCTCCAGTCAAAGACTTGGAGGGAAGGATCTTCCACCTCTACATCCTCTCAAATCAAAGACTCGGAGGGAAGGATCTTCCACCACTACATCCTCTCCAGGAAAAGACTCGGAGGGAAGGATCCTTTAACACTACATCCTCTCCAGGCAAAGACTCAGAGAGAAGGGCCTTCCTCCACTACATCCTTTCCAGGCAAAGTCTTGGATGGAAGGATCTTCCACCACTACATCCTCTCAAATCAAAGACTCGGAGGGAAGGAACCTTTCATCACTACATCCTCTCCATTCAAAGACTTGGAGGGAAGGATCTTCCACCACTACATCCTCTCCAGGCAAAGACACAGAGGGAAAGGCCTTCCACCACTACATCCTCTCCAGGCAAAGACTCAGAGGGAAGGATCTTCCACCACTACATCCTTTCAAATCAAAGACTCGGAGGGAAGGATCTTCCACCTCTACATCCTCTCAAATCAAAGACTCGGAGGGAAGGAACCTTCCATCACTACATCCTCTCCAGTCAAAGACTTGGAGGGAAGGATCTTCCACCACTACATCCTCTCAAATCAAAGACTCGGAGGGAAGGAACCTTTCATCACTACATCCTCTCCATTCAAAGACTTGGAGGGAAGGATCTTCCACCTCTACATCCTCTCAAATCAAAGACTCGGAGGGAAGGAACCTTTCATCACTACATCCTCTCCATTCAAAGACTTGGAGGGAAGGATCTTCCACCACTACATCCTCTCCAGGCAAAGACACAGAGGGAAAGGCCTTCCACCACTACATCCTCTCCAGGCAAAGACTCAGAGGGAAGGATCTTCCACCACTACATCCTCTCAAATCAAAGACTCGGAGGGAAGGATCTTCCACCTCTACATCCTCTCAAATCAAAGACTCGGAGGGAAGGAACCTTCCATCACTACATCCTCTCCAGTCAAAGACTTGGAGGGAAGGATCTTCCACCACTACATCCTCTCAAATCAAAGACTCGGAGGGAAGGAACCTTCCATCACTACATCCTCTCCAGTCAAAGACTTGGAGGGAAGGATCTTCCACCTCTACATCCTCTCAAATCAAAGACTCGGAGGGAAGGATCTTCCACCACTACATCCTCTCCAGGAAAAGACTCGGAGGGAAGGATCCTTTAACACTACATCCTCTCCAGGCAAAGACTCAGAGAGAAGGGCCTTCCTCCACTACATCCTTTCCAGGCAAAGTCTTGGATGGAAGGATCTTCCACCACTACATCCTCTCAAATCAAAGACTCGAAGAGAAGGACCTTCCACCTCTACATCCTCTCAAATCAAAGACTCGGAGGGAAGGATCTTCCACCACTACATCCTCTCCAGGCAAAGACTCAGAGAGAAGGGCCTTCCTCCACTACATCCTTTCCAGGCAAAGTCTTGGATGGAAGGATCTTCCACCACTACATCCTCTCAAATCAAAGACTCGAAGAGAAGGACCTTCCACCTCTACATCCTCTCAAATCAAAGACTCGGAGGGAAGGAACCTTCCATCACTACATCCTCTCCAGTCAAAGACTTGGAGGGAAGGATCTTCCACGACTACATCCTCTCAAATTAAAGACTCGGAGGGAAGGAACCTTCCACTACTACATCCTTTCCAGGCAAAGACTTGGAGGGAAGGATCTTCCACCACTACATCCTCTCAAATCAAAGACTCGGAGGGAAGGATCTTCCACCACTACATCCTCTCAAATCAAACACTCGGAGGGAGGGATCTTCCACCACTACATCCTCTCAAATCAAAGACTCGGAGGGAAGGAACCTTCCATCACTACATCCTCTCCAGTCAAAGACTTGGAGGGAAGGATCTTCCACCACTACATCCTCTCAAATCAAAGACTCGGAGGGAACGATCTTCCACCACTACATCCTCTCAAATCAAAGACTCGAAGAGAAGGACCTTTCACCTCTACATCCTCTCAAATCAAAGACTCGGAGGGAAGGATCTTCCACCACTACATCCTCTCAAATCAAAGACTCAGGGGGAAGGATCTTCCACCACTACATCCTCTCAAATCAAAGACTTGGAGGGAAGGATCTTCCACCACTACATCCTCTCAAATCAAAGACTCGAAGAGAAGGACCTTTCACCTCTACATCCTCTCAAATCAAAGACTCGGAGGGAAGGATCTTCCACCACTACATCCTCTCAAATCAAAGACTCAGAGGGAAGGAACCTTCCATCACTACATCCTTTCCAGGCAAAGACTCGGAGGGAAGGACCTTCCACCACTACATCCTTTCCAGGCAAAGACTCAGAGGGAAGGACCTTCCACCACTACATCCTTTCCAGGCAAAGACTCGGAGGGAAGGACCTTCCACCACTACATCCGCTGCAGGCAAAGACTCGGAGGGAAGGAACCTTCCACCACTACATCCGCTGCAGGCAAAGACTCGGAGGGAAGGACCTTCCACCACTACATCCGCTGCAGGCAAAGTCTTGGATGGAAGGACCTTCCACCACTACATCCTCTCCAGGAAAAGACTCGGAGGGAAGGATCCTTTAACACTACAGCCTCTCCAGGCAAAGCCTAGGAGGAAAGGATCTTCCACCACTACATCCTCTCCAGGCAAAGACTCAGAGGGAAGGATCTTCCACCACTACATCCTCTCAAATTAAAGACTCGAAGAGAAGGACCTTCCACCTCTACATTCTCTCAAATCAAAGACTCGGAGGGAAGGATCTTCCACCACTACATCCTCTCAAATTAAAGACTCGGAGGAAAGGAACCTTCCACCACTACATCCTTTCCAGGCAAAGTCTTGGATGGAAGGACCTTCCACTACTACATCCTCACCAAAGATTTGGAGGGAAGGACCTTCCACCAATAAATCCTCTACAGGCAAAGATTTGGATGGAAGGATCTTCCACCACTACATCCTCTCAAATTAAAGACTCGGAGGGAAGGAACCTTCCACCACTACATCCCCTCCTGGCAAAGACACAGAGGGAAGGGCCTTCCTCCACTACATCCTTTCCCGGCAAAGTCTTGGATGGAAGGACCTTCCACCACTACATCCTCTCCAGGAAGGATCTTTTACCACTACAGCCTCTCCAGGCAAAGCCTAGGATTGAAGGACCTTCCACCACTACATCCTCTCAAATTAAAGACTCGAAGAGAAGGACCTTCCACCACTACATCCTCTCCAGTCAAAGACTTGGAGGGAAGGATCTTCCACCACTACATCCTCTCCAGGCAAAGACTCAGAGAGAAGGACCTTCCACCACTACATCCTTTCCATGGTTAAACGGAAAGGTCATAAATGAACTGCACATTATCTGGACAGAATGCTTGGGGAGATAGTGATGTGTTCCTGCTTAGGAGATGTATGTTAGCTTGGGGGGGGCTGCAAACTCTGCAGGGCTCCAACACACACTCGCTGCTATTCCAACCCTTCACATATTTCCACATAAACTTCGCCAGGTATTGTACTCAGCTTACCACCCCAAACTGATGTTCCTCCCTCAGATCACCTCTCTCTCTGCATGTCCTGTGAGCAGCATAGCTGTGCTCCTCCTCTGGGTTCTCTCATCATATGGCACTGAAGATAGAGGAGGGGGATTCAGCGGGACACGCAGAGCAAGTATGCAGGAGACTGGGGGGGGGGGGGGGGGGAAGTGTAGGAGACAGAAAATCAGGAGGGGCCGGGGGGGGAAGCGCATCATGAGAGGTCAGACTAAATACAATCTCTTAGCAGCAGGGACCTGATCTACCTGTCAGCTAGCTGTGATTGACAGGTAGATCGAAGCGGAAGCTGTCATGGGGCCCCCTACTGGCAATGCCTGAATGGTCAGGTGTGCGGCACTTACTATTGTGAGCTGTGTCGGGAGCTGCTGGTGTAGCACCTGCCACACATCTCACATACTTCAAAGTCTTGCAGGACACGGCTGCTAACGGGAACTGAGTTCCTGTTGTGGAAAAAGTACAGGAACTCCGTTCCCATGCGTTCCCGCAGGACTTGAGCCCTGGACCTTCCACCCCTAATGCCCACATCTCCAGAATTAACCTCTCAATAATTGGCCGAGGCAGAATAAATATTCATAACCCCATAGATTGTATCTTCTCTCTCTATCTACTGAAGGGCACAGAACAGCTGTAGGTGCAAGCAATGTCCTTGGACTTAACAATCACAGATAACACAAACAAAGCTGAAAGCACTGAGGCTGCATTCAAACCTGAGCGACACTTGAGCAATCATGCCGCTTTGCTGGGTTTTTTTGCACATTTTTGTGGCGCATGTTTGGAGAGGCACCATTTAATTTGAATGGTCCTCCCTCTGCTCCAAAAACACGCCAAATAAGCTCATATACCTGTAGCGGCCATAACCCTTGGAGGGCGGCCTTGTTTTCTTGGGCTTACCAGTTTCCTCCTCACGGCTTGTCGGTTGTTGTCTAGGGGTTCCCAGGGTTAGTACCCAACGACTTCAGATGCTGACACATAAAAGTCCTTTTCAAGGTTTTTATTTGCAGGTGTAACACAGTCTCTTTTGGGAATAGAGGGCACGGGTGATAAAACTCAGGCACTTTGAACTGCTGACATCCACTGAATGTCTCTAATCAACCCAGAGAGTAGCCACTCGCAGCTGGGTGCTTCGCTGCCTCCTGGCACTAAACTTTGCCAGGTATTGTGCTCAGCTTACCACCCCAAACTGATGTTCCTCCCTCAGCTCACCTCTCTCCCTGCATGTCCTGTGAGCAGAATAGCTGTGCTCCTCCTCTGGGTTCTCTCATCATATGGCACTGAAGATAGAGAAGGGGGGGGGGGATTCAGCGGGACACACAGAGCAAGTATGCAGGAGACTGGGGGGGGGGGGGGAGATGAGGAGACAGAAAATCAGGAGGGGCCGGCGGGGAGGAGCGCATCACGAGAGGTCTGACTAAATACAATCTCTTAGCAGCAGGGACCTGATCTACCTGTCAGCTAGAATGTCTCTAATCAACCCAGAGAGTAGCCACTCGCAGCTGGGTGCTTCACTGCCGGATAAACCTCTAGCCAGAGATCTAGCAGACAACATGTGATCCGGAACTTTGTAAAAGTCTCTGCCACAGACTATAAATGTAACTGAAGATGAAAAAAGGAACCCTCTTCACAGTACCTGGAACTTTCTCTACCTCCTTGGTAGCACTGTGGGAAGTGTGGATTCTCTAGTGGCCATGCAACTCAGCTCCCAGGCTCTTACCGAGCAGCCAGCTTGTTGGCCCTCCTCCGTAGAGTCCTCCCCCTGGTCACTTGTACGAGTTACCGTCTCCCTCCAATACCGAGAGCACACCGGGAAACCTCCGAATCCTCCTTCAGTTACTGGGCCTCGGACTAGCCAGTTCCGAGACTCGGGAACAGACGAATCCCCACCCCAGACCAAGAGGGCCTCTGAGGTTGGTCGGATTGACGATTCTTGTGGGACGGCAAACACTCCTAGGCCCGGGACCCCTCGCGGGGCTACCCTGGTCCAGAACCAGGCATTAGAGCCACAGCCGAACCCTGAACACGTGACTTCAGCACCTTAAGTACCCCTCCCCAGCCTACGCAGCGGGGCCAGACGGGCCCACTGATTGGCTCCGGGAAAGATTGGTACCCAAGACGTCCAACCAGACCTGGTTCTCGGCCTGTCATGGGTGCCTCACTGCACCTATGACCAGGCGGAACCTAACCCCATAAAAAACATATATATACCAGGCGGAACCTAACCCCAGCCCAGCCAGACTGATGCCAAAGTAAACCTGTACGATTAACCCCCAGAACTCCATTACAGTTCGGAGAAAAACTAAATTTCCACTTATAGCGCACACAAGTGTGACCGCTACATACCAAATTGTGGCACTTTTGGCGTTGCGTGTTTTGGCTCAATTTTTGTGCATTTTGTCGCGCAATGATTGAGGAAAAATTGCGCTGCATTTGGGGTGTTAATAAGAAATAATGGCATCACAAGCGCACCACATGTGTTGTTGCGATTCCAATAAGCTCGGGGGCCTTAATTTAGACTAGAGATACTCCAGTTCTAGGTCAGGTCCCCACACTCATAATGTTCTAGAGAGTCAACCAGATACTCCTAATCCTTCCAGAATGTACAGTAATAGTTCCGTGGTGATGACATAATACTACAGAATGTACAATGAAGAGTTCAGACACAACTGATTGAACCTCCAATTGTTAAAAAAAAATAAGTTCTTTCCAAATTCCAGAGCCCTGCCTCATGTCTGAGGATGAACACAATTGTGCAACGTCTGTTGGTGAAGGGTAAGCTCCTCCAAGTAGAGACGATTCAGAAACACACGGAAACTGTGTAAACTTTCTTTCCGTAGAACAAAATCTTTCCACATCGTGTTGCACAACCCAGAATTATATCTGTACAAATGAATTGGAAGATCAGAATGTCTTATAGATGGAGATCATCCCATAGAAAACAATTATCTGGCACTAAAGCCTCATACACACGATTGGACCTTGGACCAACATTCCTGTGGATTTTTGTCCAAAGGGCATTGGCCCCAAGTTGGTATTGCATACACACGATCGGACTTTTTAGGCAACAAACACGAACGTAGTGACGTTTCAACGTACTGACGACACTTCAAAAGAGGACGTTCGAATACTCCAGCGCCACCTTTGGTCAACTTCTATATTGTTGTCTGATCTTTTGCATTGGTTCTGAGCATGCGTGTTTGTACTTTGGACAAAAGTCCGTTGGTTTTCTGTACACACGGTCGGACTTTGGTCCATCGGACTTTTGTTGGCAGAAAGTTGGTCCGTTCGCACAGCCAACAAAAGTCCGATGAAACCTGGAAAAAGTTGGTCCGATGGAGCGTACACACGGTCGGATGTTGGTCCAAAACAGCTAATTTGCATGTTGGTTGTCGAAAAGTTCGATCGTTTGTACAGGCCTTTACACTTCTGTGAAGACTAATGCCCCCGTACACACGGTCGGACATTCCGACCACAAAATCCGTCTGATTTTTTCAGACGGATTTTGGCCGAAACTTGTCTTGCATACACACGGTCGCACACCAAGTTGTCGTAAAATCCGATCGTTCAGAATGAGGTGACGTGCAACACGTACAACGGAACTACGTAGAGGCCAGTAGCCAATAGCTTTCGTCTCCAATTTTTTTCTGAGCATGCGGATCTGAGGATTTTGTTGTCAGAAATTCCGACGAAAAAAGCCCGGTAGAGCCCACACACGATCTGATTTTCCGACAACATGAACTGATCGGACTTTTTCTGTCTGAATTTCCGACCGTGTGTACGGGGCATTAAAGCCTGACATCCAACATAGACATGGCGGCCATCCTCCTATACCAGTGATGGTGAACCTTGGCACCCCAGATGTTTTGAACTACATTTCCCATGATGCTCAACTACACTGCAGAGTGCATGAGCATCATGGGATATGTAGTTCCAAAACTGTCTGGGGTGCCGAGGTTCACCATCACTGCCCTATAGAGTGTTATCTTCATCCCTCAGGAGGATCCTTCCACTTATAACACCTTCATTATTATATCCTTATTAATAGTAGAAGATAAATACACATATCATAGATCAGTTTCATCTGTGATACACATAGTGGGACTATGCGGATATCGGTGACACTGAGGTCTATTACTGAGCATCATTGTTCAGAATCTGCCTTGGTTGGTTGGAAGCTTTTATTACACCAAATCAGAGATTTATAGAATGCCTGAAGTGATTTCATGGGGAGTTTATGGCCATTAGGGATGAGCCAAACCCCCCCCCCCCCCCCCCAGTTCGGTTCGCACCAGGACTTGCGAACAGACAAAAAATTTGTGCGAACCCCGGTAAAAGTCTATGGGACACGAACATGAAAAATCAAAAGTGCTAATTTTAAAGGTTAATATTGTCATAAAAAGTGTTTGGGGACCCGGGTCCTGCCCCAGGGGACATGTATCAATGCAAAAATTATTTTTAAAAATGGAAGTTTTTTTCGGGAGCAGTGATTTTAATAATGCTTAAAGTGAAACAGTAAAAGTGTAATATTCCTTTAAATATCATACCTGGGGGGTGTCTATAGTATCCCTGTAAAGTGGTACAGTTTTCCAGTGTTTAGAACAGTCCTGCAGAAAAATAACATTTCTAAAGGAAAAAAGGTAATTTAAAACTGATCACAGCTATAATGAATTGTCGGGTCTCCGCAATATAGATAAAAATAATTGAAAAACATGGCATGGGTTCCCCCACAGCCCATTACCAGGCCCTTCAGGTCTGGTATGGATATTAAGGGGCACCCCACACGAAAAAGGAAAAAAAAAATGAATGGGGGGTCCCCCCAAAATCCATACTGGTCTGGTATGGATATTAAGGGGAACCCTGCACCAATTTTTTTTTTTTAAAAGGGGATGACCCATGCCGTTTTTTTTTCAAAGATTTTTATGTATATTGCAGGGATCCGACAATACTTTACAGCCGCAAGCAGTTTTAAATGACTTTTTTTTCGTTTAGAAATATAATTTTGCTGCGGTATTGTTCTAAACATGGGAAAGATGCGCCCCTTTACAGGCAGACTAAGGGGACCCCCCAGGCACGATATTTAAATATTTTATTTTTATTGTTTCACTTTAAGCATCAAATCACTGCTCCCGAAAAAACTGCTGTTTTTAATACTTTTTTTTTCATTGATACATGTCCCCTGGGGCAGGACACGGGTCCCCAAACACCTTTTATGGCAATAACTTACATATAAGCCTTTAAAATTAGCACTTTTGATTTTTCATGTTAGTGTCCCATAGACTTAAACGGCGTTCCACGGCTGATGGGGTTCAGTGGACCTTTGTCATACCTGATGGAGTTCAGTGGACCTTTGGCATATCTGATGGGGTTCAGTTTACCTTTGTCATACCTGATGGAGGTCAGTGGACCTTTGTCATACCTGATGGGGTGCAGTGGACCTTTGTCATACCTGATGGGATTCAGGTACCCTTTGTCATACTTAATAGGGTTCAGTGGACCTCTCTCATATCTAATGGGGTTCAGTGGACCTTTGGGACCTTTGTCATACCTGATGGGGTTCAGTGGAGCTTTGTCATACCTGATTGGATTCACTGGACCTTTGTCACACCTGATGGGGTTCAGTGGACCCTTTCCATGCCTGATGGAGCTCAGTGGACCTTTTGTCATACCTGATGGAGTTCAGTGGACTTTGTCATACCTGATGGGGTTCAGTGGACCTTTGTCTTACCTGATGGGGTTCAGTTGACCTTTGTCTTACCTGATGGGGTTCAGTGGTCCTTTGTCAGAGCTGATGGGGGTTTAGTGGACCTTTTTCAAATCTAATGGAGTTCAGTGGACCTTGTCAATCCCGATGGTGTTCAGAGAACCTTTGTCATACCTGATGGGGTTCAGTGGACCTCTCTTATATCTAATGGGGTTCAGTGGACCTTTGTCATACCTGATGGGGTGCAGCGGAGCTTTGTCATACCTGATGGGATTCAGGTACCCTTTGTCATACTTAATAGGGTTCAGTGGACCTCTCTCATATCTAATGGGGTTCAGTGGACCTTTGGGACATTTGTCATACCTGATGGGGTTGAGTGGAGTTTTGTCATACCTGATTGGATTCACTGGACCTTTGTCATGCCTGATGGGGTTCAGTGGAGCTTTGTCATACCTGATTTGATTCACTGGACTTTTGTCACACCTGATGGATCTCAGTGCACCTTTGTCATACCTGATGGGGTTCAGTGGACCTTTTTCATGCCTGATGGAGCTCAGTGGACGTTTTGTCACACCTGATGGGGTTCAGTGATCCTTTGCCACACCTGATGTGGTACAGTGGACATTTGTCATACCTGATGGAGTTCAGTGGATCTTTGCCATAGAACCTGATGGGTTTGGCAGTTTCATAATTCTCAGCTTTATAGGAATTAAAGACTAAAAAGGGAATTGGACATTTTGTCAGGAAGGAACCAATGGATACAACATATTAATTAAACCATTTCATTTATTGGATGTTACACGTAAAAATCTTTCTCTAAAAAAAATGTCCTATGTGTTAATAAGACTTTTCACATAAGGAAAAGCATATCAGGATAAACACCTCATTTATCACCCCCCCCCCCCCCCCCCCCCCATATTCATACGTGTTACTACAGGGACTTTCAGCCTGTGATAAATACCGTCCTAATAGGTACATGGAAAGATGGTACAAATCCAACGAGGCAGTGATTAAAATGCAATGTTGACAGAGTGTGGGGGAGTGTTCTCAACGCGTTTCGTAGTAATGCTTCTTCGGAGACACAGAGGTGCCATTAATCAAAACAAGGTTATTAGAATATTTGACATCAATATTAATGCAGGATACGAGGAAGAAATTAACTGTGCTACCATAATAGAATAACAATGTTTACTCATAAATAATACATCAATTCCCAGATATTCATGTGGAGGGAATGTCGTAATCGAGGGAGGAATGGAGGACCTGGGGCTGCATCAGCACAGGAATAGATAAGAGACATGCAGGAGAACAGTATCATGGATCAGCAATCCCATATACAGTGGTGTGAAAAAGTGTTTGCCCCCTTCCTCATTTCCTGTTCCTTTGCATGTTTGTCACACTTAAGTGTTTCGGAACATCAAACCAATTTAAACAATAGTCAAGGACAACACAAGTAAACACAAAATGCAATTTGTAAATGAAGGTGTTTATTATTAAAGGTGAAAAAAAATCCAAACCATCATGGCCCTGTGTGAAAAAGGTGATTGCCCCCCTTGTTAAAACATACTATAACTGTGGTTGTCCACACCTGAGTTCAATTTCTCTAGCCACACCCAGGCCTGATTATTGCCACACCTGTTCACAATCAAGGCATCACTTAAATAGGAGCTGCTTGACACAGTAAGGTCCACCAGAAGATCCTTAAAAGCTACACATCATGCCGAGACCCAAAGAAATTCAGGAACAATTGAAAGTAATTGAGATCTATCAGTCTGGAAAGGGTTATAAAGCCATTTCCAAAGCTTTGAATCCAGCGAACCACAGTGAGAGCCATTATCCACAAACGGCGAAGACATGGAACAGTCGTGAACCTTCCCAGGAGTGGCCGGCCGCCCAAAATTACCCCAAGAGCGCAGCGACGACTCATCCAAGAGGTCACAAAAGACCCCACAACAACGTCCAAGGAACTGCAGGCCTCACTTGCCTCAGTTAAGGTCAGCGTTCATGCCTCCAACATCAGGAAAAGACTGGGCAAAAATGGCCTGCATGGCAGAGTTCCAAGGAAAAACCACTGCTGAGCAAAAAGAACATCAAAGCTCGTCTCAATTTCTCCACAACACATCTTGATGATCCCCAAGATTTTGGGACAACATTCTGTGGACCGATGAGACAAAAGTGGAACTCTTTGGAAGGTGTGTGTCCAAGTATATCTGGCGTAGAAGGAACACTGCATTTCAGAAAAAGAACATTATACCAACAGTAAAATATGGTGGTGGTGTGATGGTCTGGGGCTGTTTTGCTGCTTCAGGACCTGGAAGACTGCCGTGATAAAAGGAACTATGAATTCTGCTGTCTACCAGGAGAATGTCCGACCATCTGTTCGTGTACTCAAGCTGAAACGAACTTGGTTCAGCAGCAGGACAATGATCCTAAACACACCAGCAAGTCCACCACCGAATGGCTGAAGAAAAACAAAATGAAGACTTTGGAGTGGCCTAGCCAAAGTCCTGACCTGAATCCTATTGAGATGTTGTGGTATGAGCTTAAAAAGGCCGTTCATGCTCGAAAACCCTCTAATGTAACTGAATTAGGACAATTCTGCAAAGATAGTGGGCCAAAATTCCTCCAGGACGCTGTAAAAGCCTCATTGCACGTTATCGCAAACGCTTGGTTGCAGTTGTTGCTGCTAAGGGTGGCCCAACCAGTTAGGTTTAGGGGGCAATCACTTTTTCACACAGGGCCATGATGGTTTGGATTTTTTTTCACCTTTAATAATAAACACCTTCATTTACAAATTGCATTTTGTGTTTACTTGTGTTGTCCTTGACTATTGTTTAAATTGGTTTGATCCGAAACACTTAAGTGTGACAAACATGCAAAGGAACAGGAAATGAGGAAGGGGGCAAACACTTTTTCACACACTGTATATATATATACAAAGAGTGAGAATGCAATGCTATGGGGGCATCATGCTCAACATAATACTGCCTCACTTAACCCATCGGGGGCCAAAAGAGGAAAGGAAATGGGGAGGGGGGCATACCATGGGTAAGATGTTGCACTGTGTCTATGCCACTGCAATGTGTGCAGTGTGCACCCAGAGTTCTGGAAAGATAGAAGTCGCCATTAACATGAATACCAATATAGTGATCAAAAAATCCCCCCATTGCCCACCATGGAGAACGTATTACCTGGATCGAGACAGCAGAAAACTCGTATCTCCTCCCAGCGCTACACCGGAGTATGAGGCCTCAGCTAGTATAAGCTAAGTACGGTCGTCCATCTCTCATCTCCGCGTCTATGTCAAACACCGGTATCCGCTACTTTGAGGAGGCGTGGTTGGGAGTGCCTTCGACACATGTCCCCCGGGCATGCGCAGCACAATCACTCATTGCCAGGTAGACCAGCACCCCTACCTGCAGCACACATGAGAGGTGGGGGTGAGCCTCCCCTTCCCACCAAGGACTGATCAGCCATGCATAAAGATACAGCAAACAAACACTAATGCCTTGATAAACCATAGCAATAGCAGCACCACAAACCAATCACATTGTAAACCAATCACACGTATCAATCCCTAAATACCTGTCATGTACCTTGGTTGGAGGCTGAGTTGATGAGAGGGCTTTGTGGCTCTAGACCAAGCACCCCTCAATGTGGCGACAGAGGTACAAGGCTCAAAGAAGCACGGGTGCTGGTAGCTTGATAGCAAGTGACTGCCGCCGTCAGGGAACCTAGCCAAGGTGAGCCAGCGTCTTACACCAAGAGACAGCAGGGGGTCAGTACCAGGGAAGCAGGCAGAGCAAGGTCCAGTAGCAAGCCGAGGTCAGCACCAGGAGATCAGGCAGAGGATAGTCAGGCACCAGGAGATCAAGCAGAGAATAGTGCGAGGCAGGCCGAGGTCAGCACCAGGAGATCAGGCAGAGGATAGTCAGGCAAGCAGAGGTCAAGCAGAGAATAGTGCGAGGCAAGCCAAGGTCAGCACCAGGAGATCAAGCAGAGAATATTGTGAGGCAAGCCGAGGTCTATTCTCTACCTGATCCCGAGGTCAGCACCAGGAGATCAGGCAAATGATAGTCAGGCAAGCGAATAGTCTGAGGCAAGCAGAGGTCAGCAACAGGAGATCAAGCAGAGAATAGTGCGAGGCAAGCCGAGGTCAGCACCAGGAGATCAGGCAAATGACAGTCAGGCAAACCGACCAGGAGATCAAGCAGAGAATAGCAAGCAACAGAAGATCAAGCAGAGAATAGTGCGAGGCAAGACGGGGTCAGCACCAGGAGATCAGGTAGAGAATAGTCCAAGGCAAGCCAAGGTCATCACCAGGAGATCAGGCAAATGATAGTCAGGCAAGCCAAGGTCAGCACCAGGAGATCAATCAGAGAATAGTCTGAGGCAAGCCGAGGTCAGCACCAGGAGATCAATCAGAGAATAGTCTGAGGCAAGCCGAGGTCAGCACCCGGAGATCAGGCAAATGATAGTCAGGCAAGCCGAGGTCAGCACCAGGAGATCAAGCAGAGAATAGTCAGAGGCAAGCAGAGGTCAGCACCAGGAGATCAGGTAGACAATAGTCCGAGGCAAGCCGAGGTCAGCACCAGAAGATCGGGCAGAGAATAGTCAGAGGAAAGCCAAGGTCAGCACCAGGAGATCGGGCAGAGAATAATCAGAGGCAAGCTGAGGTAAGAATCCAGAGTGAGGCTATGAACAAGCCAGGTCAGCTTGGAAGATCAGTCAGCACAAGTAAGAACACGGATCAGAGGAAACTGAAGAAAATCCATCAGTTAGCATCCAGCAGGGTCTCCTTTAAATAGGCCAATCGGTACCAATGCGTGAAAACGTGCACGCTGGTGCGCTCTGGCTCACAGAAATGCGCCTATGTGTCAGTGCATGCTGGACCTTAGCCTGAGCTCATCTGTGTGCTTGTACATGTGCACGAGCATGAGCTGCATGAGAATGAGCATGAGCTGCATGAGAATGAGCATGAGCTGCATGAGAATGAGCATGAGCTGAATTAGCTTCCTGACAACACTAAACAGGGATTGGCTGAGTTCACCTGTAGCCCCCTCCTAGATAGGTGCTAGGTTAGGTATATCTGTTAATCTGCTTGTGATTATTTTGGTCTGCTCCGTGTCTCACTGCTTGCAGGATTGATTGCTTCCTCCTGCCTTCTGGAAGGTTCTGGAATGTAGCGGGTTGGGAGAGTCTAATCAGCAGCTGAATATTTATGCAGTTCCAGCCAATCCCTGGGTGAGGATGCCCAGAGGGTGGTTGGGAAGGAGCATAAATAAGATGGGACCTGGAATAGAGGTGTTACCTCTTGTCCAGGAGAAGGAGATCCCACCCTAAAGGGCTGCTGCCCCTCTGAGCAGTCCAGCAGTGCTTTCTACTGTTCATTGAGGACCCAGCTATGCTAGCTGGAGGGGGGTGTCCACTCTATTGAACCCTGCTGGAGCTGACTGAGGGACTCCTTTTGGGATTTGGTCTGAGGAAATCACAGGAGATTGGTCTGGAAGGTATTGGAAGGAGGCATCCAAATATCCAAGGACATTTGTGAGTGCAGACCGGTGTGTGAGATCCCAGTGACTATGTGCTGCTGATGGTGTCCCCAGGGCCGGTGCTACCACTAGGCAAACTAGGCAGCCGCCTAGGGTGCCATGATGCCTAGGGGGCGCCCCACTGGTTTTCCTACTCTCTTCTCTCTGCAGCAAGCAACTAAGTCTCAGCATCAGCATGCAGCCGTCCTTCCGTTCACAGATAGTGTCAGAGGCGCAGCGGCAGTGAAGGACTGTGTCTGTTTCCTGACTCCTGAATGAATGGAAGCAAGCAAACATTCATTGATGGGCACTGGTGGGCTGCATTTGATCAGTCCTGGCGAGGCTAAATGTGATGGGCGCTGGTGAGGCTGCATTGATGGGCGCTGGTGAGGCTGCATTGATGGGCGCTGGTAGGCTGCATTTGATGGGCGCTGGTGAGGCTGCATTGATGGGCGCTGGTCAGGCTGCATTGATGGGCGCTGGTAGGCTGCATTTGATGGGCGCTGGTGAGGCTGCATTGATGGGCGCTGGTGAGGCTGCATTGATGGGCGCTGGTAGGCTGCATTTGATGGGTGCTGGTAGGTTGCATTGATGGGCGATGGTGGGCTGCATTTTATGGGCGCTTCGTTAAAAAGGTGGGGTTTACATGGGCAGGGAAAAGAGGGTGGGGTCAGGGGTGGAGTGAAGGGGGGCGGCAAAATTAGGTTTCGCCTAGGGTGTCAAAAATCCTTGCAACAGCCCTGGTTGTCCCTCTTGCATCAGATTTAAAGATTTTTTCCGACGGATTTTGTCCGACACTGGTGTTGCATACACACACGGTCGGACAAAGTTGTAGGAAAATCCGATCATTCTGAACGTGGTGACGTTCGTTTGCGTATGACGGAACTACGTAGAGGCTAGTAGCCAATAGTCTCATAATTTGATCTGAGCATGCGTGGCACTTTGTCCGTCGGAATTCTCTACACACGATCGGAAAAAGTCCTTTTTGTCGGAAAAATTGAGAGCAGGATCTCACATTTTTTCCGACGGTAAAAGTCCGATGGAGCCCACACACTGTGCAGATTTTCCGACAACATGGTCCGATCGGACATTTTCCGTCGGAATTTCCGACCATGTGTACGGGGCATAAGAGGAAGATAGGTGTCCTCAAGTATCAACTTAACATTGCCGTAGGATCCCGCGGTTACCCTGCACCCATCCAAGCTCAGGTTTCTTCGAATAAAGCAAGAGAGAGAGAATACCCCTAGACCGATTTATTGAGTCGGAGGAATGACTGAGACTGAGACTGAGACCGCGTATCAGGCGGCTGCTAGAGCACCTATTGGAGGAAGAGCCATGGGACCAAATCAGCCACCCCTTCATGGGGTGACTTTACCACGTCTCTAACTGTACCATCACCACTTTAACCCTCCCCGGAGTTTTGGGCATTTTTTGTATTCCTGAAAACGGAAGCACATTAATTGATGACTACCTTAGACCGTCGGCTGTATCGCTTCCCTCTTATGTAGAGGATACGAGGCGCTTACTACAAATCCCAGATTCCCCGCCATGCGTGACTGGTGCTAACCATTGACATGGAGGCCCTTTACAGTTCCATCCACCAACACGGGAGAGCAGCGCATGCTGAATTTCTCGGGGGAAATAAGATGAGCTGCTCTTCCCTACATTTCGATTTGTATTGGAAATGTTGGAGTACATTCAGGGGCGGACTGACCATTTGGCCACTCGGGCACTGCCCGAGGGCCCTGAGCCACTAGGGGGCCACATTAGGGTTGCCAGCCTCAGTAAAACCAGGGACAGTATGTAAAAATCTGTGTTTTTTTTACATCTGTCTCTGAAATGTCCCTTACCGACATCCTTTTGGTCTAAAAATCCCGAAATTATAGCTGCCCCACCTCTCCAGTACCTTCTCAGCCAATAGAAACATGTCTGTGTATACTGTGTGATTGTATACTGTGTGTGTGTAAATAGTGTGTGGCCCCATAATCTCCTATTGCCCGGGGGCCCCATAATCTCCTATTGCCCGGAGGCCCCATAATTCCTATTGCCCGGGGGCCCCATAATTCCTATTGCCCGGGGGCCCCATAATCTCCTATTGCCCGGGGGCCCCATAATTCCTATTGCCCGGGGGCCCCATAATTCCTATTGCCCGGGGGCCCCATAATTCCTATTGCCCGGGGGCCCCATAATTCCTATTGCCCGGGGGCCCCATAATCTCCTATTGCCCGGGGACCCCATAATCTCCTATTGCCCGGGGGCCCCATAATCTCCTATTGCCCGGGGGCCCCATAATCTCCTATTGCCCGGGGGCCCCATAATCTCCTATTGCCCGGGGGCCCCATAATTCCTATTGCCCGGGGGCCCCATAATTCCTATTGCCCGGGGGCCCCATAATTCCTATTGCCCGGGGGCCCCATAATCTCCTATTGCCCGGGGACCCCATAATCTCCTATTGCCCGGGGGCCCCATAATCTCCTATTGCCCGGGGGCCCCATAATCTCCTATTGCCCGGGGGCCCCATAATCTCCTATTGCCCGGGGGCCCCATAATCTCCTATTGCCCGGGGGCCCCATAATCTTCTATTGCCCGGGGGCCCCATAATCTCCTATTGCCCGGGGGCCCCATATTCTCCTATTGTCTGGGGGCCCCATAATCTCCTATTGCCCGGGGGCCCCATAATTTTCTATTGCCCGGGGGCCCCATAATCTCCTATTGCCCGGGGGCCCCATAATCTCCTATTGCCCGGGGGCCCCATAATCTCCTATTGCCCGAGGGCCCCATAATCTCCTATTGCCCGGGGGCCCCATGAGTCAGTCCGCCCCCTGAGTACATTCTATCTAGGAATGTGATCAATTTCAGTGGCTCTCACTTCCTCCAGGTGCAGGAGCTGGCAAAGGGGGCCCCATGTGCCCACCATGTCCTTTCCTGTGCCGACATGGCCCCCCACACCCTCCATTCCTCCCTTGGTTATGACGTTCCCTCCACATGAATATCTAGTAGTAGTGGATGTATGATTTCTGAGTATACATCCTTCTATTATGGTCTATTAGGACACCTAATGTGTTCCTCGTATTCTGCATTAATATTGATGTCCGATGTTCTAATCGCCTTCTTCCTATTAATAGCACCTCCTGAGGCGGCTTTTCTGTGAAACGCGTTGAGATGCGCTCCCCCACCCTCTGCCCACGTGGCAGTTGGACTTGTGCCATCTATGTAGTGACTAAGACGATATTCATCACAGGTTGTCAGTCCTTGTGGTGAGATTTATTGATGGTCTCCTTCCCGGGAGTACGAGAACTTCAAAAGTCCCACTCCGTGTTTTCTCTTCATCTTCTATATGTCAACCGGGGGGTGGGGTACCTTATATATATATATATATATACTGTATATATACATCCACCTCCATCACTGGTTACACAATATTCACATCTAGATATTTACAATATAGATATGGGGGTGGGGTGGGATTGTTTATAATGTGATGTTTTATGTATGGGGGAGGGGGAAGTTTTTGGACATTTGTTGGATATTTTGTATTTTGCTGACTGGTCCATGGTGGTCCGCCATCCATGGTGGTCCGCAATTCATGGTGGTCCGCAATTCATGGTGGTCTGCCATTCATGGTGGTCCGCCATTCATGGTGGTCTGCCATTCATGGTGGTCTGCCATTCATGGTGGTCCGCAATTCATGGTGGTCCGCAATTCATGGTGGTCTGCCATTCATGGTGGTCCGCCATTCATTGGTGGTCTGCAATTCATGGTGGTCCGCAATTCATGGTGGTCCACAATTCATGGTGGTCTGCCATTCATGGTGGTCCGCCATTCATGGTGGTCCGCCATTCATGGTGGTCTGCAATTCATGGTGGTCCGCCATTCATGGTGGTCTGCCATTCATGGTGGTCTGCCATTCATGGTGGTCTGTAATTCATGGTGGTCTGCCATTCATGGTGGTCCGCCATTCATGGTGGTCCGCCATTCATGGTGGTCTGCCATTCACAGAGTATTGTTTCCCTTAGATATATCCATACAGTCTCCTTCCTAAATCCAGTCTTGCTTGGCTCGTTTCCTAAGTTCCTTCAATTCTCTACTGAAATTACTATGTACAGAGGACCCTTGTCATACCTGGTGGGGTTCAGTGGACCTTTGTCATACTTATGGACGTCAGTGGACCTTTTGTCATACTTATGGACGTCAGTGGACCTTTGTTATACCTCATGGGGTTCAGTGGACCTTTGGCATACCCGATGAACGTCGGTGTACCTTTGTTTAAAGCTCATGGGGTTTAGTGGACCTTTATCATACCTAGTAGAGTTCAGTGGACCTTTATCATGTCTGATGGGGTTCAGTGGACCTTTGTCATACCTGATGGAGGTCAGTGGACCTTTGTTATACCCGATGGAGGCCAGTGGACTTTTGGCATACCTAATGGAGGTCAGTGGACCTATATTACAGCTGATGGGGTTCAGTGGACCTTTATCATACCTGATGGACTTCAGTGGACCTTTGTTATACATCATGGGGTTCAGTGGACCTTTGTCATATCTGATGGAGTTTAGTGGACCATTGTCATACCTGATGGGGTTCAGTGGTCCTTTGTCATGCCTGATGGGGTTCAGTGGACCTTTGTCATACCTAATGGAGGTCAGTGGACCTATATTACAGCTGATGGGGTTCAGTGGACCTTTGTCATATCTGATGGAGTTTAGTGGACCATTGTCATACCTGATGGGGTTCAGTGGTCCTTTGTCATGCCTGATGGGGTTCAGTGGACCTTTGTCATGCCTGATGGAGGTCAGTGGACCTTTGTCATATCTGATGGAGGTCAGTGGACCTTTGTTATACCCGATGGAGGCCAGTGGACTTTTGGCATACCTAATGGAGGTCAGTGGACCTGTGTTACAGCTGATGGGGTTCAGTGGACCTTTATCATACCTGATGGACTTCAGTGGACTTTTGTCATATCTGATGGAGTTTAGTGGACCATTGTCATGCCTGATGGGGTTCAGTGAACTTTGGTCATACTGGATGGAGGTCAGTAGACCTTCGTCCTACCTGATGAAGGTCAGTAGACCTTGGTCCTACCTGATGGAGGTTAGTAGACCTTGGTCCTACCTGATGAAGGTCAGTAGACCTTGGTCCTACCTGATGAAGGTCAGTAGACCTTGGTCCTACCCGATGGAGGTCAGTAGACCTTGGTCCTACCCGATGGAGGTCAGTAGACCTTGGTCCTACCCGATGGAGGTCAGTAGACCTTGGTCCTACCTGATGAAGGTCAGTAGACCTTTGTTGTAACTGATGAAGGTCAGTAGACCTTTGTCCTACCTGATGAAGGTCAGTAGACCTTTGTCGTACCTGATGAAGGTCAGTAGACCTTTGTCGTACCTGATGAAGGTCAGTAGACCTTGGTCCTACCTGATAAAGGTCAGTAGACCTTGGTCCTACCTGATGAAGGTCAGTAGACCTTGGTCCTACCTGATGAAGGTCAGTAGACCTTGGTCCTACCTTATGGAGGTCAGTAGACCTTGGTCCTACCTGATGGAGGTTAGTAGACCTTTGTTCTACCTGATGGGGTTTAGTGGACCATTGTAATGCCTGATGGGGTTCAGTGAACTTTGGCCATACTGGATGGAGGTCAGTAGACCTTGGTCCTACATGATGAAGGTCAGTAGACCTTGGTCCTACCTGATGAAGGTCAGTAGACCTTGGTCCTACCTGATGGAGGTCAGTAGACCTTTGTCCTACCTGATGGAGGTCAGTAGACCTTGGTCCTACCTGATGAAGGTCAGTAGACCTTGGTCCTACCTGATGAAGGTCAGTAGACCTTGGTCCTACCTGATGAAGGTCTGTAGACCTTGGTCCTACCCGATGAAGGTCAGTAGACCTTTGTCATACCTGATGGAGGTCAGTAGACCTTGGTCCTACCTGATGGAGGTCAGTAGACCTTGATCCTACCTGATGGAGGTTAGTAGACCATGGTCCTACCTGATGGAGGTCAGTAGACCTGTGTCTTACCTGATGGAGGTCAGTGGACCTTGGTCCTACCTGATGAAGGTCAGTGGACCTTTGGCACACCTGATGGAGGTCAGTGGACCTTTGTCACACCTGATGGAGGTCAGTAGACCTTGGTCCTACCTGATGCAGGTCAGTAGACCTTGGTCTTACCTGATAGAGGTCAGTAGACCTTTGTCTTACCTGATGGAGGCCAGTAGACCTTTGTCCAACCTGATGGAGGTCAGTAGACCTTGGTCCTACCTGATGGAGGTCTCGGTATACCTTGGTCCTACCTGATGGAGGTCAGTAGACCTTGGTCCTACCTGATGGAGGTCTCGGTATACCTTGGTCCTACCTGATGGAAGTCAGTAGACCTTGGTCCTACCTGATGGAGGTCAGTAGACCTTGGTCCTACCTGATGGAGGTCTCGGTATACCTTGGTCCTACCTGATGGAGGTCAGTAGACCTTTGTCCAACCTGATGAAGGTCAGTAGACCTTTGTCCTACCTGATGGAGGTCTCGGTAGACCATGGCCCTACCTGATGGAGGTTAGTAGAACTTGGTCCTACCTGATGAAGGTCAGTAGACCTTGGTCCTACCTTATGGAGGTCAGTAGACCTTGGTCCTACCTGATGAAGGTCAGTAGACCTTAGTCCTACATGATGGAGGTCAGTAGACCTTGGGGTGGGTTGTGGTTTTGGTGGGATTATTTTATACGGGAAGTTCTATGTATGAGAAAAGAAAGATCTGCCGAGGGGTTCAGCTCGGTTTTAGGACATTTTTAATCGTTGAACATTTAGTATTTTGCTCTGACGAGTCGGGGGTGGTGTTCCACACACGGGGCGTTTTTCTTAGATACATCCGTACAATCTCATTCCGTCACCCAGTTGTACGTTCCTCGATAAATCCGATGTTGGGAAACCAGTTTCCTAAGTTCCTTCACTTCACATCACAAAGTACAGAAGCCGCCTCCTCCTGTGAGACAACTTTTCACAGCAGATCCTTCTGATTCGTCTCCGAGAAGTCACATGACCCCGCCCACCTTTCCTGACACCGGTGACAACAATGGGGGGCGGGGGAGGGGGTGATTGGTTGGGGAATTGATCCTCCAGGAAGTGTCAGGAAGTATTAGTGCCACACCCGGAGACGCCACGTTCTGCCAACTCAGTCTCGTGTCTCGTGTGCCCAGGAAACGTGCCGACCCTTCGCCCGCCTACTGTACTATTATCTCACCCCTTCACCTCCCTTCCCCCTCACCTTCTCCTGTCTATGGAGACATCTTATAGGAGACGGTATAGAGATTGTACAATCACGTTCTCCTGTCTATGGAGACATCTTATAGGAGACGGTATAGAGATTGTACAATCACGTTCTCCTGTCTATGGAGACATCTTATAGGAGACGGTATAGAGATTGTACAATCACGTTCTCCTGTCTATGGAGACATCTTATAGGAGACGGTATAGAGATTGTACAATCACGTTCTCCTGTCTATGGAGACATCTTATAGGAGACGGTATAGAGATTGTACAATCACGTTCTCCTGTCTATGGGGACATCTTATAGGAGACGGTATAGAGATTGTACAATCACGTTCTCCTGTCTATGAGGACATCTTATAGGAGACGGTATAGAGATTGTACAATCACCTTCTCCTGTCTATGGAGACATCTTATAGGAGACGGTATAGAGATTGTACAATCACGTTCTCCTGTCTATGGAGACATCTTATAGGAGACGGTATAGAGATTGTACAATCACGTTCTCCTGTCTATGGAGACATCTTATAGGAGACGGTATAGAGATTGTACAATCACCTTCTCCTGTCTATGGGGACATCTTATAGGAGACGGTATAGAGATTGTACAATCACGTTCTCCTGTCTATGGAGACATCTTATAGGAGACGGTATAGAGATTGTACAATCACGTTCTCCTGTCTATGGAGACATCTTATAGGAGACGGTATAGAGATTGTACAATCACGTTCTCCTGTCTATGGGATCATCTTATAGGAGACGGTATAGAGATTGTACAATCACGTTCTCCTGTCTATGAGGACATCTTATAGGAGACGGTATAGAGATTGTACAATCACGTTCTCCTGTCTATGGAGACATCTTATAGGAGACGGTATAGAGATTGTACAATCACGTTCTCCTGTCTATGGAGACATCTTATAGGAGACGGTATAGAGATTGTACAATCACGTTCTCCTGTCTATGGGATCATCTTATAGGAGACGGTATAGAGATTGTACAATCACGTTCTCCTGTCTATGAGGACATCTTATAGGAGACGGTATAGAGATTGTACAATCACGTTCTCCTGTCTATGGGGACATCTTATAGGAGACGGTATAGAGATTGTACAATCACGTTCTCCTGTCTATGGAGACATCTTATAGGAGACGGTATAGAGATTGTACAATCACGTTCTCCTGTCTATGGAGACATCTTATAGGAGACGGTATAGAGATTGTACAATCACGTTCTCCTGTCTATGGGATCATCTTATAGGAGACGGTATAGAGATTGTACAATCACGTTCTCCTGTCTATGGAGACATCTTATAGGAGACGGTATAGAGATTGTACAATCACGTTCTCCTGTCTATGAGGACATCTTATAGGAGACGGTATAGAGATTGTACAATCACCTTCTCCTGTCTATGGAGACATCTTATAGGAGACGGTATAGAGATTGTACAATCACGTTCTCCTGTCTATGGAGACATCTTATAGGAGACGGTATAGAGATTGTACAATCACGTTCTCCTGTCTATGGAGACATCTTATAGGAGACGGTATAGAGATTGTACAATCACGTTCTCCTGTCTATGGAGACATCTTATAGGAGACGGTATAGAGATTGTACAATCACGTTCTCCTGTCTATGGAGACATCTTATAGGAGACGGTATAGAGATTGTACAATCACGTTCTCCTGTCTATGGGATCATCTTATAGGAGACGGTATAGAGATTGTACAATCACGTTCTCCTGTCTATGAGGACATCTTATAGGAGACGGTATAGAGATTGTACAATCACGTTCTCCTGTCTATGGAGACATCTTATAGGAGACGGTATAGAGATTGTACAATCACGTTCTCCTGTCTATGGAGACATCTTATAGGAGACGGTATAGAGATTGTACAATCACGTTCTCCTGTCTATGGGATCATCTTATAGGAGACGGTATAGAGATTGTACAATCACGTTCTCCTGTCTATGAGGACATCTTATAGGAGACGGTATAGAGATTGTACAATCACGTTCTCCTGTCTATGGGGACATCTTATAGGAGACGGTATAGAGATTGTACAATCACGTTCTCCTGTCTATGGAGACATCTTATAGGAGACGGTATAGAGATTGTACAATCACGTTCTCCTGTCTATGGAGACATCTTATAGGAGACGGTATAGAGATTGTACAATCACGTTCTCCTGTCTATGGGGACATCTTATAGGAGACGGTATAGAGATTGTACAATCACGTTCTCCTGTCTATGGAGACATCTTATAGGAGACGGTATAGAGATTGTACAATCACGTTCTCCTGTCTATGAGGACATCTTATAGGAGACGGTATAGAGATTGTACAATCACGTTCTCCTGTCTATGGGGACATCTTATAGGAGACGGTATAGAGATTGTACAATCACGTTCTCCTGTCTATGGGGACATCTTATAGGAGACGGTATAGAGATTGTACAATCACGTTCTCCTGTCTATGGGGACATCTTATAGGAGACGGTATAGAGATTGTACAATCACGTTCTCCTGTCTATGGAGACATCTTATAGGAGACGGTATAGAGATTGTACAATCACGTTCTCCTGTCTATGGAGACATCTTATAGGAGACGGTATAGAGATTGTACAATCACGTTCTCCTGTCTATGGGGACATCTTATAGGAGACGGTATAGAGATTGTACAATCACGTTCTCCTGTCTATGAGGACATCTTATAGGAGACGGTATAGAGATTGTACAATCACGTTCTCCTGTCTATGGAGACATCTTATAGGAGACGGTATAGAGATTGTACAATCACGTTCTCCTGTCTATGGAGACATCTTATAGGAGACGGTATAGAGATTGTACAATCACCTTCTCCTGTCTATGGAGACATCTTATAGGAGACGGTATAGAGATTGTACAATCACGTTCTCCTGTCTATGGAGACATCTTATAGGAGACGGTATAGAGATTGTACAATCACGTTCTCCTGTCTATGGGGACATCTTATAGGAGACGGTATAGAGATTGTACAATCACGTTCTCCTGTCTATGGGGACATCTTATAGGAGACGGTATAGAGATTGTACAATCACGTTCTCCTGTCTATGGGATCATCTTATAGGAGACGGTATAGAGATTGTACAATCACGTTCTCCTGTCTATGGGGACATCTTATAGGAGACGGTATAGAGATTGTACAATCACGTTCTCCTGTCTATGGAGACATCTTATAGGAGACGGTATAGAGATTGTACAATCACGTTCTCCTGTCTATGAGGACATCTTATAGGAGACGGTATAGAGATTGTACAATCACGTTCTCCTGTCTATGGAGACATCTTATAGGAGACGGTATAGAGATTGTACAATCACGTTCTCCTGTCTATGGGGACATCTTATAGGAGACGGTATAGAGATTGTACAATCACGTTCTCCTGTCTATGAGGACATCTTATAGGAGACGGTATAGAGATTGTACAATCACGTTCTCCTGTCTATGGGGACATCTTATAGGAGACGGTATAGAGATTGTACAATCACGTTCTCCTGTCTATGGAGACATCTTATAGGAGACGGTATAGAGATTGTACAATCACGTTCTCCTGTCTATGAGGACATCTTATAGGAGACGGTATAGAGATTGTACAATCACGTTCTCCTGTCTATGGAGACATCTTATAGGAGACGGTATAGAGATTGTACAATCACGTTCTCCTGTCTATGGGATCATCTTATAGGAGACGGTATAGAGATTGTACAATCACCTTCTCCTGTCTATGAGGACATCTTATAGGAGACGGTATAGAGATTGTACAATCACGTTCTCCTGTCTATGGGATCATCTTATAGGAGACGGTATAGAGATTGTACAATCACGTTCTCCTGTCTATGAGGACATCTTATAGGAGACGGTATAGAGATTGTACAATCACGTTCTCCTGTCTATGAGGACATCTTATAGGAGACGGTATAGAGATTGTACAATCACGTTCTCCTGTCTATGGAGACATCTTATAGGAGACGGTATAGAGATTGTACAATCACGTTCTCCTGTCTATGGGGATCATCTTATAGGAGACGGTATAGAGATTGTACAATCACGTTCTCCTGTCTATGGGGACATCTTATAGGAGACGGTATAGAGATTGTACAATCACGTTCTCCTGTCTATGAGGACATCTTATAGGAGACGGTATAGAGATTGTACAATCACGTTCTCCTGTCTATGGGGACATCTTATAGGAGACGGTATAGAGATTGTACAATCACGTTCTCCTGTCTATGGAGACATCTTATAGGAGACGGTATAGAGATTGTACAATCACGTTCTCCTGTCTATGGAGACATCTTATAGGAGACGGTATAGAGATTGTACAATCACGTTCTCCTGTCTATGAGGACATCTTATAGGAGACGGTATAGAGATTGTACAATCACGTTCTCCTGTCTATGGGGACATCTTATAGGAGACGGTATAGAGATTGTACAATCACGTTCTCCTGTCTATGGAGACATCTTATAGGAGACGGTATAGAGATTGTACAATCACGTTCTCCTGTCTATGGGGACATCTTATAGGAGACGGTATAGAGATTGTACAATCACGTTCTCCTGTCTATGGGGACATCTTATAGGAGACGGTATAGAGATTGTACAATCACGTTCTCCTGTCTATGGGGACATCTTATAGGAGACGGTATAGAGATTGTACAATCACGTTCTCCTGTCTATGGGATCATCTTATAGGAGACGGTATAGAGATTGTACAATCACGTTCTCCTGTCTATGAGGACATCTTATAGGAGACGGTATAGAGATTGTACAATCACGTTCTCCTGTCTATGGGGACATCTTATAGGAGACGGTATAGAGATTGTACAATCACGTTCTCCTGTCTATGGGGACATCTTATAGGAGACGGTATAGAGATTGTACAATCACGTTCTCCTGTCTATGGGATCATCTTATAGGAGACGGTATAGAGATTGTACAATCACGTTCTCCTGTCTATGGGATCATCTTATAGGAGACGGTATAGAGATTGTACAATCACGTTCTCCTGTCTATGGGATCATCTTATAGGAGACGGTATAGAGATTGTACAATCACCTTCTCCTGTCTATGGGGACATCTTATAGGAGACGGTATAGAGATTGTACAATCACGTTCTCCTGTCTATGAGGACATCTTATAGGAGACGGTATAGAGATTGTACAATCACGTTCTCCTGTCTATGGGGACATCTTATAGGAGACGGTATAGAGATTGTACAATCACGTTCTCCTGTCTATGAGGACATCTTATAGGAGACGGTATAGAGATTGTACAATCACCTTCTCCTGTCTATGGAGACATCTTATAGGAGACGGTATAGAGATTGTACAATCACGTTCTCCTGTCTATGGAGACATCTTATAGGAGACGGTATAGAGATTGTACAATCACGTTCTCCTGTCTATGGGATCATCTTATAGGAGACGGTATAGAGATTGTACAATCACGTTCTCCTGTCTATGAGGACATCTTATAGGAGACGGTATAGAGATTGTACAATCACGTTCTCCTGTCTATGGGATCATCTTATAGGAGACGGTATAGAGATTGTACAATCACGTTCTCCTGTCTATGAGGACATCTTATAGGAGACGGTATAGAGATTGTACAATCACGTTCTCCTGTCTATGGGGACATCGTATAGGAGACGGTATAGAGATTGTACAATCACGTTCTCCTGTCTATGGGGACATCTTATAGGAGACGGTATAGAGATTGTACAATCACGTTCTCCTGTCTATGGGATCATCTTATAGGAGACGGTATAGAGATTGTACAATCACGTTCTCCTGTCTATGGAGACATCTTATAGGAGACGGTATAGAGATTGTACAATCACGTTCTCCTGTCTATGGGGACATCTTATAGGAGACGGTATAGAGATTGTACAATCACGTTCTCCTGTCTATGGGATCATCTTATAGGAGACGGTATAGAGATTGTACAATCACGTTCTCCTGTCTATGGGGACATCTTATAGGAGACGGTATAGAGATTGTACAATCACGTTCTCCTGTCTATGAGGACATCTTATAGGAGACGGTATAGAGATTGTACAATCACGTTCTCCTGTCTATGGGGACATCTTATAGGAGACGGTATAGAGATTGTACAATCACGTTCTCCTGTCTATGGGGACATCTTATAGGAGACGGTATAGAGATTGTACAATCACGTTCTCCTGTCTATGGGGACATCTTATAGGAGACGGTATAGAGATTGTACAATCACGTTCTCCTGTCTATGGGGACATCTTATAGGAGACGGTATAGAGATTGTACAATCACGTTCTCCTGTCTATGGAGACATCTTATAGGAGACGGTATAGAGATTGTACAATCACGTTCTCCTGTCTATGGAGACATCTTATAGGAGACGGTATAGAGATTGTACAATCACGTTCTCCTGTCTATGGGATCATCTTATAGGAGACGGTATAGAGATTGTACAATCACGTTCTCCTGTCTATGGGGACATCTTATAGGAGACGGTATAGAGATTGTACAATCACGTTCTCCTGTCTATGGGGACATCTTATAGGAGACGGTATAGAGATTGTACAATCACGTTCTCCTGTCTATGGAGACATCTTATAGGAGACGGTATAGAGATTGTACAATCACGTTCTCCTGTCTATGGGATCATCTTATAGGAGACGGTATAGAGATTGTACAATCACGTTCTCCTGTCTATGGAGACATCTTATAGGAGACGGTATAGAGATTGTACAATCACGTTCTCCTGTCTATGGAGACATCTTATAGGAGACGGTATAGAGATTGTACAATCACGTTCTCCTGTCTATGGAGACATCTTATAGGAGACGGTATAGAGATTGTACAATCACGTTCTCCTGTCTATGGGGACATCTTATAGGAGACGGTATAGAGATTGTACAATCACGTTCTCCTGTCTATGGGGACATCTTATAGGAGACGGTATAGAGATTGTACAATCACGTTCTCCTGTCTATGGAGACATCTTATAGGAGACGGTATAGAGATTGTACAATCACGTTCTCCTGTCTATGGGGACATCTTATAGGAGACGGTATAGAGATTGTACAATCACGTTCTCCTGTCTATGGGATCATCTTATAGGAGACGGTATAGAGATTGTACAATCACGTTCTCCTGTCTATGGAGACATCTTATAGGAGACGGTATAGAGATTGTACAATCACGTTCTCCTGTCTATGGGGACATCTTATAGGAGACGGTATAGAGATTGTACAATCACGTTCTCCTGTCTATGGGGACATCTTATAGGAGACGGTATAGAGATTGTACAATCACGTTCTCCTGTCTATGTGGAGATCTTATAGGAGACGGTATAGAGATTGTACAATCACGTTCTCCTGTCTATGGGATCATCTTATAGGAGACGGTATAGAGATTGTACAATCACGTTCTCCTGTCTATGGAGACATCTTATAGGAGACGGTATAGAGATTGTACAATCACGTTCTCCTGTCTATGGGATCATCTTATAGGAGACGGTATAGAGATTGTACAATCACGTTCTCCTGTCTATGGAGACATCTTATAGGAGACGGTATAGAGATTGTACAATCACGTTCTCCTGTCTATGGAGACATCTTATAGGAGACGGTATAGAGATTGTACAATCACGTTCTCCTGTCTATGGGGACATCTTATAGGAGACGGTATAGAGATTGTACAATCACGTTCTCCTGTCTATGGGGACATCTTATAGGAGACGGTATAGAGATTGTACAATCACGTTCTCCTGTCTATGGGGACATCTTATAGGAGACGGTATAGAGATTGTACAATCACGTTCTCCTGTCTATGGGGACATCTTATAGGAGACGGTATAGAGATTGTACAATCACGTTCTCCTGTCTATGGGATCATCTTATAGGAGACGGTATAGAGATTGTACAATCACGTTCTCCTGTCTATGGGATCATCTTATAGGAGACGGTATAGAGATTGTACAATCACGTTCTCCTGTCTATGAGGACATCTTATAGGAGACGGTATAGAGATTGTACAATCACGTTCTCCTGTCTATGGGGACATCTTATAGGAGACGGTATAGAGATTGTACAATCACGTTCTCCTGTCTATGGGGACATCTTATAGGAGACGGTATAGAGATTGTACAATCACGTTCTCCTGTCTATGGGGACATCTTATAGGAGACGGTATAGAGATTGTACAATCACGTTCTCCTGTCTATGGAGACATCTTATAGGAGACGGTATAGAGATTGTACAATCACGTTCTCCTGTCTATGAGGACATCTTATAGGAGACGGTATAGAGATTGTACAATCACGTTCTCCTGTCTATGGAGACATCTTATAGGAGACGGTATAGAGATTGTACAATCACGTTCTCCTGTCTATGAGGACATCTTATAGGAGACGGTATAGAGATTGTACAATCACGTTCTCCTGTCTATGGAGACATCTTATAGGAGACGGTATAGAGATTGTACAATCACGTTCTCCTGTCTATGGAGACATCTTATAGGAGACGGTATAGAGATTGTACAATCACGTTCTCCTGTCTATGGGGACATCTTATAGGAGACGGTATAGAGATTGTACAATCACGTTCTCCTGTCTATGGGATCATCTTATAGGAGACGGTATAGAGATTGTACAATCACGTTCTCCTGTCTATGGAGACATCTTATAGGAGACGGTATAGAGATTGTACAATCACGTTCTCCTGTCTATGGGATCATCTTATAGGAGACGGTATAGAGATTGTACAATCACGTTCTCCTGTCTATAGAGACATCTTATAGGAGACGGTATAGAGATTGTACAATCACGTTCTCCTGTCTATGAGGACATCTTATAGGAGACGGTATAGAGATTGTACAATCACGTTCTCCTGTCTATGGAGACATCTTATAGGAGACGGTATAGAGATTGTACAATCACGTTCTCCTGTCTATGGAGACATCTTATAGGAGACGGTATAGAGATTGTACAATCACGTTCTCCTGTCTATGGAGACATCTTATAGGAGACGGTATAGAGATTGTACAATCACGTTCTCCTGTCTATGGGATCATCTTATAGGAGACGGTATAGAGATTGTACAATCACGTTCTCCTGTCTATGGGGACATCTTATAGGAGACGGTATAGAGATTGTACAATCACGTTCTCCTGTCTATGGGGACATCTTATAGGAGACGGTATAGAGATTGTACAATCACGTTCTCCTGTCTATGGAGACATCTTATAGGAGACGGTATAGAGATTGTACAATCACGTTCTCCTGTCTATGGGGACATCTTATAGGAGACGGTATAGAGATTGTACAATCACGTTCTCCTGTCTATGGAGACATCTTATAGGAGACGGTATAGAGATTGTACAATCACGTTCTCCTGTCTATGGAGACATCTTATAGGAGACGGTATAGAGATTGTACAATCACGTTCTCCTGTCTATGGAGACATCTTATAGGAGACGGTATAGAGATTGTACAATCACGTTCTCCTGTCTATGGGATCATCTTATAGGAGACGGTATAGAGATTGTACAATCACGTTCTCCTGTCTATGGAGACATCTTATAGGAGACGGTATAGAGATTGTACAATCACGTTCTCCTGTCTATGGGGACATCTTATAGGAGACGGTATAGAGATTGTACAATCACGTTCTCCTGTCTATGGAGACATCTTATAGGAGACGGTATAGAGATTGTACAATCACGTTCTCCTGTCTATGAGGACATCTTATAGGAGACGGTATAGAGATTGTACAATCACGTTCTCCTGTCTATGGGATCATCTTATAGGAGACGGTATAGAGATTGTACAATCACGTTCTCCTGTCTATGGGGACATCTTATAGGAGACGGTATAGAGATTGTACAATCACGTCCTCCTGTCTATGAGGACATCTTATAGGAGACGGTATAGAGATTGTACAATCACGTTCTCCTGTCTATGGGGACATCTTATAGGAGACGGTATAGAGATTGTACAATCACGTTCTCCTGTCTATGGGATCATCTTATAGGAGACGGTATAGAGATTGTACAATCACGTTCTCCTGTCTATGGAGACATCTTATAGGAGACGGTATAGAGATTGTACAATCACGTTCTCCTGTCTATGGGATCATCTTATAGGAGACGGTATAGAGATTGTACAATCACGTTCTCCTGTCTATGAGGAGATCTTATAGGAGACGGTATAGAGATTGTACAATCACGTTCTCCTGTCTATGGGGACATCTTATAGGAGACGGTATAGAGATTGTACAATCACGTTCTCCTGTCTATGGAGACATCTTATAGGAGACGGTATAGAGATTGTACAATCACGTTCTCCTGTCTATGGAGACATCTTATAGGAGACGGTATAGAGATTGTACAATCACGTTCTCCTGTCTATGGAGACATCTTATAGGAGACGGTATAGAGATTGTACAATCACGTTCTCCTGTCTATGGAGACATCTTATAGGAGACGGTATAGAGATTGTACAATCACGTTCTCCTGTCTATGGGGACATCTTATAGGAGACGGTATAGAGATTGTACAATCACGTTCTCCTGTCTATGGGGACATCTTATAGGAGACGGTATAGAGATTGTACAATCACGTTCTCCTGTCTATGGAGACATCTTATAGGAGACGGTATAGAGATTGTACAATCACGTTCTCCTGTCTATGGGGACATCTTATAGGAGACGGTATAGAGATTGTACAATCACGTTCTCCTGTCTATGGAGACATCTTATAGGAGACGGTATAGAGATTGTACAATCACGTTCTCCTGTCTATGGAGACATCTTATAGGAGACGGTATAGAGATTGTACAATCACGTTCTCCTGTCTATGGAGACATCTTATAGGAGACGGTATAGAGATTGTACAATCACCTTCTCCTGTCTATGAGGAGATCTTATAGGAGACGGTATAGAGATTGTACAATCACGTTCTCCTGTCTATGGGGACATCTTATAGGAGACGGTATAGAGATTGTACAATCACGTTCTCCTGTCTATGGAGACATCTTATAGGAGACGGTATAGAGATTGTACAATCACGTTCTCCTGTCTATGGAGACATCTTATAGGAGACGGTATAGAGATTGTACAATCACGTTCTCCTGTCTATGGGATCATCTTATAGGAGACGGTATAGAGATTGTACAATCACGTTCTCCTGTCTATGAGGACATCTTATAGGAGACGGTATAGAGATTGTACAATCACGTTCTCCTGTCTATGGGGACATCTTATAGGAGACGGTATAGAGATTGTACAATCACGTTCTCCTGTCTATGGGGACATCTTATAGGAGACGGTATAGAGATTGTACAATCACGTTCTCCTGTCTATGGGATCATCTTATAGGAGACGGTATAGAGATTGTACAATCACGTTCTCCTGTCTATGGGATCATCTTATAGGAGACGGTATAGAGATTGTACAATCACCTTCTCCTGTCTATGGGGACATCTTATAGGAGACGGTATAGAGATTGTACAATCATGTTCTCCTGTCTATGGAGACATCTTATAGGAGACGGTATAGAGATTGTACAATCACGTTCTCCTGTCTATGGAGACATCTTATAGGAGACGGTATAGAGATTGTACAATCACGTTCTCCTGTCTATGGGATCATCTTATAGGAGACGGTATAGAGATTGTACAATCACGTTCTCCTGTCTATGGAGACATCTTATAGGAGACGGTATAGAGATTGTACAATCACGTTCTCCTGTCTATGGAGACATCTTATAGGAGACGGTATAGAGATTGTACAATCACGTTCTCCTGTCTATGGGGACATCTTATAGGAGACGGTATAGAGATTGTACAATCACGTTCTCCTGTCTATGGGGACATCTTATAGGAGACGGTATAGAGATTGTACAATCACGTTCTCCTGTCTATGGGATCATCTTATAGGAGACGGTATAGAGATTGTACAATCACGTTCTCCTGTCTATGGAGACATCTTATAGGAGACGGTATAGAGATTGTACAATCACGTTCTCCTGTCTATGGGGACATCTTATAGGAGACGGTATAGAGATTGTACAATCACGTTCTCCTGTCTATGGAGACATCTTATAGGAGACGGTATAGAGATTGTACAATCACGTTCTCCTGTCTATGGGGACATCTTATAGGAGACGGTATAGAGATTGTACAATCACGTTCTCCTGTCTATGGGATCATCTTATAGGAGACGGTATAGAGATTGTACAATCACGTTCTCCTGTCTATGGGGACATCTTATAGGAGACGGTATAGAGATTGTACAATCACGTTCTCCTGTCTATGGGGACATCTTATAGGAGACGGTATAGAGATTGTACAATCACGTTCTCCTGTCTATGGAGACATCTTATAGGAGACGGTATAGAGATTGTACAATCACGTTCTCCTGTCTATGAGATCATCTTATAGGAGACGGTATAGAGATTGTACAATCACGTTCTCCTGTCTATGGAGACATCTTATAGGAGACGGTATAGAGATTGTACAATCACGTTCTCCTGTCTATGGAGACATCTTATAGGAGACGGTATAGAGATTGTACAATCACGTTCTCCTGTCTATGTGGACATCTTATAGGAGACGGTATAGAGATTGTACAATCACGTTCTCCTGTCTATGGAGACTTCTTATAGGAGACGGTATAGAGATTGTACAATCACGTTCTCCTGTCTATGAGGACATCTTATAGGAGACGGTATAGAGATTGTACAATCACGTTCTCCTGTCTATGGGATCATCTTATAGGAGACGGTATAGAGATTGTACAATCACGTTCTCCTGTCTATGGGATCATCTTATAGGAGACGGTATAGAGATTGTACAATCACGTTCTCCTGTCTATGGAGACATCTTATAGGAGACGGTATAGAGATTGTACAATCACGTTCTCCTGTCTATGGGGACATCTTATAGGAGACGGTATAGAGATTGTACAATCACGTTCTCCTGTCTATGGGGACATCTTATAGGAGACGGTATAGAGATTGTACAATCACGTTCTCCTGTCTATGGGGATCATCTTATAGGAGACGGTATAGAGATTGTACAATCACGTTCTCCTGTCTATGGAGACATCTTATAGGAGACGGTATAGAGATTGTACAATCACGTTCTCCTGTCTATGGGGACATCTTATAGGAGACGGTATAGAGATTGTACAATCACGTTCTCCTGTCTATGGGGACATCTTATAGGAGACGGTATAGAGATTGTACAATCACGTTCTCCTGTCTATGGAGACATCTTATAGGAGACGGTATAGAGATTGTACAATCACGTTCTCCTGTCTATGAGGACATCTTATAGGAGACGGTATAGAGATTGTACAATCACGTTCTCCTGTCTATGGGATCATCTTATAGGAGACGGTATAGAGATTGTACAATCACGTTCTCCTGTCTATGGGGACATCTTATAGGAGACGGTATAGAGATTGTACAATCACGTTCTCCTGTCTATGGAGACATCTTATAGGAGACGGTATAGAGATTGTACAATCACGTTCTCCTGTCTATGGGGACATCTTATAGGAGACGGTATAGAGATTGTACAATCACGTTCTCCTGTCTATGAGGACATCTTATAGGAGACGGTATAGAGATTGTACAATCACGTTCTCCTGTCTATGGAGACATCTTATAGGAGACGGTATAGAGATTGTACAATCACGTTCTCCTGTCTATGAGGACATCTTATAGGAGACGGTATAGAGATTGTACAATCACGTCCTCCTGTCTATGAGGACATCTTATAGGAGACGGTATAGAGATTGTACAATCACGTTCTCCTGTCTATGGAGACATCTTATAGGAGACGGTATAGAGATTGTACAATCACGTTCTCCTGTCTATGGAGACATCTTATAGCAGACGGTATAGAGATTGTACAATCACGTTCTCCTGTCTATGGAGACATCTTATAGGAGACGGTATAGAGATTGTACAATCACGTTCTCCTGTCTATGGGATCATCTTATAGGAGACGGTATAGAGATTGTACAATCACGTTCTCCTGTCTATGGGGATCATCTTATAGGAGACGGTATAGAGATTGTACAATCACGTTCTCCTGTCTATGGGGACATCTTATAGGAGACGGTATAGAGATTGTACAATCACGTTCTCCTGTCTATGGGATCATCTTATAGGAGACGGTATAGAGATTGTACAATCACGTTCTCCTGTCTATGGAGACATCTTATAGGAGACGGTATAGAGATTGTACAATCACGTTCTCCTGTCTATGGGGACATCTTATAGGAGACGGTATAGAGATTGTACAATCACGTTCTCCTGTCTATGGGGACATCTTATAGGAGACGGTATAGAGATTGTACAATCACGTTCTCCTGTCTATGGGATCATCTTATAGGAGACGGTATAGAGATTGTACAATCACGTTCTCCTGTCTATGAGGACATCTTATAGGAGACGGTATAGAGATTGTACAATCACGTTCTCCTGTCTATGGGGACATCTTATAGGAGACGGTATAGAGATTGTACAATCACGTTCTCCTGTCTATGAGGACATCTTATAGGAGACGGTATAGAGATTGTACAATCACGTTCTCCTGTCTATGGGGACATCTTATAGGAGACGGTATAGAGATTGTACAATCACGTTCTCCTGTCTATGGGATCATCTTATAGGAGACGGTATAGAGATTGTACAATCACGTTCTCCTGTCTATGGGGACATCTTATAGGAGACGGTATAGAGATTGTACAATCACGTTCTCCTGTCTATGGAGACATCTTATAGGAGACGGTATAGAGATTGTACAATCACGTTCTCCTGTCTATGGAGACATCTTATAGGAGACGGTATAGAGATTGTACAATCACGTTCTCCTGTCTATGGGGACATCTTATAGGAGACGGTATAGAGATTGTACAATCACGTTCTCCTGTCTATGGAGACATCTTATAGGAGACGGTATAGAGATTGTACAATCACGTTCTCCTGTCTATGGAGACATCTTATAGGAGACGGTATAGAGATTGTACAATCACGTTCTCCTGTCTATGGAGACATCTTATAGGAGACGGTATAGAGATTGTACAATCACGTTCTCCTGTCTATGGAGACATCTTATAGGAGACGGTATAGAGATTGTACAATCACGTTCTCCTGTCTATGGGGACATCTTATAGGAGACGGTATAGAGATTGTACAATCACATTGTCAGGTATATCCAGTGATTTTTTTTTTTATTGAACATTCTGAGAACATAGAAGGGGGCGGAGCTGTATCAGAGTATTGGGAGAACCTTGAAAATTCTGGAATTTAGACGCGTTTCGTCCTCGGAGCCGTGACGTCACTACTCACTGGCACAGAGGAACCGGAGGTGACGCCGCGCTTCCGAGGGAAAGCTCCGCCCATGTCTTGTGGCCGGTCCAATGAAAAAAGAAAAGACTTCTACATGAATGAAGGAGTGTTCAGGCGCCACAATGCTGCAAAAAAAAAACGGGCAAATGAATCGTCACGCCTCCAATCACGTGATTGTATAGATGTCACTCCTCCAATCACGTGATTGTATAGATGTCACGCCTCCAATCACGTGATTGTATAGACGTCACTCCTCCAATCACGTGATTGTATAGACGTCACTCCTCCAATCACGTGATTGTATAGACGTCACTCCTCCAATCACGTGATTGTATAGACGTCACGCCTCCCATGGTGCACTGCGTCCGGCGCCCGAACACGGCGCACTTATCCACTTAAAGACCGAGACTATTACTCAGACTTGGTGTTAAATCATTTTTTTTTTGCTTGAAAATTTCTTAGAATTATATATTTTTTTTCTAACACCCTAGAGAATAAAATGGCGGTCGTTGCAATACTTTTTCTCACACACCGTATTTGCGCGGCGGTCTTAGAAACGCACTTTTTTGGGGGAAAAATTACACTTTATTGAGTTAAAAGACAACATTAAAATTAGCCCAATTTTTTTTATATATTGTGAAAGATGATGTTACGCCGAGTAAATTGATACCCAACACGTCACGCTTCAGATTGGCGCCCGCTCGTGGAATGGCGACAAACTTTGACCCTTAAAAATCTCCATAGGCGACGTTTAAAAATGTCTACAGGTTGCATGTTTTTTGAGTTACAGAGGAGGTCTAGGGCTAGAATTATTGCTCTCGCTCTACCGATCGCGGCGATACCTCACATGTGTGGTTTGAACACCGCTTTCATATGTGGGCGGGACTTACGTATGCGTTCGCTTCTGCGCGCGAGCTCGTCGGGACGGGGCGCTTTAAATTAAAAAAAAAAAAATGTCTTATTTGTTTTACTTTTTTTATACACTGTTCTTTTAAAAAAAAAAATCACTTTTATTCCTATTACAAGGAATGTAAACATCATTTGTAATAGAAAAAAAAACATGACAGGTCCTCTTAAAGAGGAGCTCCGCCTGAAAAAAATATTAATAGTCAGCAGCTACAAATCCTGCAGCTGCTGACTTCTAATAAATGGACACTTACCTGTCCCGGGGTCCAGCGGTGTCGGCAGAAGATGACGAGCGATCGCTCGTCTCTCGGCTTCCCCCGCCGCCATCCTCTGTCAGGGAATCAGGAAGTGAAGCGTTGCGGCTTCACTGCCCAGTTCCCTACTGCGCATGCGCGAGTCGCACTGCACGTCCTTATTGGTGCCCATTGTGTCCTGGGAACTGTGTGTTTCCCAAGACACAACGTGGCATATGCGGATAGGGACGGGGCATCTGCGGATAGGGGCGGGGCATCTGCGGATAGGGGCGGGGCATCTGTGGATAGGGACGGGGCATCTGCGGATAGGGGCGGGGCATCTGCGGATAGGGGCGGGGCATCTGTGGATAGGGACGGGGCATCTGCGGATAGGGGCGGGGCATCTGCGGATAGGGACGGGGCATCTGCGGATAGGGACGGGGCATCTGCGGATAGGGGCGGGGCATCTGCGGATAGGGACGGGGCATCTGCGGATAGGGGCGGGGCATCTGCGGATAGGGACGGGGCATCTGCGGATAGAGGCGGGCATCTGCGGATAGGGGCGCAGCATCTGCGGATAGGGATGGGGCATCTGCGGATAGAGGCGGGCATCTGCGGATAGGGGCGGGGCATCTGCGGATAGGGGCGGGCATCTGCGGATAGGGGCAGGCATCCTCGGATAGGGGTAGGGCATCTGCGGATAGGGGCGGGCATCCTCGGATAGGGGTAGGGCATCTACGGATAGGAGCGGGGCATCTCCGGATAGGGACGGGGCATCTGCGGATAGAGGCGGGCATCTGCGGATCGGGGCGGGGCATCTGCGGATAGGGGCGGGCATCTGCGGATAGGGGCAGGCATCCTCGGATAGGGGTAGGGCATCTGCGGATAGGGGCGGGCATCCTCGGATAGGGGTAGGGCATCTACGGATAGGAGCGGGGCATCTCCGGATAGGGACGGGGCATCTGCAGATAGGGGCGGGGCATCTGCGGATAGGGACGGGGCATCTGCGGATAGAGGCGGGCATCTGCGGATAGGGGCGGGGCATCTGCGGATAGGGGCGGGCATCTGCGGATAGGGGCGGGCATCCTCGGATAGGGACGGGGCATCTGCGGATAGGGGCGGGCATCCTCGGATAGGGACGGGGCATCTCCGGATAGGGACGGGGCATCTGCAGATAGGGGCGGGGCATCTGCGGATAGGGGCGCGGCATCTGCGGATAGGGGCGGGCATCCTCGGATAGGGACGGGGCATCTGCGGATAGGGGCGGGCATCCTCGGATAGGGACGGGGCATCTCCGGATAGGGACGGGGCATCTGCAGATAGGGGCGGGGCATCTGCGGATAGGGGCGCGGCATCTGCGGATAGGGACGGGGCATCTGCGGATAGAGGCGGGCATCTGCGGATAGGGGCGGGGCATCTGCGGATAGGGGCGGGCATCTGCGGATAGGGACGGGTCATCTGCGGATAGAGACGGGGCATCTGCGGATAGGGGCGCAGCATCTGCGGATAGGGATGGGGCATCTGCGGATAGAGGCGGGCATCTGCGGATAGGGGCGGGGCATCTGCGGATAGGGGCGGGCATCTGCGGATAGGGGCAGGCATCCTCGGATAGGGGTAGGGCATCTGCGGATAGGGGCGCAGCATCTGCGGATAGGGATGGGGCATCTGCGGATAGAGGCGGGCATCTGCGGATAGGGGCGGGGCATCTGCGGATAGGGGCGGGCATCTGCGGATAGGGGCAGGCATCCTCGGATAGGGGTAGGGCATCTGCGGATAGGGGCGGGCATCCTCGGATAGGGGTAGGGAATCTACGGATAGGAGCGGGGCATCTCCGGATAGGGACGGGGCATCTGCGGATAGAGGCGGGCATCTGCGGATAGGGGCGGGGCATCTGCGGATAGGGGCGGGCATCTGCGGATAGGGGCAGGCATCCTCGGATAGGGGTAGGGCATCTGCGGATAGGGGCGGGCATCCGCGGATAGGGGTAGGGCATCTACGGATAGGAGCGGGGCATCTCCGGATAGGGACGGGGCATCTGCAGATAGGGGCGGGGCATCTGCGGATAGGGGCGCGGCATCTGCGGATAGGGAGGGGGCATCTGCGGATAGAGGCGGGCATCTGCGGATAGGGGCGGGGCATCTGCGGATAGGGGCGGGCATCTGCGGATAGGGGCGGGCATCCTCGGATAGGGACGGGGCATCTGCGGATAGGGGCGGGCATCCTCGGATAGGGACGGGGCATCTCCGGATAGGGACGGGGCATCTGCAGATAGGGGCGGGGCATCTGCGGATAGGGGCGCGGCATCTGCGGATAGGGACGGGGCATCTGCGGATAGAGGCGGGCATCTGCGGATAGGGGCGGGGCATCTGCGGATAGGGGCGGGCATCTGCGGATAGGGGCGGGCATCCTCGGATAGGGGCGGGGCATCTGCGGATAGGGGCGGGCATCTGCGGATAGGGACGGGGCATCTGCGGATAGGGACGGGGCATCTGCGGATAGAGACGGGGCATCTGCGGATAGGGGCGCAGCATCTGCGGATAGGGATGGGGCATCTGCGGATAGAGGCGGGCATCCTCGGATAGGGGCGGGGCATCCGGATAGGGGCGGGCATCTGCGGATAGGGGCAGGCATCCTCGGATAGGGGTAGGGCATCTGCAGATAGGGGCGGGCATCCTCGGATAGGGGTAGGGCATCTACGGATAGGAGCGGGGCATCTCCGGATAGGGACGGGGCATCTGCGGATAGAGGCGGGCATCTGCGGATAGGGGCGGGGCATCTGCGGATAGGGGCGGGCATCTGCGGATAGGGGCAGGCATCCTCGGATAGGGGTAGGGCATCTGCGGATAGGGGCGGGCATCCTCGGATAGGGGTAGGGCATCTACGGATAGGAGCGGGGCATCTCCGGATAGGGACGGGGCATCTGCAGATAGGGGCGGGGCATCTGCGGATAGGGGCGCGGCATCTGCGGATAGGGACGGGGCATCTGCGGATAGAGGCGGGCATCTGCGGATAGGGGCGGGGCATCTGCGGATAGGGGCGGGCATCTGCGGATAGGGGCGGGCATCCTCGGATAGGGGTAGGGCATCTGCGGATAGGGGCGGGCATCCTCGGATAGGGACGGGGCATCTGCGGATAGGGGCGGGCATCCTCGGATAGGGACGGGGCATCTCCGGATAGGGACGGGGCATCTGCAGATAGGGGCGGGGCATCTGCGGATAGGGGCGCGGCATCTGCGGATAGGGACGGGGCATCTGCGGATAGAGGCGGGCATCTGCGGATAGGGGCGGGGCATCTGCGGATAGGGGCGGGCATCTGCGGATAGGGGCGGGCATCCTCGGATAGGGACGGGGCATCTGCGGATAGGGGCGGGCATCCTCGGATAGGGACGGGGCATCTCCGGATAGGGACGGGGCATCTGCAGATAGGGGCGGGGCATCTGCGGATAGGGGCGCGGCATCTGCGGATAGGGACGGGGCATCTGCGGATAGAGGCGGGCATCTGCGGATAGGGGCGGGGCATCTGCGGATAGGGGCGGGCATCTGCGGATAGGGGCGGGCATCCTCGGATAGGGGCGGGGCATCTGCGGATAGGGGCGGGCATCTGCGGATAGGGACGGGGCATCTGCGGATAGGGACGGGGCATCTGCGGATAGAGACGGGGCATCTGCGGATAGGGGCGCAGCATCTGCGGATAGGGATGGGGCATCTGCGGATAGAGGCGGGCATCCTCGGATAGGGGCGGGGCATCCGGATAGGGGCGGGCATCTGCGGATAGGGGCAGGCATCCTCGGATAGGGGTAGGGCATCTGCAGATAGGGGCGGGCATCCTCGGATAGGGGTAGGGCATCTACGGATAGGAGCGGGGCATCTCCGGATAGGGACGGGGCATCTGCGGATAGAGGCGGGCATCTGCGGATAGGGGCGGGGCATCTGCGGATAGGGGCGGGCATCTGCGGATAGGGGCAGGCATCCTCGGATAGGGGTAGGGCATCTGCGGATAGGGGCGGGCATCCTCGGATAGGGGTAGGGCATCTACGGATAGGAGCGGGGCATCTCCGGATAGGGACGGGGCATCTGCAGATAGGGGCGGGGCATCTGCGGATAGGGGCGCGGCATCTGCGGATAGGGACGGGGCATCTGCGGATAGAGGCGGGCATCTGCGGATAGGGGCGGGGCATCTGCGGATAGGGGCGGGCATCTGCGGATAGGGGCGGGCATCCTCGGATAGGGGTAGGGCATCTGTGGATAGGGGCGGGCATCCTCGGATAGGGGTAGGGCATCTACGGATAGGGGCGGGGCATCTGCGGATAGGGACGGGGCATCTGCGGATAGAGGCGGGCATCTGCAGATAGGGGCGGGGCATCTGCGGATAGGGGCGGGCATCTGCGGATAGGGGCGGGCATCTGCGGATAGGGACGGGGCATCTGCGGATAAAGGCGGGCATCTGCAGATAGGGGTGGGGCATCTGCGGATAGGGGCGGGCATCTGCAGATAGGGGCGGGGCATCTGCGGATAGGGGTGGGCATCCTCGGATAGGGGTAGGGCATCTACGGATAGGAGCGGGGCATCTCCGGATAGGGACGGGGCATCTGCAGATAGGGGCGGGGCATCTGCGGATAGGGGCGCGGCATCTGCGGATAGGGACGGGGCATCTGCGGATAGAGGCGGGCATCTGCGGATAGGGGCGGGCATCTGCGGATAGGGGCGGGCATCCTCGGATAGGGGTAGGGCATCTGCGGATAGGGGCGGGCATCCTCGGATAGGGGTAGGGCATCTACGGATAGGGGCGGGGCATCTGCGGATAGGGACGGGGCATCTGCGGATAGAGGCGGGCATCTGCAGATAGGGGCGGGGCATCTGCGGATAGGGGCGGGGCATCTGCGGATAGGGGCGGGCATCTGCGGATAGGGGCGGGCATCTGCGGATAGGGACGGGGCATCTGCGGATAAAGGCGGGCATCTGCAGATAGGGGTGGGGCATCTGCGGATAGGGGCGGGCATCTGCAGATAGGGGCGGGGCATCTGCGGATAGGGGTGGGCATCCTCGGATAGGGGTAGGGCATCTACGGATAGGGGCGGGGCATCTGCGGATAGGGGCGGGCATCCTCGGATAGGGGTAGGGCATCTACGGATAGGGGCGGGGCATCTGCGGATAGGGGCGGGGCAGCTAGCCCCGGAAGTGGGTGTAGATACCTGGATTATACAGGTATCTGCACCCCCCTCCCCTCCCTGAAAGGTGCCAATTGTGGCACCGGAGGGGGGGAGGAATCCGATAAGCGGAAGTTCCACTTTAGGGTGGAGCTCCGCTTTAAATATGAGATCTGGGGGGTCAAAAAGTCCTCACATCTCATATTTACACCAAAATGTAATAAAAACATATAATAAAAAAAAAATTCTCCTTTAACCCCTTTAATACCGGGGGGGCACTTAGACCCCTTCCTGCCCAGACCAATATTCAGCTCTCAGCGCTGTCACACTTTGAATGACAATTGCGCAGTCATGCTACACTGTATACAGATGACATTTTTATCATTTTTCCCACAAATAGAGATTTATTTTGATGGTATTTGATCACCTCTGGGGGGGGGGGGGGGGGGGGTTTATTTTTTGCACAACAAATAAGAAAAGACCAAAAATTTTGAAAAATAAATATGTTTGTTTTTTTCAGTTTCAAGACTTTGTAAATAAGTAAGTTTTCTCCTTCACTGACAGGCACTGATGGGCACCAATGAGGTGGCACCAATAAAGTGGCACTGATAAGGTGGCATTCATGGGCACTGATAGGTGGCACTGATGGGCGACGCCGATGGGCATTGATAGGTGGCACAAATTGGCACTGATAGCTGGCATGGATTGGCATGGATAGGCAGCATGGATGAGCACTGATAGGCGGCACGGATAGGCACTGATAGGCAGCACGGATAGGCACTGATAGGCGGCACGGATAGGCACTGATAGGTGGCACGGATAGGCACTGATAGGTGGCACGGATAGGCACTGATAGGCGGCACGGATAGGCACTGATAGGTGGCACGGATAGGCACTGATAGGTGGCACGGATAGGCACTGATAGGCGGCACGGATAGGCACTGATAGGCGGCACGGATAGGCACTGATAGGTGGCACGGATAGGCACTGATAGGCGGCACGGATAGGCACTGATAGGCAGCACGGATCGGCACTGATAGGCGGCACGGATAGGCACTGATAGGCGGCACGGATAGGCACTGATAGGTGGCACGGATAGGCACTGATAGGCGGCACGGATAGGCACTGATAGGTGGCACGGATCGGCACTGATAGGCGGCACGGATAGGCACTGATAGGTGGCACGGATAGGCACTGATAGGTGGCACGGATCGGCACTGATAGGCGGCACGGATAGGCACTGATAGGCAGCATTGTATTTTTTTGTTTTGTACTGATGGATGCCAATCAGTGTCAAACAATAATGCATGCCAATCAGTGATGCCCATTGTGGGCACTGTGTGTCATCCCTGGTGGTCTAGGGTGGCATACCTGGTTCTGGACATCCCTGGTGGTCTGGTGGCGTCCCTAGTGATCCAGTGTGGGCACCCTCTGGGGGGCTGTGCTGATAATCGATCAGCACAGACCCCCCTGTCAGAGGAGCGGCCGATTGGCTCTCCTCTACTCGTGTCTGACAGACGCGGGTGAGGAAAAGCCAATTACCGGCTCTTGCTATTTACACTGTGATTGGACACGGCTGATCACGTGGTAAAGAGTCTCCGCCGGAGACTTTTTGCCAAGATCGTAGTTGCGGGGTGTCAGACTGACACACCGCAACAACGATCGCCGCGATGCGCGCCCCCGGGGGCTCAATATCCTGAGGACATCATATGACGCCCAGTCAGGATTTTAAAACCACTTTGCCGCCGTCATTCACCTATAGGGCGGGCGGCAAGTGGCTAAGACTGGAGGGCGGAATTGACGTTATATGTCGCTTCCACCCTCCAATGTTATCGAGCCAAGCAGGGGTGCCATCTTTCCCTCACTCGGGTCCATGGCTGTTAGGGAAGAGGGTCCGATTGTCCTACCAACAGCTCCGGTAAGCAACGGAGACTGCCGGAGCGCAGCAGGAGGTGTGGTCCCTTCCGCCACTGAGACCACTTTTATCTGAATGCGGACCGTCTGCTCTTGAAGAAGATACCGGGGTTATGGCTGCCAGCTGCCGACATAACCCCCGGTATTCCACTTCAAACAGCCGAAGTACAACTGCAGTGGGCGGTCCTTAAAAGGACCTTTTTTTTTCGTGACTAGATTTGGGGGGGACGCCTCACCTCCAAGGTGTGACCCCCCCCACCACCTCCTCATATAGTGCCCGCTCACCTCCAAGGTGTGACCCCCCCCACCACCTCCTCATATAGTGCCCGCTCACCTCCAAGGTGTGACCCCCCCCCACCACCTCCTCATATAGTGCCCGCTCACCTCCAAGGTGTGACCCCCCCCCCCACCACCTCCTCATATAGTGCCCGCTCACCTCCAAGGTGTGACCCCCCCCCCCCACCACCTCCTCATATAGTGCCCGCTCACCTCCAAGGTGTGACCCCCCCCCACCACCTCCTCATATAGTGCCCGCTTACCTCCAAGGTGTGACCCCACCCCCCACCTCCTCATATAGTGCCCGCTCACCTCCAAGTTATGACCCCCCCCACCACCTCCTCATATAGTGCCTGCTCACCTCCAAGGTGTGACCCCACCCCCACCTCCTCATATAGTGCCCGCTCACCTCCAAGGTGTGACCCTGCCCCCACCTTCTCATATAGTGCCCGCTCACCTCCAAGGTGTGACCCCACCCCCCACCTCATCATATAGTGCCTGCTCACCTCCAAGGTGTGACCCCACCCCCCACCTCATCATATAGTGCCTGCTCACCTCCAAGGTTTGACCCCACCCACCGGGTCACCCAAAGGCTCAGTGAACTCCACCCAGGATGGTACAGGAACAATCCTCTATTGGCGTCCCTGAATATCGCTACTCCACTTCTTAGATCTCAAGCAAACATATGATAGACCAAAAAAATAGAAATAGAGAAAGCATAGTGCTCTCTGCTACAAATTTATTAAAAATGGGATAGAGAGAATAAAACCACTCACATAAATATTTGTGTCACACAAGAATGTATTCAGCTCACTACGCTGATACTAAGATGAATAGTGATGTCACAGGTAACGGCTCCTCCCATACAGTTGGTGGGGTCACACCTTGGAGGTAAGCGGGCACTATATGAGGAGGTGGGAGGTACTGGACACATTGGATGTTTTTTAAGGACTGTCACATTGTTTTCACTCACTACGGTGGACTCCTGATATGTGGGACTGTTGTTTGGGCTGATTATATTTCACATATATTTTTTGTACACTTCTGATAAATGACCACAAGGTGGCAGTACATGTAGAGTACACTGAGTGAAGGTGTGCCGATTTTGTGTTATTATGGGACACTTCTGATAAATGACCACAAGGTGGCAGTACATGTAGAGTACACTGAGTGGAGGTGTGTGGATTATGTGTTATTATGGACACTTCTGATAAATGACCACAAGGTGGCAGTACATGTAGAGTACACTGAGTGGAGGTGTGCGGATTATGTGTTATTATGGAGCACTTCTGATAAATGACCACAAGGTGGCAGTACATGTAGAGTACACTGAGTGGAGGTGTGTGGATTATGTGTTATTATGGAGCACTTCTGATAAATGACCACAAGGTGGCAGTACATGTAGAGTACACTGAGTGGAGGTGTGCGGATTATGTGTTATTATGGGACACTTCTGATAAATGACCACAAGGTGGCAGTACATGTAGAGTACACTGAGTGAAGGTGTGCCGATTTTGTGTTATTATGGGACACTTCTGATAAATGACCACAAGGTGGCAGTACATGTAGAGTACACTGAGTGGAGGTGTGTGGATTATGTGTTATTATGGAGCACTTCTGATAAATGACCACAAGGTGGCAGCACATGTAGAGTACACTGAGTGGAGGTGTGTGGATTATGTGTTATTATGGGACACTTCTGATAAATGACCACAAGGTGGCAGTACATGTAGAGTACACTGAGTGGAGGTGTGCGGATTATGTGTTATTATGGGACACTTCTGATAAATGACCACAAGGTGGCAGTACATGTAGAGTACACTGAGTGGAGGTGTGCCGATTATGTGTTATTATTGAGCACTTCTGATAAATGACCACAAGGTGGCAGTACATGTAGAGTACACTGAGTGGAGGTTTGCGGATTATGTCTTATTATGGAGCACTCCTGATAAATGACCACAAGGTGGCAGTACATGTAGAGTACACTGAGTGAAGGTGTGCGGATTATGTGTTATTATGGGACACTTCTGATAAATGACCACAAGGTGGCAGTACATGTAGAGTACACTGAGTGGAGGTGTGCCGATTTTGTGTTATTATGGGACACTTCTGATAAATGACCACAAGGTGGCAGTACATGTAGAGTACACTGAGTGGAGGTGTGCCGATTATGTGTTATTATTGAGCACTTCTGATAAATGACCACAAGGTGGCAGTACATGTAGAGTACACTGAGTGGAGGTGTGTGGATTATGTGTTATTATGGACACTTCTGATAAATGACCACAAGGTGGCAGTACATGTAGAGTACACTGAGTGGAGGTGTGCGGATTATGTGTTATTATGGGGCACTTCTGATAAATGACCACAAGGTGGCAGTACATGTAGAGTACACTGAGTGGAGGTGTGCGGATTATGTGTTATTATGGACACTTCTGATAAATGACCACAAGGTGGCAGTACATGTAGAGTACACTGAGTGGAGGTGTGTGGATTATGTGTTATTATGGTGCACTTCTGATAAATGACCACAAGGTGGCAGTACATGTAGAGTACACTGAGTGGAGGTGTGCGGATTATGTGTTATTATGGTGCATTTCTGATAAATGACCACAAGGTGGCAGTACATGTAGAGTACACTGAGTGGAGGTGTGCGGATTATGTGTTATTATGGTGCATTTCTGATAAATGACCACAAGGTGGCAGTACATGTAGAGTACACTGAGTGGAGGTGTGTGGATTATGTGTTATTATGGAGCACTTCTGATAAATGACCACAAGGTGGCAGTAGCGCTCTCTGTATTCAGAGATACAGTACAATGTAACAATCTGCAATATAACGATTATTATATGTGACATTTATATCTGATATTTGGGGGAGGGCTTATCTGTATTTTACTCTGCTGTCAGTTGGTGTCAGTTGGCTCCTCCCACAGGACATGTCTGATCTCCTCCCTCCGGCTCTGATATCTGTGCGGTAACTATGGGGGTCCCCAGGATGGGGGATGGTAATACTCCATACAATCTCCTATGCACTCATACACTGGGAGATTGTACAATCAGATTGTATGGGGGAGGGGGTATATATGGGGGGAGGAAGATATTGGGGGTTCAGGCCCCATGGAGGGCGGAGCTCAGTGTAAGAGCACACGGGGGTGCTCCTCCCAGTTACCCTCCCCCCATGGATCCCCCATCAGACATATTATCCAGTCACATCTGTCCCTAGGAGCTTACACTCTAATCTCCTCCCAGCATGTCTATGGAGGAACCGGCCCCCTTCCGTACAGGGAGGACATGCAGACTGCAGGTAGGTGGTGCTGTGGGTGGGATTTGAACCAGCCCCCCCCCCGTGCTGTCAGGGGGAGGGGCTCACCACTCAGCCATTGCCTGATATATCCCCGGCTTTGCCCTCTTCTGCTTTATTCTCTGGAAGGGCGGCACCATCTGTGTTCAGACATCACCCGGGGTCACCATCTACTTCCTGGACAGAGATATCAGCCCAGAGAAGACACCATCATGTCAGTCCTGGTGCCACAAATGTCTGACACAGATCAGCCCCTTGCTGCTCCTCCTACAAAGTTACAATGTACAGTCTGATCACTGGGGGGGAGGGGTGACTGAGGAAATGACTCCTCCTTCTTCTACAAAGTTACAATGTACAGTCTGATCACTGGGGGGAGGAGACTGAGGAAATTACTCCTCCTTCTACAAAGTTACAATGTACAGTCTGATCACTGGGGGGGAGGGGAGACTGAGGAAATGACTCCTCCTCCTTCTACAAAGTTACAATGTACAGTCTGATCACCGGGGGAGGGGAGACTGAGGAAATGACTCCTCCTCCTTCTACAAATTTACAATGTACAGTCTGATCACCGGGGGAGGGGAGACTGAGGAAATGGTTCCTTCTGCCTGCAGCAGACTGATGACATCCTCTCAGCCCAGGCGGAGTCAGTGGAGGTGAAGGTTGGTGTTCTGATGATAAAAGGTGGATCTCCTCAGAGAGTTTATCCCGGGGGATGGGGGGGATTTATTTATGGGGACTTGTTCCTCATTCAGGAAGTTCTGTGACCAGAAGGGTTCCCGATGAGGACACCTTTCTTTCCATGAGAAATCTCTGAATTCTCTGAGGTCACTAACATGGGTGCCATCATGTGATGTCCTCTGTACCCCCCATCCATGGAGTGAGAGAATAGTGATGTCACAAAGGACACAGCTTTCTGAGATAACCTCTCTGATTGGTGTTCCCAGGTGGGACGCCCAACCCAAGACCCAACCATTCCCACCACGTGTGGCCCCTGTGGACAGGATGTGGCTTTTCAGGTTCCTCCTCTTCCTTCTGCTGCCCCCGACTTCCTCAGGGTGTGTTTTCTGCACTCAACCCGAGAAGAACCTGACAGGACGCTTTAAGAAGCTGTGTGCGGAGTACCAGAGAGCCACCAACAGTACCCGCTGTACCCGACACCCCGGACCCAAGAGCTTCAACCACTTCGGGTTAGGTGAGAGCGGACCTCCTACTACCAACCTGATTGTCTGATCATTCCCCACCATTGTCCTATGACCCGTCTACTTCTTCTGGACCCAATCCTCATCCCCCACCTCTATACCCTCCACCACACTTCTCTCCCCTTAACCCGTCTACTTCTTCTGGACCCAATCCTCATCTCCCACCTCTATACTCTATATCCTCCACCTCTGTTCTCTCCCCATAACCCGTCTACTTCTTCTGGATCCAATCCTCCTCTCCCACCTCTATATCCTCCACCTCTGTTCTCTACCCATAACCCCACCTACTTCTCCTGGACCCAATCCTCATCCCCACCTCTATACTCTATATCCTCCACCTCTGTTCTCTCCCCATAACCCCACCTACTTCTTCTGGATCCAATCCTCATCTCCCACCTCTATATCCTCCACCTCTGTCCTATGACCCCGCCTACATCTCCTGGACCCAATCCTCATCTCCCACCTCTATATCCTCCACCCCTCTTCTCTACCCATAACCCCACCTACGTCTTCTGAATCTTATATCTCCCACCTCTGTGTGATCCACCACTGTTTTTCCCCATAACCCCATCTACTTCTTCTGGGTATATCACCATGTCATCATTTTCCTTTGGCTCTTGTCTGCTCCCCCTCTCCTCTTCACCCTCTGCTTCCTCTGAATGTTCTGTATACTTCATACCACATTACTGTCCTCTCCGTCTTTTATATTCATCTGACATCCCCTCTTCAGGTTCTTCCCATCATTTCTTATCATCATCCATCCCAGCTCCTTCTTCAGGTCTGTCCTTCATGTGTCATCACTGTCCTCTCCATCATCTTCCTCCATCCTCCTAGCCTAACCATCATGTACCATCACTGTCCTCTCCATCATCTTCCTCCATCCTCTTATGCGCGTACACACGAAGGGACTATCCCGCGGGATTATCCTCTGGACTGAAGTCCAGCGGATAATCCCCTCGTGTGTGGGCGCCGGCGGACTTTTTGGCGCCAAAGTCCGGCGGACTTTTTGGCGCCAAAGTTTTAAGTTTGGTTTTAAAATTATCCGCTGGACTTGGCAGTCCGGCGGACAATCCCGCCGTTAGTAGGCAAGTCCGCGGGACTTTTGAAAATGAACGGACTTGCCGCTCATCGGCAAGTCCGTTCATTTAGCACGTGACTTCAGGTTACGTAGCTAGCGTAGGCACTAAATGCCGCCGCGCTGGCTCCGTAAGCTGGCATGGATTTAAAGGGACTCCCCACGCCGAAAAAACGGCGTGGGGGTTCCCCCCAAATCCATGTCAGACCCTCATCCGAGCACGCAGCCTGGCAGGCCAGGAAAGGGGTGGGGACGAACGAGCGCCCCCCCCCTCCTGAGCCGTACCAGGCCGCGTGCCCTCAACATGGGGGGTGCCCTGGGGAAAGGGGGGCCGTGCGGCCCCCCACCCCAAAGCACCTTGTCCCCATGTTGATGAGGACAAGGGCCTCTTCCCAACAACCCTGGCCGTTGGTTGTCAGGGTCTGCGGGCGGGGGCTTATCGGCATCTGGGAGCACCCTTTAATAAGGGGGCCCCCAGATACCGGCCCCCCACCCTATGTGATTGAGTATGGGGTACGATGTACCCCTACCCATTCACCTAAGGTGTAAAATGTAAAGTACAAAAACACACACACTTTTGAAAAAATATTTTATTGCACTGCTCCGGGGGTCTTCTTCCGTCTTGGGGGTCTTCTCGCCGGACTCCTCCGCTCTCTTCTGCTCTTTTACCTAGCTCTTTCACGAGCGGAGGAGTCCGGCTACCTTCTTCGTCGTCGCCGCCGTCGTCTGGGGGTCTCCATCCGCCTTCGGGGGTCTTCCGGGGGTCTCTTCTGTTCTTGCGGCGGTCGTCGTCTTCCGCGCCGCCTTCTCCTTCTTGTCCTTCTTCTTGTTCTTCTTCTTCTTCCGATGTTGACCCGATGCTCTCTCTGCCCGGAATGGCAGAGGCGCGCTGCGCTGGGACTTATATAGGGGCATGGGGACAGGGTCACATGTTCATGTCACATGGTGACCCCGCCCCCTTGCGATGTCACAGTCCCAGCATCCTCCGGGACTGTGACAACACAAGGGGGTGGGGTCACCATGTGACATGAGCATGTGACCCTGTCCCCATGCCCCTATATAAGTCCCAGCACAGCGGGGCACAGGCATTCCGGGCAGAGAGAGCGTCGGGTCAACATCGGAAGAAGAAGAACAAGAAGGACAAGAAGAAGGACAAGAAGAAGAAGGCGGCGCTGGCGGCGCGGAAGACGACGGCCGCCGCAAGAACAGAAGAGACCCCCGGAAGACCCCCGAAGGCGGATCGAGACCCCCAGACGACGGCGGCGACGACGAAGAAGGTAGCCGGACTTCCCCCGCTCGGTAAAAGAGCTTGGTAAATGGGGGGGGAGTCCGGCGAGAAGACCCCCAAGACGGAAGAAGACCCCCGGAGCAGTGCAATAAACTATTTTTTCAAAAGTGTGGGTGTTTTTTTTACTTTACATATTACACCTTAGGTGAATGGGTAGGGGTACATCGTACCCCATACTCATTCACATAGGGTGGGGGGCCGGGATCTGAGGGCCCCCTTATAAAAGGGGGCTCTCAGATTCCGATAAGCCCCCGCCCGCAGACCCCGACAACCAACGGCCAGGGTTGTCGGGAAGAGGCCCTTGTCCTCATCAACATGGGGACAAGGTGCTGTGGGGTGGGGGGGCCGCACGGCCCCCCTTTCCCCAGGGCACCCCCCATGTTGAGGGCACGCGGCCTGGTACGGCTCAGGAGGGGGGGGGGGCGCTTGTTCGTCCCCACCCCTTTCCTGGCCTGCCAGGCTGCGTGCTCGGATGAGGGTCTGACATGGATTTGGGGGGAACCCCCACGCCGTTTTTTCGGCGTGGGAGTCCCTTTAAATCCATGCCAGGTTACGGAGCTAGCGCGGCGGCATTTACTGCCTACGCTAGCTACGTACCTGAAGTTACGTTCTAAATGAACGGACTGCTCCGTGTGTGGGCAAGTCCGTTCATTTTCAAAAGTCCCGCGGACTTTTGGCCGGCGGATTATCCGCCGGAGAAGTCCGTGCGTGTGTGGGCAAGTCCACACGCTCGGAAAGTCCAGCGGACCCAGCTGGAAAGTCCGGCGGGATTGTCCGCTGGACTAAGTCCGCCGGCAAAAGTCCGCACGTGTGTACGCGGCATTAGTCTCACCCTCATGTACCTTCACTGTCCTCTCCATCATCTTACTCCATCCTACTAGCCTAACCATCATGTACCATCACTGTCCTCTCCATCATCTTCCTCCATCCTCTTAGTCTAACCATCATGTGCCATCACTGTCCTCTCCATCATCTTCCTCCATCCTCTTAGTCTAACCATCATGTGCCATCACTGTCCTCTCCATCATCTTCCTCCATCCTCTTAGTCTCACCCTCATCTTCCTCCATCCTCTTAGTCTCACCCTCATGTACCATCACTGTTCTCTCCATCATCTTCCTCCATCCTCTTAGTCTCACCCTCATGTACCATCACTGTTCTCTCCATCATCTTCCTCCATCCTCTTAGTCTCACCCTCATGTACCATCACTGTTCTCTCCATCATCTTCCTCCATCCTCTTAGTCTAACCATTATGTGTCATCACTGTCCTCTCCATCATCTTCCTCCATCCTCTTAGTCTAACCATTATGTGTCATCACTGTCCTCTCCATCATCTTCCTCCATCCTCTTAGTCTAACCATTATGTGTCATCACTGTCCTACCACATTACTGTCCTCTCCATCTTTTATCTTCATCTGACGTCCCCTCTTCAGGTTCTTCCCCTCATTTGTTATCATCATCCATCCCAGCTTCTTCTTCAGGTCTGTCCTTCATTTGTCATCACTGTCCTCTCCATCATCTTCCTCCATCCTCTTAGTCTTCCCATCATGTACCATCACTGTCCTCTCCATCATCTTCCTCCATCCTTTTAGTCTTCCCATCATGTACCATCACTGTCCTCTCCATCATCTTCCTCCATCCTCTTAGTCTCACCCTCATGTACCATCACTGTCCTCTACATCATCTTCCTCCATCCTCTTAGTCTCACCCTCCTGTATCATCACTGTCCTCTCCATCATCTTAGCCTACCCATCATGTACCATCACTGTCCTCTCTATCCTCTTCCTCCATCCTCATAGTCTAACCATCATGTGTCATCACTGTCCTCTCCATCATCTTCCTCCATCCTTGTAGTCTAACCACCATGTACCTTCACTGTCCTCTCCATCATCTTCCTCCATCCTCGTAGTCTAACCATCATGTACCATCACTGTGCTCTCCATCTTCCTCCATCCTCTTAGTCTACCCATCATGCATCATCTCTGTCCTCTCCATCATCTTCCTCCATCCTCTTATTTAACGCATCATGTGCCATCACTGTCCTCTCCATCATCTTCCTCCATCCTCTTAGTCTCACCCTCATGTACCATCACTGTGCTCTTCATCATCTTCCTCCATCTTCTTAGTCTACCCATCATGTAGCATCGCTGTCCTCGCCATCATCATCCTCCATCCTCGTAGTTTTACCATTATGTACCATCACTGTCCTCTCCATCATCTAACTTCATCCTCATAGTCTACCCATCATGTACCATTACAGTTCCTGCTCTCTCATTCTTCTTCTTCTGGATCTACATTCCACGTCCTCCTGTCTTTCAGATGAAGATGATGTGTTCACTATCACAGAGAAGACTCATCGGGTTTTCAGGATTCTGGGTAAATACAAAGATAGTTAATATTTCCATGATGAAAATAATTGTTCTGACATCCGTCTACTGGATTATTACCTTCTGATTCATGATCCACCCTCTCCTTCCCAGAGATCTCCCGGGATCGACTTAAAATCGCTGCCTACTGGGATTGGCTCCATGAAGTGAAGCTGGTGGAATATGCACACAGTGGTATGGAGTCTATAAATGATGGGTTCATGTATGTTACTGTAGAATGGCAAGGCGGTGGTCTCACCAAATCTTAGGGTGACTCCACCTAGAGAGGAGCGTTGGACTGGGCTGAGGTGGCTGAGCCAGGTACATTACACTTATCTCTATCTCCTTTCCTGGTACCAGCCATCAGAACATTTCATCTAGATGGAAACCCCATGACTGTTGTCTTGGCACAGATCTCACTCATTGTAATAAGGGTATTCATATGTCGGGATGTATTGATACTTCTGTTGGAACCCCTAAGCACACTATAGGTCCTGCTTAGAAGTCCTGGGAGGGAAGGACCTCTGGACTCACAACCTCTCTAGGCAAAGCCTGGTAATGAGGGACCTCTGCACTCTCACCCTCTCTGGGCTACGCCTAGGAAGGAAGGACCTTTTTGACTCACATCATCTCCAGGCATCTGGGGGGGGGGGGGGGGGCTCTGGACTCACATCTTCTCTAGAAAAGGCCTGGGAATGAGGGACCTATTGTACTCACATCTTCTCTAGGAAAAGCCTGGGAATGGGGGACCTCTGGACTCACATCATCTCCAGGCATCTGGGGGGGGGCTCTGGACTCACATCTTCTCTAGAAAAGGCCTGGGAATGGGGGACCTTTTGGACTGACATCTTCTCTAGGAAAAGCCTGGGAATGGGAGACCTTTTGGACTCACATCTTCTCTAGGAAAAGCCTGGGAATGGGAGACCTTTTGGACTCACATCTTCTCTATGAAAAGCCTGGGAATGGGAGACCTTTTGGACTCACATCTTCTCTAGGAAAAGCCTGGGAATGAGGGACCTTTTGTACTCACATCTTCTCTAGGAAAAGCCTGGGAATGAGGGACCTTTTGAACTCACATCTTCTCTATGAAAAGCCTGGGAATGGGGGACCTTTTGTACTCACATCTTCTCTAGGAAAAGCCTGGGAATGGGGGACCTTTTGTACTCACATCTTCTCTAGGAAAAGCCTGGGAATGGGGGACCTTTTGTACTCACATCTTCTCTAGGAAAAGCCTGGGAATGAGGGACCTTTTGACCTTTTGGACTCACATCTTCTCTAGGAAAAGCCTGGGAATGAGGGACCTCTGGGGGGGGGGGGGGGCTCTGGACTCACATCTTCTCTAGAAGAAGCCCAGGAATGGGGGACCTTTTGGACTCACATCTTCTCTATGAAAAGCCTGGGAATGAGGGACCTTTTGAACTCACATCTTCTCTATGAAAAGCCTGGGAATGGGGGACTTTTTGGACTCACATCTTCTCTAGGAAAAGCCTGGGAATGAGGGACCTCTGGACTTACATTGTCTCCAGGCAAAGCCTGGGGGGAAAGGGCCCTTCTGAAGATACAACCTCCCCAATCAGCAGTCTTGAAAGGTAAAGGACCCTTCTAGGAGGTCTCTTTGAATCTTTATCTCCTTCCGTAGCTCACATCACTGGCATGAACCCCTCAATGATTGGCCCAGGTATAATAAACATTTCTAACCTCATACATTGTATCTTCTATCTCTATATACCGAGGAGTAGGGATGGGCCCGGTGCTCGATGCGAACCCACGTTCGCATCGAGCACCGGGCGTTCGCTCGCTCGGCGAGCCCAGAACTATTTGGGCCGTTCGCATCACATTCGTGTGATGCGAGCGGCCCCACAATGCATTGCGGCCGGCGCGGCCAGCGCAGTGCATTGCTGGCTGATGATTGGCCAAGCATGCACTGCACCCCGCATGCTTGGCCAATCACAGCGCCGGAAACTCGGAGAGCAATAATTGGCTACAGGCAGGATGCCTGTAGCCAATTAAAGCTCAGGGGCTTTAGTACACGCCCCACCATTTAAAAGGCCGCCACGCTGTCGGCGCCGGTCACATGAGTTCCGGCTTTAGGAGAGATCAGGCTGATTCTGTGTCTTTGCTTGATTCATTGCTACAGAAAGATTTGCTCTTCTTTGCTAAACCATTGCTACCTGTCATTGATCGTCCATTGCTGCTGGTTAGTGTGTTTTTAGCTGCTGCTGGGGATTAGTCTGGTGCGTGTTTTACTGTTAGTACAGTATTTCAGTAGTACCCACCGCAGTGCTGTTAGTACAGCACTGCACCCCAAAAGCACCCATAGGACTTGTAGTGTGTTAGTGGCATCACACAGAGGATTTTCAGCCATATAGCGGCCAGGACAAGACATGACATTAAAGCCGCAAGTGGTTTTAAATGTCTTCTTTTTTTCCTTTACAAATGTCATTTTGTGCAGGGACAGTTCTAAACACGGGAAACACATGTCACTTCACAGGCATACTTTAGACACCCCCCAGGTACCATATTTAAAGGAAAATTTCACTTTTTTTTTTTCACTTTATGCATCATTAAAATGACTGCTCCCGAAAAAACGTTAGTTTTTAAAAGTTCTTTTTTGCATTGATATATGTCCCCTGGGGCAGGACCCGGGTCCCCAAACCTGTTTTATGACATTAACATGCATATTGGCCGTTGTAATTAGCACTTTTGATTTCGAACATTCGCGTCCATTATAACGTATAGGGTTCGAAAATTCGCGCGAACTTTCGGTCCGTTCGAAGGTTCTGGTGCGAACCGAACCCGGGGGTGTTCGGCTCATCCCTACCGAGGAGCACTCCTCAGAAGCAGGCAGAAGCAATCAATGTCCTTGGGCATAGGAGACCTCTAACAAACCCAGATGAGAAACACAACAGAAACAGCCTAGCTATAAACGTTAGGTTCGGATAGGGACACTGCAGCGTAAGACGAGGCAGGTCTCATAATATATAGATTGTATGTACAATATACAGGTATATACTTCCTCACTATTGGTTCCACCTGCAGCCTTCCCTGTATTACCCAGGGTGCTGCCTGTGTGTTCTTATATTTAAATGCAGCAAGTCTTGCCCCCCCGGGTACAGGAATGGGCGGGGCGGGGGGGGGGACAGAATGTGATGGTTGAAATTTGCCCTCACAATGTCTTCTCTTTCTTCTCATTTCAGTGATGTGCCCCCCGCTGTGCAGTGAGTACCCCCCTTTTTCCTCCATATTTGTGATATTTAGTGACTCCTGTTTATTGAGGTTATTCAGGGCTGTTGTCCCGGAAGGGCATGATGGGCATTTACCCCGATCCTTCCAATATAAGAGGCCGGCTAGCTGACTTGGCTGATGGTCGAAGCTGAAAAGGGAATGGCCTCCTTCATAGGCAATCAAATATAACCCTCCACCTCCGTTCTGGATTGTTATGGAGCTCTTAAGGGACGGAAAGAGAAAGAAACATGGCGGAAAGTTTTATTAGTAGAGCACTGTTTGAGGGTTCCTTACCTAAAAAAAAAAAAAAACTCCAACACAGCATCATTTGTGAATATAATGTCATTCTGTTGGTGGAGGACTTTGAGATGCCACCAACCTTTGGGTTTACATGGCTGCCGAATTTTGGATTTATTTGGCTGGGATCAATGAAAGTGGCCCGGCTCAACCCTGTGTGGGGCAATGCTGCTGGAAATGGGAAAACCAGAGCCAACCACATCTGACTGAAGGTGACCATGGCATAGTTTACCGTCTCACCACTGTGGCATATAATTCATTATCTTAGCAGTCCCATAAGAACTGTCTGGGCGGACTGCCTGTAGTGGCTTTCTAGCAGACAGGAACCCTTGAAATAACTCTTCGGGTCTCAGTAAATAATTGTTATATCTACAACTCACTGTACATTAGTATGGTAGTCAGTGTGTAGGCAGTTGAAGTTAGCTAGTCTGCCACTAGGTGGCTCTGTGCCAGAATAGTGTCTGGTTACAGCAGACAGTGTCATCAGGTGCTAGGCCCCTTTTAGTTAGAGCCCTCCTGCTGTGATGTCATGAGTGAGTCAGTGCCCAGTTATAAGTCAGGTTGGGAGGAGCCCTAGTACATTTGGGGCATAGGAGCCGAGCACCCTACACCAGCATGGATGTAACCAGCACATGGAGGCCCCGGACAGGGCAGGCAGCCAGGGAGGAGTAGACCTGCAACCAGGAAGAGCTGGTTGTAGACTTTCTGACTCTTATGAAGGTGGGGGGCTAAGCTGGATTGCAAAGGGCCTTATAGGCCAGGCCAAGAGTTCCCTGAGTGAGCTTATTCCCCTGAAGGGTCCCGGTGAGGTGTACCTATGGAGGAGGTGACTACAGAAAACCCAGTCCCGTGAGTACTAATGACCCCGGGTGGAAGGAGGGGCTCTTAGAAAGAGATGGATACCTAAAGTGTGCTTTCACATGTGACTACTGCGGACCGCCCACTAAATGTGATTGACTGTGTGATGTCAAGTGACTCCGGAATGTATGTCCTTGTGATGTGACTGTTATGCCATTCCCTGAGTTCCATCAGTAAAGTGCAGAGATTCCACTCATGTGTGTGGACATTCCTTCCCTGGGATATAAAGGTCAACACCCGGGAATGTCATGTTGTGGAGGCCCCTGGCATGGAGGGGGACACAATATGGCAGAGTGGGTTCGGCCTCAGCAGGAGGGTCAATGTTCTAGCAGAACAGGACTGGGGGTGGGGAATTGGTGCCATTACTGGACAATTGCAAAGCCTCTCTTACAAATGCACTGCCCAACACTGACACCAATGCTGGGGGTTATAATTGCATCCTCTGACTCCAGTGTTGGGGGTTATTATTGTGATCACTGACACCAATGTTGGGGGTTATTATTGTGGTCACTGACACCAATGTTGGGGGTTATTATTGTGATCACTGACACCAATGTTGGGGGTTATTATTGTGTCCACTGACACCAATGTTGGGGGTTATTATTGTGATCACTGACACCAATGCTGGGGGTTATTATTGTGATCACTGACGCCAATGTTGGGGGTTATTATTGTGGTCACTGACACCAATGTTGGGGGTTATTATTGTGGTCACTGACACCAATGCTGGGGTTATTATTGTAGTCACTGACACCAATGTTGGGGGTTATTATTGCGGTCACTGACACCAATGTTGGGGGTTATTATTGCGGTCACTGACACCAATGTTGGGGGTTATTATTGTGGTCACTGACACCAATGTTGGGGGTTATTATTGTGGTCACTGACACCAATGTTGGGGGTTATTATTGTGCCCACTAACGCCAATGTTGGGGGTTATTATTGTGATCACTGACACCAATGTTGGGGGTTATTATTGTGCCCACTGACACCAATGTTGGGGGTTATTATTGTGGTCACTGACACCAATGCTGGGGGTTATTATTGTGGTCACTGACACCAATGTTGGGGGTTATTATTGTGACCACTGACACCAATGTTGGGGGTTATTATTGTGATCGCTGACACCAATGCTGGGGGTTATTATTGTGATCGCTGACACCAATGCTGGGGGTTATTATTGTGATCGCTGACACCAATGTTGGGGGTTATTATTGTGATCGCTGACACCAATGTTGGGGGTTATTATTGTGATCGCTGACACCAATGTTGGGGGTTATTATTGTGGTCACTGACACCAATGTTGGGGGTTATTATTGTGGTCACTGACACCAATGTTGGGGTTATTATTGTGGTCACTGACACCAATGCTGGGGGTTATTATTGTGGTCACTAATCTTGTATGTCCGTTAAATTCCCAGTCACATGTTATCCGTATTATTGATGGGTGTCTCTCTAACCCCCCCCCCCCCCAGTGGAGACGAAGATCCTCTATAACTGTACGGTGTGCCGGCTGAGGAGGACGAAGTGTCTGAGTGATGAGATCTGCTACCCAGGTGAGAGCCCATGTAATCAGGAGGAAAGTTGGGGGTGGGGGAGGGGGGGGGGACATTAATAAGTACCTGTGTGTTAGAGACCCTGTGGCATCTCTAGCCCAACTTCCGAAAAAATCATTATTTTTTTTAATTCTAGTTAGCATTAGGAAGGGTTGTCCCCTCTGCCAGGTTTTTATTACTCCTAAGTGTCCCCAATAGAAACACGTCCCCCTACTTCCTGTTGGATCTAATACTACTAAAAGAGTAATATTATTACAGCGCCCCCGTGTGTCCTGGCTTTATACAGCGCTACAGAAGATGTTGGTGCTTTATAAGGCAGAATTCATATCGTATCATGGTGTGTGGGGTAGAAGCTTCGGAAGGAAAGTGGATCCCGCCATGTTTGGGAGTGGGTGTGGCAGAGGTGATTAGCGGCTCCTGTTATCATTGTGTTAGAGCCCCTCCCCCCCAATAGGACAGAATTGTGGTGGAAGACCCCTGACCCCCCCCCTCCCCCTCTCTATGCAGCGGCTCTGGCTCTGTACAAGACCATGTGGACCATCCTCTTCTGCTCCATCATCTTCATCGCTCTGGGGATCATCGTATTCACCGTGGAGTAAGTCCTATATCTCTTATTTATTATATATGTAATGAGGCTCCTCCCTCCATGTTACACTGTATATATAATCACCATTGTGCAAATAATGAGGCTCCACCCCCCAACCGTATAAATAAAATAGGATACTTTTGGGGGGTATTTATTTTTTAAACCAATTTGCTATGAGTAATTCATCCTTTTAAGCTGCATGTACATTCGTTCTGAGCAGGTGGGGCAAAAACAAATGTTCTTAGGCCATTTTATTTTTCTCCAGGTCAGATGTTATTCATTCATACAAATTAGAGTTAAAAAAAATATACCCCCTTTATGGCCACTAGATGGAGCCGATGATCATAGAAAATAAATACTTATTTATTATGACTGTCAGCTCCATCTAGTGGCCACAATGCCACATTTTCCCTAACCACTCTGCTTTTAATGAATGAATAACATGTGCCCGGGAAAGACGATAAGCCTAATAACATTCGACTGTGCCCCCATTCACCCACGGCAATTGTACAAATCGTTTCACTGGACTTTTTTCTTATAAATACTGTACACCCCTCGGTATCCTCGTTTTGTACGTATCCCGCTCCTCACAGGAAACATCTTGGAGAACTCTTTAGGCCCAGACTGGGGACTGTCTTCCAGTGCCTGTTGACTTCTGCCACGGGTCCGTTGTAGGACTCCTTATGCCTCTGTATGACCGTGTAGATTTTGTAGGCCAAGACAGGTGGCTACCTTTCACTTTCTTCAGCCTCAGCTATAGACCAGGTTAGGACACTTTAGGCCCAAATGGAAGGCTAAGAGAGCTAAAATCTTTCTTTTGGGTATGGATTCTTCCTCCAGGAAAAGGTCCTAGGCTGAGGGGGAAAATACTGCACCTCTATGGAGCTACACCCTCAGCCTGGGAGGGAAGGAACCTTCCACCACTACATCCCCTCCAGGCAAAGACTTGGAGGGAAGGACCTTCCACCACTACATCCCCTCCAGGCAAAGCCTGGGAAGGAGGGAACCTTCCACCACTACATCCTCCCCAGTCAAAGACTTGGAGGGAAGGACCTTCCACCACTACATCCTCCCCAGGCAAAGACTCGGAGGGAAGGACCTTCCACCACTACATCCTCTCCAGTCAAAGACTCGGAGGGAAGGATCTTCCACCACTACATCCTCCCCAGTCAAAGACTTGGAGGGAAGAACCTTCAACCACTACATCCTCCCCAGGCAAAGACTCGGAGGGAAGGAACCTTCCACCACTACATCCTCCCCAGTCAAAGACTTGGAGGGAAGGACCTTCCACCACTACATCCTCCCCAGGCAAAGACTCGGAGGGAAGGACCTTCCACCACTACATCCTCTCCAGTCAAAGACTCGGAGGGAAGGATCTTCCACCACTACATCCTCTCCAGTCAAAGCCTAGGAGGGAAGAACCTTCAACCACTACATCCTCCCCAGGCAAAGACTCGGAGGGAAGGAACCTTCCACCACTACATCCTCCCCAGTCAAAGACTTGGAGGGAAGGACCTTCCACCACTACATCCTCCCCAGGCAAAGACTCGGAGGGAAGGACCTTCCACCACTACATCCTCTCCAGTCAAAGACTCGGAGGGAAGGATCTTCCACCACTACATCCTCTCCAGTCAAAGCCTAGGAGGGAAGAACCTTCAACCACTACATCCTCCCCAGGCAAAGACTCGGAGGGAAGGAACCTTCCACCACTACATCCTCCCCAGGCAAAGGCTTGGAGGGAAGGACCTTCCACTACTACATCCTCCCCAGGCAAAGACTTGGAGGGAAGGACCTTCCACCACTACATCATTTCCAGGCAAAGCCTAGGAGGGAAGGACCTTTCTTCACTACATCCTTTCCAGTCAAAGACTCGGAGGGAAGGAACCTTCCACCACTACATCCTCTGCAAGCAAAGACTTGGAGAGAAGGAACCTTCCACCACTGCATCCTCTGCAGGCAAAGGCTCAGAGGAAAGGACATTTCTCCACTATATCCTCCCCAGGCAAAGACTTGAATGGAAGAACCTTCCACCACTACATCCTCTCCAAGCAAAGTCTAGGAGGGAAGAACTTTCCACCACTACATCCTCTCCAGTCAAAGACTCGGAGAGAAGGAACCTTCCACCACTGCATCCTCTGCAGGCAAAGGCTCAGAGGAAAGGACATTCCTCCACTACATCCTCTCCAGGCAAAGCCTAGGAGGGAAGGACCTTTCCATCACTACATCCTCTCCAGGCAAAGACTTGAAAGGAAGAACTTTCCAACACTACATCCTCTCCAAGCAAAGACTCAAATGGAAGAACCTTCCACCATTACATCCTCCCCAGGCAAAGACTTGGAGGGAAGGACCTTCCACCACTACATCCTCTCCAAGCAAAGACTTGGAGAGAAGGAACCTTCCACCACTGCATCCTCTGCAGGCAAAGGCTCAGAGGAAAGGAAATTTCTCCACTACATCCTCTCCAGGCAAAGACTTGAAAGGAAGAACTTTCCAACACTACATCCTCTCCAGTCAAAGACTCAGAGTGAAGGAAAATTCCACCACTACATCCTCTGCAGGCAAAGACTAGGAGGGAAGGAACCTTCCACCACTACATCCTCTGCAGGCAAAGATTCGGAGGGAAGGAACCTTCCACCACTGCATCCTCTGCAGGCAAAGCCTAGGAGGGAAGGACCTTCCACCACTACATCCTCTGCAGGCAAAGGCTCAGAGGGAAGGACATTCCTCCACTACATCCTCTCCAGGCAAAGACTTGAAAGGAAGAACTTTCCAACACTACATCCTCTCCAGTCAAAGACTCAGAGTGAAGGAAAATTCCACCACTACATCCTCTGCAGGCAAAGACTTGGAGGGAAGGATCTTCCACCACTACATCCTCCCCAGGCAAAGGCTCATAGGGAAGGACATTCCTCCACTACATCCTCTCCAGGCAAAGACTTGAAAGGAAGAACTTTCCAACACTACATCCTCTCCAGTCAAAGACTCAGAGTGAAGGAAAATTCCACCACTACATCCTCTGCAGACAAAGACTCGGAGGGAAGGAACCTTCCACCACTGCATCCTCTGCAGGCAAAGACTAGGAGGGAAGGAACCTTCCACCACTACATCCTCTGCAGGCAAAGACTTGGAGGGAAGGATCTTCCACCACTACATCCTTCCCAGGCAAAGGCTCAGAGGGAAGGACATTCCTCCACTACATCCTCTCCAGGCAAAGCCTAGGAGGGAAGGACCTTTCCATCACTACATCCTCTCCAGACAAAGACTTGGAGGGAGAGAACCTTCTACCATTATACTCTCTCCAAGCCTGGCAGGGAGGGCACCTTCTTCCACCACTACACCATACCCAGGCAAAGACTCAGAGGGAAGGACCTTCCACCACTCTCTAAAAATATTTATCTCTTTCACCGGGCCCACATTATTATTATACAGAATTTATAACAGTTTACGCATCGCTTTACAATATAAAAGGAGACAATACAGTTACAATACAATAAAATACAAGAGGATTAAGAGGGCCCTGCTCACAAGAGCTTACAATCTAATAGGGTGGGGTAGGTGTTACAAAAGGTTATACCTGTGGGGAATGATCTGATGGAAGTGGTAGGAGATTAGTTGGAGAGTTGATAGGCTTCCCTGAAGAGATGAGATTTCAGGGATCGCCTGAAGGTAGCAAGAGTAGGGGATATCCGGACAGGTGGAGGTAGCGAGTTCCAGAGGATGGGAGGTGCTCTAGAGAAATCGTGGAGACGAGCATGGGAGGAGGAGACGAGAGAGCTTGAGAGTAGGAGGTCTTGAGAAGAGCGGAGAGGACGGTTTGGGTGATATTTGGAGACAAGATTGGTGATGTAGCTCGGGGCAGAGTTGTGAATGGCTTTGTATGTTGTGGTTAGTATTTTGAATTTAATTTGCTGGGTGATCGGGAGCCAGTGTAGGGATTGGAGGAGAGGGTTGGCGGACACTGAATATGGAGCTTGGGCTGTAGGGATGAGCCGAACACCCCCCCTGTTCGGTTTGCACCAGAACCTGCAAACAGACCTAAAGCTCATGTGAACTTTAGAACCACATTAAAGTCTATGGGACTCGAACGTTCAAAATCAAAAGTGCTAATTTTAAAGGCTAATATGCAAGTTATTGTCTTAAAAAAAGTGTTTGGGGACCCGGGTCCTGCCCCAGGGGATATTTATCAATGCAAAAAAAGTTTTAAAAACGGACGTTTTTTCAGGAGCAGTGATTTTAATAATGCTTAAAGTGAAACAATAAAAGTGTAATATTCCTTTAAATTTCGTACCTGGGGGGTGTCTATAGTATGCCTGTAAAGGGGCGCATGTTTCCCGTGCTTAGAACTGTCCATGCACAAAGTGTCATTTCTGCAGGAAAAAAAAAAAAAAGTCATTTAAAAGCACTCGCGCCTATAATGAATTGTCGGCTACCGTAATACAGAGAACAGTCAATGAAAGTCATTGATAAAAAAATTAAAAAAATGACGTGGGGTTCCCCCTAAATTCAATTACCAGGCCCTTCAGGTCTGGTATGGATTTTAAGGGGAACTCCACGCCAAATTTAAAAAAAAATGGCGTGGAGTTCCCCCCAAAAATCCATACCAAACCCTTTATCCGAGCACGCAACCTGGCAGGCCGCAGGAAAAGAGGGGGGGACGAGAGAGCGCCCCCCCCCCTCATGAACCGTACCAGGCCACATGCCCTCAACATTGGGAGGATGCTTTGGGGGTCTGTGACCCCTCAAAGCATCATATCCCCATGTTGATGGGGACAAGGGCCTCATCCCCCACAAACCTGGCCGGTGGTTGTGGGGGTCTGCGGGCGGGGGGCTGCTTATCAGAATCTGGAAGCCCCCCTTTAACAAGGGGACCCCCAGATCCCGCCCCCCCTGTTTGAAATGGTAAGGGGGTACAAAAGTACCCCTACCATTTCACATAGAAAGTGTAAAAAATTGTTAAAAAACACACAGACACCGTTGGGAAAAGTCCTTTATTAAAAATAAAAAAAATTAAAAAAAGATTCCAGCGGTGGTAATCCACTCTTGCTATCCAGCGATGGCTGATCTCTTCTCCGAGGTCCAGCGATGGCTGATCTCTTCTCCGAGGTCCAGCGATGGCTGATCTCTTCCGATGACGTCCAGCACAGCACATCCTGTCTCCACGGAGACACTGCGGGAATCCCAGGTCTTAGCTGAGGAGGACCGGGCCACCCGTCACCTGACCCCGCCCCCCTCTGACGCAAGGGGGAAGCCGGGCTTCCCTAGTGACATACGGGTGACCCCACCCCCCTCTGATGTAACGGAAACCTGCGTTACATCAGAGGGGGACGGGGTCACTCGTACATTACTGGGGAAGCCCGGTGTTCTTTCACGAACAGTCCGGCTATGAGCAAGTGTCCGATGTGTACTGCGCATGCACAGCGCATGCGCAGTACAGAGCATAAAGATTTTCGGAAATTCTCGGAAAAGATGAACGGCGCCTGCGCTGTGAGTCGATGTGTAAGCCCCACCATCCAAGCGGACATAGGGCTACACAAACTTAGAGGGCCCCTCGCGGCCTCCCTTCGCTCGCCACGCTTCGGGGCACGGCCTCGCTGCGCTCGGCTCTTTTATATTCTAACACTGTGTCCACTTGGATGGTGGGGCTTGAAAAGTGGACTCACGGCGCAGGCGCCGTTCATCCTCGGCAATTTTCCGAATCTGGGTGTCCTGTGTACTGCGCATGCACAGTACACAGCAGACACTTTGTGATGGGGTACAACAAATGATAGTACACCGGCTTTTCCCTTGCGTCAGAGGGGGGCGGGGTCACCGTACATCACTGGGGAAGCCTGGGTTCCCCCTCGCGTCACAGGGGGGGCGGGGTCAGGTGACGGGTGGCCCTGTCTTCCTCAGCTAAGACCTTATCAGGCTGTCGGGATTCCCGCAGTGTCTCCATGGAGACAGGATGCGCTGCGCTGGATGTCATCGAAAGCGATCAGCCATCGCTGGATAGCAAGCTGAAATCTGTTTTTTATTTTTTTTATTTTTAATAAAGGACTTTTCCCAATGGTGTCTGTGTGTTTTTTAAATTTATTTTACACTTTCTTTGTGAAATGGTAGGGGTACTTTTGTACCCCCTTACCATTTCAAATGGGGGGGGGGGCGGGATCTGGGGGTCCCCTTGTTAAAGGGGGCTTCCAGATTCTGATAAGCAGACCCCCACAACCACCGGCCAGGGTTGTGGGGATGAGGCCCTTGTCCCCATTAACATGGGGACATGGTGCTTTGAGGGGGTCACAGACCCCCAAAGCATCCTCCCAATGTTGAGGGCATGTGGCCTGGTACGGTTCAGGAGGGGGGGGGGGGGGCGCTCTCTCGTCCCCCCTCTTTTTCTGCGGCCTGTCAGGTTGCGTGCTCAGATAAAGGGTCTGGTATGGATTTTTTGGGGGAACTCCACGCCATTTTTTTTTTTTAAATTTGGCGTGGAGTTCCCCTTAAATTCAGGTCTGGTATGGATATTTAGGGGGAACACTACATTTTTTTTTTAAATTTGACCCGGGGTTCCCCTTAATATCCATACCAGACCTGAAGGGCCTGGTAATTGAATTTAGGGGGAACCCCACGCATATTTTTTTTTTTTTCATCAATGACTTTCAATGACTGTTCTCTGTATTACGGGAGCCGACAATTCATTATATGAATTTAAATAAAAAATTTTCCTGCAAAAATTACACTTTGTGCAGGGACAGTTCTAAGCACAGGAAACATGCGCCCCTTCACAGGCATACTATAGACACCCCCCCCCCCCCCCCCCCCAGGTACGAAATTTAAAGGAATATTACACTTTTATTGTTTCACTTTAAGCATTATTAAAATCACTGCTCCAGAAAAAACGGCTGTTGCATTGATACATGTCCCCTGGGGCAGGACCCAGGTCCCCAAACACTTTTTGTGACAATAACTTTCATATAAGCCTTAAATTAGCACTTTAGATTTCTCCCATAGACTTTTACAGGGTGTTTGCGGCTTTTCGAATTTGCCGCAAACACCCCAAATTGTTCGTTGTTCGGTGAACAGGCAAACAGGCAATGTTCGTCTCGAACTCGAAGCTCATCCCTATTGGGCTGGACTTGCTTTAAAATGTGGGAGGGGTTATCAAATTTATCTTCAGGCTGAAGCCCCTGGTCTTTTTTTTCCCACCTAGCAACACCCCTGGATTTAGGAGAAACCTAACAATTACAGATAACACAAACAAAGCCACCAGCGCTAAATTTAAACTAGAGATACTCCAGTTCTAGGTCAGGTCCCCACACTCATAATGTTCTAGAGAGTCACCAGATACTCCTAATCCTTCCAGAATGTACAGTAATAGTTCCGTGGTGATGATATAATACTACAGAATGTACAATGAAGAGTTCAGACACAACTGATTGAACCTCCGAATTATTAGAACAAAAGTTCTTTCTGAATTCCAGAGCTCTGCCTCATGTCTGAGGATGAACACAATTGTGCAACGTCTGTTGGTGAAGGGTAAGCTCCTCCAAGTAGAGACGATTCAGAAACACACGGAAACTGTGTAAACTTTCTTTCCGTAGAACAAAATCTTAACACATCGTGTTGCACAACCCAGAATTATTTATACACTAATGAATTAGAAGATCAGAATGTCTTATAGATGGAGATCATCCACATAAAAAAAAATGATCACACATCATAAAATAATTGAGAACACTAACAAGATGTTGAAGTCTAATAGACCAACATCCAACATAGACATGGCTGCCATACACCTATAGAGCGTTATTTTCATTCCCTGGAGGATCCTTCCACTTATAACACCTTCATTATTATATGCTTATTAATAGTAGAAGATAAATCCACATATCATCAATTTTATCTTTGATACACATTGTGGGACTATAGGGATATCAGTGAAACTGAGGTCTATTACTGAGCATCATTGTTAAGAATTAGGGATGAGCCGAACACACCCCCCCCCCCCCCCCCCCCCCCCCCCCCCCCCCTCGTTCAGTTCTCACCAGAACATGCGAAGAGGCAAAAAATTTGTGTGAACCCCGTTAAAGTCTATGGAAGACGGAAAGTAAAAATCAAACATCATTTTAAAGGCTTATATGCAAGTTGTTGCCATAAAACGTGTTTGGGGACCCGGGTCCTGCCCCAGGGGACATGTATCAATGCAATAAAAAAGTTTTAAAAACTTATGTTTTTTTCAGGAGCAGTGATTTTAATAATGCTTAAAGTGAAACAATAAAAATGAAATATTCCTTTAAATATCGTGCCTGGGGGGTCTCCTTAGTCTGCCTGTAAAGTAGAGCATATTTCCCGTGATAACAGTACCGCAGAAAAATGACATTTCTAAAGGAAAAAATGTAATCTAAAATTGCTTGCAGCTGTAATGTATGTCAACCCCAGATCCCCCCCCCTATGTGAATGGGTAGGAAGTACCCCTACCCATTCACGGAAAAAGTGTAAAAAAAAGTGTAAAAATGGCAGGAGATAAAAAAGTATGTGATGTAAATGCATCTTCAATTACGGCGCCGACGGTCCCAAGAAAAGAAAAACGTAAAAACTCGCCTCCACAGCCCATGGAGGCAAAGTTTCTCCATAATTATTTTTTTTTTCTTGGAACCGTCAGGTCCGTGATCGAAGATGGATGGACATTGCAGGACACTTTTTTTTTTTTTTTAATAAAGGAATTGTGAATGAATGAATGAATGACTTGTATAGCGCTACCTATGCGAACTGAATTGCCTCAGGGCGCTTTTTTTTTTGCCACCGGTGTCCATCTGTGGTATAGTGTGGTCCTTGCCCTGTGGGGTCCTGACACGCTTACAAACACATACACATACAACATACACATATTTGGCCAATTTTATCGACAGGATCTAATTAACCTACCAGCATGTCTTTGGGGTGTCAAACTATCTCCTGTCGCTTTTATTTTTTTTTTTGACACTTTTTTGGTGAATGAGTAGGGGTACAATGCACCCGATACCCATTCACATAGGAGGGTGCCGTGATCTGGGGGCCAGCTTGTTAAAGTGGGATTCCAGATTCCGTTAACCCCCCCCCCCCCCGCCCGCAGATTTCCACAACCACTGGGCAAGGGTTGTGGGGATGAGGCCTTTGTCCCCATCAACATGGGGGCAAGGTGCTTTGGGGGGGACCCCAAAGCACCCTCCCCATGTTGAGAGCATTTGGCTGGGTATGATTCAGGAGGGGGGGGGGGCTCTCTCGCCCCCATCTTTTCCTGCAGCCTGCCAGGTTGCATGCTCGGAGGGATGCGGTATGGATTTTAGGGGGAACCCCCACACCGTTTTTATTTATTTAGTTTTTTATCTTGGCTCAGAGTTCCCCTTAACCAATTCAATACAATATGTTATATAAACTACATTGCCTGCACTGACTGAATATAGAGTCTACACTGAATATCTAGTCTATACTACAGTGGTGTGAAAAAGTGTTTGCCCCCTTCCTCATTTCCTGTTCCTTTGCATGTTTGTCACACTTAAGTGTTTCGGAACATCAAACCAATTTAAACAATAGTCAAGGACAACACAAGTACACACAAAATGCAATTTGTAAATGAAGGTGTTTATTATTAAAGGTGAAAAAAAATCCAAACCATCATGGCCCTGTGTGAAAAAGTGATTGCCCCCCTAAACCTAATAACTGGTTGGGCCACCCTTAGCAGCAACAACTGCAACCAAGCGTTTGCGATAACGTGCAATGAGGCTTTTACAGCCTGCTGTCTACCAAGAGATCCTGAAGGAGAATGTCCGACCATCTGTTCGTGTACTCAAGCTGAAACGAACTTGGGTTCTGCAGCAGGACAATGATCCTAAACACACACCAGCAAGTCCACCACCGAATGGCTGAAGAAAAACAAAATGAAGACTTTGGAGTGGCCTAGCCAAAGTCCTGACCTGAATCCTATTGAGATGTTGTGGTATGACCTTAAAAAGGCCGTTCATGCTCGAAAACCCTCTAATGTAACTGAATTAGGACAATTCTGCAAAGATGAGTGGGCCAAAATTCCTCCAGGACGCTGTAAAAGCCTCATTGCACGTTATCGCAAACGCTTGGTTGCAGTTGTTGCTGCTAAGGGTGGCCAACCAGTTATTAGGTTTAGGGGGCAATCACTTTTTCACACAGGGCCATGATGGTTTGGATTTTTTTTCACCTTTAATAATAAACACCTTCATTTACAAATTGCATTTTGTGTTTACTTGTGTTGTCCTTGACTATTGTTTAAATTGGTTTGATGTTCCGAAACACTTAAGTGTGACAAACATGCAAAGGAACAGGAAAATGAGGAAGGGGTCAAACACTTTTTCACACCACTGTAAATGCAGAGATTATATATATATTAGACTGTATATACACTGTATATAAAATACACTGCCACTAACTAACCTGCCTGCCTAATCTAGCTCAAACGATCTCTGTCCAAACACTATACACGGGCGCTATGTAAGCAGCCTTATATAGTGTGGGGCGTAGAGTTAGTCCCCCTGAGCCATGATTGGCCAAAGGCACCTTGCCTTTGGCCAATTATGGCTCTCTCAGCAGAGTGCGCTGTGATTGGCCAAAGCATGCCTGTTAGGTGCATACTTTGGCCAATCATCACACAGCAATGCACTGCGATATCACAGTGCATTATGGGGCATTCCGCGGCACTCAAATTTCTGCAAATGCCCCATATATTCGGTTTGTTTTAGAACAATCGAACACCCAATGTTACGTTCGACTCGAACCGTGGGCTCCTCCCTATTCAAAATCTGCCTTGGTTGGTTGGAAGATTTTATTACACTATAGCAGAGATTTATAGAATGCCTAAAGGGATTTCATGGGGAGTTTATGGCCATATGATGGATTGTCAACTTCATTATTCAGCAATAATTAGCCACTATCTGGATGGATTCCAATTCAATCAGCAGTGCAGACCTGCTGAGGCTCAGTGGACCTTTGCCATAGCTGATGGGGTTCAGTGGACCTTTGTCATACCTGGTGGGGTTCAGTAGACCTTTGTCATACCCGATGGGGTTCAGTGGATCTTTGTTATGCCTGATGGGGTTCAGTGGATCTTTGTTATACCCGATGGGGTTCAGTGGACATTTGTTAAGCCTGATGGGGTTCAGTGGACCTTTGTCATACCTGATGGGGTTCAGTGGACCTTTGTCATAGCTGATGGGGTTCAGTGGACCTTTGTCATACCTGATGGGGTTCAGTGGACATTTGATATACCTGATATGGTTCAGTGGACCTTTGTCACACCCAATGGAGTTCAGTGGACCTTTGTCATACCTGATGGGGTTCAGTGGACCTTTGTCATACCTGATGGGGTTCAGTGGACCTTTGTCATAGCTGATGGGGTTCAGTGGACCTTTGTCATACCTGATGGGGTTCAGTGGACATTTGATATACCTGATATGGTTCAGTGGACCTTTGTCACACCCAATGGAGTTCAGTGGACCTTTGTCATACCTGATGGGGTTCAGTGGACCTTTGTCATACCTGATGGGGTTCAGTGGACCTTTGTCATACCTGATGGGGTTTAGTGAAACTTTGTCATTCTTGATGGGGCTCAGAGGATTTTAGTCATACCTGGTGGGGTTAAATGGACCTTTGTCACACATGATGGAATTCATTGGATGTTTGTCATACCTAATGGGGTTCAGAGGATCTGTGTCATACCGGATGGGGTTCAATGAAACTTTGTTATACCTGATGGGGTTCAGTGGACCTTTGTTATACCTGATGGGGTTCAGTGGACCTTTGTCATACCTGATGGAGTTCAGTGGACCTTTGTCATACCTGATGGGGTTCAGTGGACATTTGATATACCTGATGTGGTTCAGTGGACCTTTGTCACACCCAATGGAGTTCAGTGGACCTTTGTCATACCTGATGTGGTTCAGTGGACCTTTGTCACACCCAATGGAGTTCAGTGGACCTTTGTCATACCTGATGGGGTTCAGTGGACCTTTGTCATACCTGATGGAGTTTAGTGAAACTTTGTCATTCTTGATGGGGCTCAGAGGATTTTAGTCATACCTGGTGGGGTTAAATGGACCTTTGTCACACATGATGGAATTCAGTGGACCTTTGTCATACCTAATGGGGTTCAAAGGATCTGTGTCATACCGGATGGGGTTCAATGAAACTTTGTTATACCTGATGGGGTTCAGTGGACATTTGTCATACCTGATGGGGTTCAGTGGACCTTTGTCATACCTGGTGGGGTTCAGTGAAACTTTGTCATACCTGATGGGGTTCAGTGGACATTTGTTATACCTGATGGGGTTCAGTGGACCTTTGTCACACCCAATGGAGTTCAGTGGACCTTTGTCATACCTGATGGGGTTCAGTGAAACTTTGTCATTCATGATGGGGCTCAGAGGATTTTAGTCATACCTGATGGGGTTCAGTGCACTTTAGTCGTACCTGGTGGGGTTAAATGGACCTTTGTCACACATGATGGAATTCAGTGGACGTTTGTCATACCTAATGGGGTTCAGAGGATCTGTGTCATACCTGATGGGGTTCAGTGGACCTTTGTCATACCTGGTGGGGTTCAGTGAAACTTTGTCATACCTGATGGGGTTCAGTGGATCTTTGTCATACCTGATGGAGTTCAGTGGACCTTTGTCATACCTGATGGAGTTCAGTGGACCTTTGTCATACCTGATGGGGTTCAGTGGACCTTTCTCATACCTGATGGGGTTCAGTGGACCTTTCTCATACCTGGTGGGGTTCAGTGGACCTTTCTCATACCTGGTGGGGTTCAGTGGATCTTTGTCATACCTGATGGAGTTCAGTGGACCTTTGACATACCTGATGGGGTTCAGTGGACCTTTGTCATACCTGATGGGGTTCAGTGGACCTTTGTCATACCTGATGGGGTTCAGTGAAACTTTGTCATTCATGATGGGGCTCAGAGGATTTTGGTCATACCTGATGGGGTTTAGTGCACTTTAGTCGTACCTGGTGGGGTTAAATGGACCTTTGTCACACATGATGGAATTCAGTGGACGTTTGTCATACCTAATGGGGTTCAGAGGATCTGTGTCATACCGGATGGGGCTCAGTGTACCTTTGTTATACCTGATGGGGCTCAGTGGACCTTTGTTATACCTGATGGGGCTCAGTGGACCTTTGTTATACCTGGTGGGGTTCAGTGGACCTTTGACATACCTGGTGGGGTTCAGTGGACTTTTGTCATACCTGACCGGGTTTAGTGGACCTTTATCATAGCAGAACTCTGTTGGGTTTGGCAGTTTTGTTGTTCTCAGTTTTATAGAAATGAAAGATTGAAAAGGGAATGGGACATTTTGGGTGTTTGTTCTCTCAGGAAGGAGCCAATAAATACAAAATATTAATAAAACCATTTTAATTTATTGGATGTTACACGTAAAAATCTGTCTCTAAAACATTTCCTGATGTGTTAATGAGACTTCTACATGAGGAAAAGCAGATCAGGATAAACACCTCATTCATCACCCCCAGTATTCATCATACGTGTTACTACAGGGACTGTCAGCCTATGATAGATATTGTCCTATTAGGAACATGGATAGATGGTACAAATCCAACAAGGTCTTGATTAAAAATGCAATGTTGGCAGAGGGTGAGGAGTGTATCTCTACGCGTTTCGTAGAAACGCTTATTTGGAGGTACAAAGGTGCCATCAATCAACAGAAGGTTATTTGGAATATTTGACATTGATATTAATACAGAATACGAGGAACACATTAAGTGTCCTACCATAGTAGAACAACAACACATACTTATAAATAATACATCAACTCCCAGATATTCATGTGGAGGGAATGTCGTAACCGAGGGAGGAATGGAGAACCCGGGGGTGCGTCAGCACCGGAATGGATAAGGGACATGCAGGGGACCAGGATCATAAATCAGCAATCCCATATATCTATATACAAAGAGTGAGAATGCAATGCTATGGGGGCATCATTCTCAACATAGTACTGCCTCACCATCGGGGGGGGGCAAAAGAGGAAAAGTGGGGAGGGGGCACACCATAGATGAGATGTTATACTGCACCCAGAATGCATCAATGAGTGCACCCAAATCTCTAGAGAACCAGGATCATGGAGCAGCAAAGGACACATCTGTATACATAGAATGAGGGTTATATAATTCCATGGAGCACAATGCTTAACATTGTAAGACCTCACTAAGCCCATTGATACCCAAAAGAAATGGAGAGGGAGGGCATACCATGAGTAAGATGTTGCACTGCACCCATGCGTCCATGTGTGCACCCAGAGTTCTGGGAGGATAGTAGTCAGGGTCGGGACAAGGGGTGGGCAGGAGGGGCGGTTGCCCTGGGCACTGTGGTATCATGTGAGGTGGTGGGCACCACAAGGAGATTAGGGGGAGGGAATTTGTGTTAAAAAGGGGAATTTGGGGGCTTCAGGGGGTAGGAATTGTTTTAGGAGGGCAAATTTAGGGAGGGTGTGCTAGGAGTTGTGATTTGGGGGATTTGTGTAGGGAGTGGGGATGGGACACATAATGCCCATACATCTTAGGGGGGGGGGGGGCCACAATTTGGCATGTTCGCCCTGGGCTCTAAATGACCTTGTCTCGCCACTGATAGTAGTCACCATTAATATGTATACTAATAAACTGACCCCCCATCCCCCAGCATGGAGAACATATTACTTGGATCGAGGCAACAGCAAACTCGTATCTCCTCCCAGGGCTACACCAGAGTATAAGGCCTCAGCTAGTATAAGCTAAGTACGATCTCCACCTTCACATCAAACACTGATATCCGGTACTTTGAGGAGGCATGGTTTGGCGTGCGTTCGTCACATGTCCCCCGGGGCATGCGCAGACCAATCACTCATTGGCAGGGAGACCAGCACCCCTACCTGCACCACACATGAGAGGTGGGGGTGAGCCTTCCCTTCCCACCAAGGACTGATCAGCCATGAATAAAGATACAGTAAGCAAACACTAATGCCTGGATAATCCATAGCAGTAGCAGCACAATATTGATTGGACCCTGGGAAAATATTTTCTTGGGCCCCCCAAATGCATTTTTTTTCACCCCAACATCCCAAAAAACACACATACACACAGACTTATCAAAAAAAAAAAAAACATTAATACTATAAACAGAACTGGTCCAGGCTCACTGACTGATTGCTAGAGGTTACTGCACATCATTACTGCTAACTGGTTGGTTGCTGTAGGTTACTGCTTATCATTACCATTCACTGATTGGTTTCTAGAGGTTACAGCACATCATTACTGCTAACTGGTTGGTTGCTGTAGGTTACTGCTTATCATTACCATTCACTGATTGGTTTCTAGAGGTTACAGCACATCATTACTGCTAACTGGTTGATTGCTAAAGGTTACTGTTGGTTCACGCTCAGTTTTGGTCACCAATCTTCAGCAACGGCTACTTCAATTAGAAAGAGTTCAGTAAAGGGCATCACAATGAATAAGGGTGATGGAGGACCTCAGCTATGATCGCACAGAGGTCAGTAGTATGTAGAGCGGTGTACAGAGGTCAGTAGTATGTAGAGCGGTGTACAGAGGTCAGTAGTATGTAGGGTGGTCTACAGAGGTCAGTAGTATGTAGAGCGGTGTACAGAGGTCAGTAGTATGTAGAGCAGTGTACAGAGGTCAGTAGTATGTAGGGCGGTGTACAGAGGTCAGTAGTATGTAGAGCAGTGTACAGAGGTCAGTAGTATGTAGGGCGGTGTACAGAGGTCAGTAGTATGTAGGGCGGTGTACAGAGGACAGTAGTATGTAGGGAAGTGTACAGAGGACAGTAGTATGTAGGGCAGTGTACAGGGGTCAGTAGTATGTAGAGCAGTGTACAGAGGTCAGTAGTATGTAGGGCAGTGTACAGGGTCAGTAGTATGTAGGGCGGTGTACAGAGGACAGTAGTATGTAGGGCGGTGTACAGAGGTCAGTAGTATGTAGGGCAGTGTACAGCGGTCAGTAGTATGTAGGGAAGTGTACAGAGGTCAGTAGTATGTAGGGAAGTGTACAGCGGTGAGTAGTATGTAGGGCGGTGTACAGGGGTCAGTAGTACGTAGGGCAGTGTACAGAGGTCAGTAGTATGTAGGGTGGTGTACAGAGGACAGTAGTATGTAGGGAAGTGTACAGAGGTCAGTAGTATGTAGGGAAGTGTACAGAGGTCAGTAGTATGTAGGGAAGTGTACAGAGGACAGTAGTATGTAGGGGAGTGTACAGCGGTCAGTAGTATGTAGGGGAGTGTACAGAGGTCAGTAGTATGTAGGGAAGTGTACAGAGGTCAGTAGTATGTAGGGAAGTGTACAGCGGTCAGTAGTATGTAGGGCGTGTACAGAGGTCAGTAGTATGTAGGGCAGTGTACAGAGGTCAGTAGTATGTAGGGCAGTGTACAGATGTCAGTGGTATGTAGAGCAGTGTACAGAGGTCAGTAGTATGTAGGGCGTGTACAGAGGTCAGTAGTATGTAGAGCAGTGTACAGAGGTCAGTAGTATGTAGGGCGGTGTACAGAGGTCAGTAGTATGTAGGGCGGTGTACAGAGGACAGTAGTATGTAGGGCGGTGTACAGAGGTCAGTAGTATGTAGGGCAGTTTACAGAGGTCAGTAGTATGTAGAGCAGTGTACAGGGGTCAGTAGTATGTAGGGCAGTGTACAGAGGTCAGTAGTATGTAGAGCAGTGTACAGGGGTCAGTAGTATGTAGGGCGGTGTACAGAGGTCAGTAGTATGTAGAGCAGTGTACAGAGGTCAGTAGTATGTAGAGCAGTGTACAGAGGTCAGTAGTATGTAGGGCAGTGTACAGAGGTCAGTAGTATGTAATATAATACAGTATGGGGGTTGGGAGTGCACACACCAGGGGGATTGGGCGGGTGCAGTACGGGGGTCAGGAGGGCACACACCAGGGGAGGGTCAGGAGGGCACATGCTAGGGTTGGAAAGGCACACACCAGAGGGATCAGGAGGGCACATGCCAGGGGGATTGGGGGGCACACACCAGGAGAGGGTGGGGGTACAGTAGGGGGGCTGGGAGGGCACACACCAGGGGGGTCGGAAGCGGCACACACTAGGGGAGGGCTCACACCAGAGAGCTTGGGAGGGCACACACCTGAGGGGTCAGGAGGGCACACACCAGGGGGGTTGGAAGGGTACAGTATGGGGGCTTGGAGGGCACACACCAGGGGGATCAGAATGAGCAAATACCAGGGGAGACCACATGCCAGGGAGCTCAGGAGGGTACAGTATGAGGGTCAGGAGTGCACACACCAGGGGGGCCAAGAGGGTACAGTATGGGGGCTGGGAAGGCACACACCAGGGGGTCGAGAGGGTACAGTATGGGGCTGGGAGGGCACACACCAGGTGGGTTGGGAGGGTACAGCATGGGGGTTGGGAGGGCACACACCAGGGGGTTTGGGAGGGTGCAGTAATGGGGTCAGGAGGGTACAGTATGGGTGCTAGGAAGGCACACACCAAGGGGGTTGGGAGGGCTCACACCAGGGGCATCAGAAGGGGCAAATACCAGGGGAGGACACATGGCAGGGGGCTCAGGAGGGTACAGTATGGGGGTCGGTAGGGCACACACCAGGTTGTCGGGAGGGTACAGTATGGGGGCTGGGAGTGCACACACTAGGGGGGTTAGGAGGGTACAGTATGGGGGCTGGGAGGGCACACACCGGGGGGGGGGGTCAGGTAGCACACACCAGAGGGGGCAGTGACAATGCTTTAATGAGCAACATTTCTCCTAGTGCTACATGAAAAAGGAGATGCCGTCTTCCCATTTGTCAGCTAACAGCACCTCTATGCTAAACAGCAGTAATTTAGCAGACTTAGCATTAAGGTGCTTGCACGCAAATCCGCAATGTACTACTAGATGATTTTACCTCCCTGCACATTCAGGCTCCCTCTGCTCAGCTACTGTCACAACTCCCTTTTCTCAGCGGTCAGGCACAACCCCATCCCACCCATTCAAGCAGTGCAAGCCTGGAGGCTCAACTTCGGGAATGGTCCTTAGTCCTGTAGAAGAGCATCTGGAAAACACCTGGGGGAGATAAACGGGACGGAGATTCCAGTCCCGATGTATGTAGGTGGGCAGAAATTGCTAAAACTGAGAATGGTTGTAAACTGTCCCGACCACGGCTCTGATTTCTGGGGAGCAGCCACGGACAAGAGCACGGCGGGACAGGCAGCTTTAATCTGTGACAGTTGAAAAGTATGGACAGTGCAAGCTCAAGGGACAGCTGCTTTTGGCCCCCTAACAATGACTGGGCCCAGGGCAGCTGCCCCGTTTGCCCTGCATTAAAGACGGCCCTGATTGTAAACCAATCACAATCTAAGAATTAATTCCTAAATACCTGTCACAAACCATGGTATGAGGCCGAGTTGACGAGAGGGCTTCCCTTGCGGCTCTGATCCGAGCACCCCTGAATGTAGTGACAGAGGTACAAGGCTCAAAGAAGCACGGGTGCCGGTATCTTGATAGCAGGTGTCTGGCATGGTTAGGGACGTAGCCAAGGTGAGCAGGGGTCATACACTGACAGCAGCATGCTCAGGAGCCAGGCCGGGGTCAGTACCAGGAAAGCAGGCAGAGCTAGGTCCAGTAGCAAGCTGAGGTCAGCACCAGGAGATCAGGCAGAGAATAGTCAGAGGCAAGCTGAGGTCAGCACCAGGAGATCAGGCAAAGAATAGTCAAAGGCAAGCTGAGGTCAGCACCAGGAGATCAGGCAGAGAATAGTCAGAGGCAAGCTGAGGTCAGCACCAGGAGATCAGGCAAAGAATAGTCAAAGGCAAGCCGAGGTCAGCATCAGGAGATCAGGCAGAGAATAGTCAAAGGCAAGCCGAGGTCAGCATCAGGAGATCAGGCAGAGAATAGTCAAAGGCAAGCTGAGGTCAGCATCGGGAGATCAGGCAGAGAATAGTCAGAGGCAAACCGAGGTCAGCATCAGGAGATCAGGCAGAGAATAGTCAGAGGCAAGCTGAGGTCAGCATCGGGAGATCAGGCAGAGAATAGTCAGAGGCAAGCTGAGGTCAGCATCAGGAGATCAGGCAGAGAATAGTCAAAGACAAGCCGAGGTCAGCACCAGGAGATCAGGCAGAGAATAGTCAGAGGCAAGCCAAGGTCAGAATCCACAAAATTAGGTTATGAACAAGCCAGGTCAGCAACGGCCAGACGATCAGTCAGCACAAGTAGGAACACAGGAGCAAGGATCAGGGAAAACGGAAGAACATCCAGCAGTTAGCATCCAGCTTTTAAACAGGCGTTTTGGTGCCAATGTGTGAAAACATGCGCGCTGGTGAGCTCTGGCTCTCAGAAATGTGCTATGGATTAGTGCACACTGAACATTAGCCTGAGCTCGTCTGTGTGTTGGTACATGTGCATGTGAATTTCTCAGGGAAAAAAGATGATCTGCTTGGCCCTACCATAGATTTGTATTGGAAATGTTGAAGTACATCCGATCTAGGAATGTATTCAATTTCAGTGGCTCCCACTTCTTCCAGGTGCAGGGGACGGCAATGGGGACCCCGTGTACCCCATTATACGCCATGTCCTTTGCCCTTAACTGTGCTGACATGGCCCTGCGCCCTCCATTCCTCCCTTGGTTATGACGTTCCCTCCACATGAATATCTAGTAGTTGATGTATGATTTGTGAGTATACGTTGTTCTATTATAGCCTATTAGGACACTTAATGTGTTCCTCATATTCTGCATTAATATTGATGTCCGATTTTATAATATCCTTCTTCCTATTAATAGCACCTCTGCACCTCCTGAAACGGCTTTTCTGTGAAATGCATAGAGATACGCTCCTCCACCCCTTGCCAACATCACATTTTAATCACGACCTTGTTGGATTTGTACCATCTATGTACTGATTAGGACAATATTTATCACAGGTTGTCAGTCCTTGTAGTAAGATGTATGGATACTCTCCTTCCCAAGAGTACAGACACCTAAAAGGCCCCACTACTTTTTTTTCAATGTATTTTCTATATGCAAACGAGGGGATGTGGTGCTCTAAATATTCACCTCCATCACCCGCTACACAATATTCTCAGCTATTCCACAATATCCTTTTGAGGTGTGGGGTGGGTAGGGGTTCTGGTGGAATTGTTTATAATGTGATGTTTTATGTATGGGGGTGGTCGCCTGTTCATTGAACAGCGAACAATATGCGGTGCGCGCAGCAAATTTGAAAGCCGCGGAACCCCGTTAAAGTCTATGGGACAATAACATGAAAAAAACAAAAGTGCTAATTTTAAAGGCTTATATGCAAGTTATTGCCATAAAAAGTGTTTGGGGATCTAGGGCCTGCATGCAAAAAAAAAGTTTTAAAAGCGTCCGTTTTTCGGGAGCAGTGATTTTAATAATGCTTAAAGTGAAACAATAAAAATGAAATATTCCTTTAAATATCGTACCTGGGGGGTGTCTATAATATGCCTGTAAAGTGGCGCAGTTTTCCTGTGTTTAGAACAATACCACAGCAAAATGACATTTCTAAAGGAAAAAAAGTAATTTAAAACTGTAATAAATTGTCGGGTCTCGCCAATATAGATACAACTCTTTGAAAAAAATGGCATGGTCCCCCCCCCCCAGTCCATTACCAGGCTCTTTGGGTCTGGTATGAATATTAAGGGGAACCCGAACCAAAAATGTAAAAAAAAATACGTGGGGGTCCCCACAAAATCCATATTAGGCCCTTCAGGTCTGGCATGGATATTAAAGGGAACCCTGCGAAATATAAAAAAAAAATGGCATAGGGGTCCCCCCAAAATTCATACCAGACCCTTATTCAAGCACGCAACCTGGCAGGCCGCAGGAAAAGAGGGGGACGAGAGAGCGCCCCCCCCTCCTGAACCGTACCAGGCCACATTCCCTCAACAAGGACCTCATCCCCACAACCCTTGCCCGGTGGTTGTGGGGTCTGCGGGCGGGGGGCTTATCGAAATATGTAAGCTCCCTATAACAAGGGGACCCCCAGATCCCGGCCCCCCCAATTGAATTGGTAACGGGGGTCTGCGGGCAGGGGGCTTATCGGAATCTGGAAGCCCTCTTTAACAAGGGTACCCCAGATTCCGGCCTCCCCTCTGTGTGAATTGGTAACGGGTACATTGTACCCCTACCATTTCACAAAAAAAGTGTCAAAAATAGTAAAAAAGACAGGAGACATTTTGGGACAAGTCCTTTATTAAAAGATAAAAAAATAAAAATGTCCCGCAATGTAGATCCATCTCACGCCGCCAGACAAGCCGAAAAAAAAAGAAAGCCGCAACAGCTCCGCCTCCATGGGAGGCTGCCGCAGAGTGACACTTCTTCTCGGTGACAGCTGTTAGTTATATAGCTGAGGGCGAGACCACTTAGTGACGTAAACAGGCAACCCCGCCTTCCTCTGATGTCACGTTACTAATTCACTTGGGGGGGGGCGGAATCTGGAGGTACTCTTGTTAAAGGGGGCTTCCAGATTCTGACAAGTCCCCCGCCCAAAGACCCCCACAACCACCGGGAAAGGGTTGTGGGGTTGTGGGGATGAGGCCCTTGTCCCCACCAACATAGGGACAAGGTGCTTTAGGAGCTAATCCAAAGCACCCTCCCCATTTTAGGGCATGTGGCCTGGTACGGTTCAGGAGGGGGGGTGCTCTCCCATCCCCCCTCTTTTCCTGCGGCCGGCCAGGTTGCGTGCTCAAATAAGGGTCTGGTATGGATTTAGGGGGAACCCCTACTCCATTTTTTTTTAAACTTGGCACAGGGTTCCCCTTAATATCCATACCAGACCTGATGATTTTGGGGGGACCCCCACACAATTTTTTTTTACATTTTTGGTTCGAGGTTCCACTTAATATTCATACCAGACCCAAAGGTCTGAATTTTTTGCCTGCTTGCATGTTCTGGTGCGAACTGAACCGGGGCGGGGGGGGGGGGGGGGGGGGTATGCTTATCCTTAATGGGGGGAAAAAGATCTGACAAGAGGTACAGCTCTGGTTTTTGGACATTTGTTGAATATTTTGTATTTTGCTCTGACTGGTCCATGGTGGTCTTCCATATACAGGCTTATTTTTTTCCCTTTAGATATATACATATGGACTCCTTCCTTCACCCTGTTGTTCTTCGCTCTATAATAAAAGCAGTCTTGGTTGACTCGTGCCTAAGTTCCTTCAATTCTCAACTGAAATCACTATGTACAGAGGTTCAGTGGATCTCTGTAATTCCTGATGGGGTTCAGTGGAACTTTGTCATACCTCATGGGGTTCAATGGACCTTTGTCGTGCCTGATGGAGTTCAGTGGACCTTTGTCTTACCCAATGGTGTTCAGTGGATCTTTGTTACGCCTGATGTGGTTCAGTGGACTTTTATCATACCTGATGGGGTTCAATGGACCTTTGTAATTCCTTAAGGGATTCAGTGGACCTTTGTCATACCTGACGGGGTTCAGTGGACCTTTTTCATACCTGATGGAGGTCAGTGGACCTTTGTCATACCTGATGAAGGCCAGTGGACCTTTGTTACAGCTGATGGGGTTCAGTGGACCTTTTTCATACCTGATGGAGGTCAGTGGACCTTTTTCATACCTGATGAAGGTCAGTGGACCTTTGTCATACCTGATGGAGGTCAGTGGACCTTTGTCATACCTGATGGGGTTCAGTGGACCTTTGTCATACTTGATGGGGTTCAGTGGACCTTTGTCATACTTGATGGGGTTCAGTGGACCTTTGTCATACCTGATGGAGGTCAGTGGACCTTTGTCATACCTGATGGGGTTCAGTGGACCTTTGTCATACTTGATGGGGTTCAGTGGACCTTTGTCATACCTGATGGAGGTCAGTGGACCTTTGTCATACCTGATGGAGGTCAGTGGACTTTTGTCATACCTGATTGAGGTCAGTGGACTATTTTCATACCTGATGGAGGTCAGTGGACCATTTTCATACCTGATGGAGGTCAGTGGACTTTTGTCATACCTGATGGAGGTCAGTAGACCTTTGTCATACCTGATGGAGGTTAGTGGACCTTTGTTATAGCTAATGGAGGTCAGTGGACCTTTTTCATACCTGATGGAGGTCAGTGGACCTTTGTCATACCTGATGAAGGTCAGTGGACCTTTGTCATACCTGATGGAGGTCAGTGGACCTTTGTCATACCTGATGGGGTTCAGTGGACCTTTGTCATAGCTGATGGGGTTCAGTGGACCTTTGTCATACCTGATGGAGGTCAGTGGACCATTTTCATACCTGATGGAGGTCAGTGGACTTTTGTCATACCTGATGGAGGTCAGTGGACCTTTGTCATACCTGATGGAGGTCAGTGGACTTTTGTCTTACCTGATGGAGGTCAGTGGACCTTTGTCATACCTGATGGAGGTCAGTGGACCTTTTTCATACCTGATAGAGGTCAGTGGACCTTTGTCATACCTGATGGAGGTCAGTGGACTTTTTTCATACCTGATGGAGGTCAGTGGACCATTTTCATACCTGATGGAGGTCAGTGGACTTTTGTCATACCTGATGGAGGTCAGTGGACTTTTGTCATACCTGATGGAGGTCAGTAGACCTTTGTCATACCTGATGGAGGTCAGTGGACCTTTGTTATAGATAATGGAGGTCAGTGGACCTTTTTCATACCTGATGGAGGTCAGTGGACCTTTGTCATACCTGATGGAGGTCAGTGAACCTTTGTCATACCTGATGGAGGTCAGTGAACCTTTGTCATACTTGATGGGGTTCAGTGGACATTTGTCATACCTGATGGAGGTCAGTGGACCTTTGTCATACCTGATGGGGTTCGGTGGACCTTTGTCATACCTGATGGAGAAAAGAAAAGATCTGCCGAGGGGTTCAGCTCTGTTTTTTTTTTTGGACATTTTTAATTGTTGAACATTTAGTATTTTGCTCTGACGAGTCGGGGGTGGTGTTCCACACACGGGGCGTTTTTCTTAGGTACATCCGTACAATCTCATTCCGTCACCCAGTTGTACGTTTCCTCGATAAATCAGATGCTTGACTAACCTGTTTCCTAAGTTCCTTCACTTCACATCATAAAGTACAGAAGCCGCCTCCTCCTGTGAGCCAACTTTTCACAGCAGATCCTTTTGATCCGTCTCCGAGAAGTCACATGACCCCGCCCACCTTTCCTAACATCGGTGACAACAATGGGGGGGGGGGGGCGGGGGTGATTGGTTGGGGAATTGATCCACCAGGAAGTGTGGGCTCTGTGTGAGGTCCTCAGAGAACCTGTCCGTCCGGTTGGACTTCCCTGTCTGTACTGTACATCCTCAGGGCTCGCCGTGTACCCAGGAAGTGTCAGGAAGTACAGTATTAGTGCCACACCCGGAGACGCCACGTTCTGCCAACTCAGTCTCGTGTCTCGTGTGCCCAGGAAACGTGCCGACCCTTCGCCCGCCTACTGTACTATTATCTCACCCGCACATGACGGGTGTTTTCAGTTGGCAGAGAGGACTCCCCGATGTCCCGAGATCGCAATGTTCCCCCTTCGCCCCGGTCACAACAAAATAACAACCGTGCATAACGAGAATAATGTAATACCAACCGCCAGGACAGGAATAACCCCCCACCCCCCCTCCAAGACACGAGGTGTCTGATAGGTGGGCACTGCCCATCATCCATAGACCACACACGGTACAATCTGATTGTACAATCTCCTTTAGATTTCCCAATAACTATGTCTGCCTGGCTGGATACAAAACTGAATGGTTGGGTTTAGGTTGGTCTTCACAATAGCTAAGGTGACCACACACGTTGCAATCTGATTGTAGCATTCTGAGGGTCTGCCTGGATAAAAAAAAAATCGAACGGGCTGGGTTTTAGTAATGAAGATTGTGTATTGGTTGTACGATCAGATTGTAAGATGTGTGGCCATTTTCACATACAACCGTTTCCAGAAGGGTCACGAGAACCCGGTGACGGCAGCTGGGATTGTAGATAAATCCACCAATAGATTGTGGGGGGGGGGGGGGGGTTAGAAAATTATTAATATGTGGATTGTAAAATGAATGGGTCCAAGGAGATTTTATAAAGATTGTACAATCATATTCTCAGGTGTGTGTGTGTGTGTGTGGCTATCCTAAAGTAGATTGTATAGAGATCATACAATCAGATTGTCCCATGTATGGCCATCTAAAGGGGAGAGAGAGATTTTACAATCTTGTTATCAGGTCTAAAGGGAAGTTGTAGAGACATTGCAAATCGAATTGTCAGATCTGTGACCATCTAAAGTAGATTGTATAAAGATTGTACCATCAGGTCAATTACTACCTATGTGTAGATTGGTATAGCAATTGTACAATCAGATTGTCAGGTGTATGGCGATTATGAAAAGCAGTTGTATAGAGATTGCACAATCAGATTGCCTGGCGTAGGACCATATGGAAATAAATTGTATAGAGATTGTACAATCACATTGTCAGGTGTATGGCGGTAGGAAAAGAGATCGCACAATCGGATTGTCAGGCGTATTCAGCGATTTTATTGAAATTCCGAGAACAGAACATAGAAGGGGGCGGAGCTGTACCAGGGGAATCGGGAGAACCTTGAAATTCAGGAATCTGGCCAATCAGGACTGGTGATTTGTACGATTCTCCGCAGGTCAGACAGATCTTCGGAAGAATCCAAAAGATCCCGATTCTCCGGGTGGGAGGGGGGGGGGGCGCATTGTTATCATATAGACTGTACAGGGCAATCTATATTATTATTATTATATCATAGAAGGATACATTGTTATATACAGTAGAATGTATATGACTATCTATATTATAGTTATTAGTAGTAGTAGTATTATCATAGAAGGATACATTGTGATCATATAGACTCTACAAGATTATCAATAATATAATTTTTATTATTATTTATCATACAAGTATACAGTGTATTCATATGGACTGTACAGAGCTATCATTATTATTATCACCATCGAGGAATACAATTTTTTTTTTTTTTATAGCATGTATAGGACTCTCTATTATAGTTATTATATATTTTTTTTTTATTATTATTATTATTATTATTATTATTATTATAACTATAATAGAGAGTCCTATACATTCTATAAAAAAAAAAATATCCTTCAATAATAATAATGATGATAATAATAATGATGATGATAATACTGATAGCCCTGCACAGTCTATATTAAAATAATGTATCCTGCTAAGTTGTTTACATAACAATGTATCCTTATATTATTATTATCATCGAAGAATACAATTTTTTTTAGAGCATATATAGGACTCTCTATTATAGTTATTATTATTATTATTATTATTATAGAAGGTTTCCATGTTATGTAAACAACTTAGAAGGATACATTGTTATCATATAGACTGTACAAGATTATCAATAATATCATTTTTTTAATTATTTATCATACAAGTATACAGTGTATTCATATAGACTGTACAGAGCTATCATTATTATTATTATTATCGAATAATACAATTTTTTTTTATAGCATGTATAGGACTCTCTATTATAGTTATTATTATTATTATTGAAGGATATTTTTTTATAGCATGTAAAGGACTCGCTATTATAGTTATTATTATTATTATTATTAATAATAATATTATTATTATTATAACTATAATAGAGAGTCCTATACATGCTATAAAAATATCCTTCAATAATAATAATAATAATAATAATAATAATAATGATGATGATAATAATGATAGCCCTGCACAGTCTATATTAAAATAATGTATCCTAAGTTGTTTACATAACAATGTATCCTTATATTATTATTATCATCGAAGAATACAATTTTTTTTAGAGCATGTATAGGACTCTCTATTATAGTTATTATTATTATTATTATTATTATTATTATAGAAGGATTCCATGTTATGTAAACAACTTAGAAGGATACAATGTTTTCATATAGACTGCACAGGGCTATCAATAATAATAATAATACAGATAGCCTATTACAGTCTATATGAAAACAATGTATCCTTCAATAATAATAATAATAATAACTATAATAGAGAGTCCTATACATTCTATTAAAAAAAAATAATTGTATTCTTCAATGATAATAATAATAATAATATAACTATCATTATCATAAAAGGATATCTTTTTTCTTTTTATAGAATGTATAGAACTAACTATATTATAGTAGTAATAATAATAATAATAATAATAACTACTATAATATAGATAGTTCTATACATTCTATAAAAAAAATATATATATATATATATATATATATATATATATATATATATATAGATAGATATTATAGAATGTATAGAACTATCTATATTATAGTAGTTATTATTATTATCATAGAAGGATACATTGTTTTTATATAGACTGTTCAGGGCTCTCTATATTATCATAGAAGGATACATTGTAGGGTGATGACTGTGGAGGACAATCTAATATATTCTATTCTTCTTCTTCTCAGGTATTGGAGAAATGTGATGAGATTGGAGGGAGAAGCTGAGAAGAAGAAGACGGAATAAAGCCCCCCCCCCCTCGCCCTGTAAGTGGCCCTATGGGGGGGGGTCAGTCAGAGTCCCCATCATAAATAAAGTGATCAGCCATGTAGTGGAGATCTTTCTTGTATTGGGGGTCTCATGGAGGGTCCCGGGACCATGGACTGGCAGCAGAGGGGTTAACACTACAGGTGGAGCATTGTGGTAACCCATAGCAACCATCCAGGTGTCGGTGTGTGCGGTGTAATCACTGGGAGTCTGATGAGATGATAGGAGAGGTGGGGGAAGGGGGGTCTCTGCGGTGTCACATTTCTGGGAGGGGACAGCCAGGTACACTCAGGTGACCCAACTGGACAAACAGAGAGAGAGGAGATTACACAGAGAGGAGTCTGGGGGGAGGGGAGAGTCTGAAAGGACAAGAGACTGCACACTGCACAGACTCCAGCCCTACACAAGAGACTACACACATCTCCAGAGACTACAGGGGGAAAATCACAAAAGACTGCAAGGACAGGATCACAAGAGACTGCACACATCTCCAGAGACTGCAGGGAGAAAATCACAAGAGACTGCAGGGAGAAAATCACAAGAGACCGCACACATCTCCAGAGACTGCACACATCTCCAGAGACTGCAGGGAGAAAATCACAAGAGACTGCAGGGAGAAAATCACAAGAGACCGCACACATCTCCAGAGACTACAGGGGGGAAATCACAAGAGACTGCAAGGACAGGATCACAAGAGACTGCACACATCTCCAGAGACTACAAGGAGAAAATCACAAGAGACTGCAGGGAGAAAATCACAAGAGACCGCACACATCTCCAGAGACTACAAGGAGAAAATCACAAGAGACTGCAGGGAGAAAATCACAAGAGACCGCACACATCTCCAGAGACTACAAAGAGAAAATCACAAGAGACCTCAGGGACAGGATCGGAGAGACGGCTGAGAAATTGAAGCGGAGACGTCCCGCCCCATAGAGCGCTCATTCCACCCATCTACAGGGGAGACCGCATGGAGAAAGTGGGGGGAGGAGAGAGAGCGTCATCACAATAATATCTGGAGACATCCCAGTATAAATCAGGTGAGTCAGTGAGACTGGCACTCATTACTAGGAGAAGTGCCAACATTGTATCTACAATCCGAGAGAGAGAGAGAGCACTGCCAGACCCACATTGTACCCACATCCAGAGTGTGTGGAGGTCTCCTGAGGGGGTCTCGCAGACAGTCACCATGGTTTGGATTAAAAGCGCTGCCGTCCTCCTCCTCTCAGGTCGTCTATCAGGTGAGTGTCTGAGATAATGACCCCCAATGTCCCCCCCAACACTCCACACACCATACAATCTACTCACTGCAAGAGATTTCCCTCTACCTGCATCTGGTGTGTGCCCCCCCCAACTGTCACCACCTGTGTCTGGTCTGCATGTGCCCACCCTCCACTGCCACCGCCTGTGTCTGGTCTGTGCCCACCTTCCACTGTCACCACCTGTGTCTGGTCTGCATGTGCCCACCTTCCACTGCCACCACCTGTGTCTGGTCTGTGCCCCACCTGTGCCTGGTCTGCATGTGCCAACCCTCCACTGCCACCATCTGTGTCTAGTCTGAGCCCCCCCAACTGCCCCACCTGTGCCTGGTCTGCCTGTGCCCACCCTCCACTGCCACCAACTTTGCCCAGTCTGCATGTGCCCACCCTCTACTGTCAGCAACTTTGCCCAGTCTGCATGTGCCCACCCTCCACTGCCACCACCTGTGCCTGGTCTCCCTGTGCCGACCTTCCACTGTCATCAACCTTGGCCAGTCTGCATGTGCCCACCCTTCACTGTCACAAACTTTGCCCAGTCTGCATGTGCCCACCCTCCACTGCCATCACCTGTGCCCACCTTCCACTGTCAGCAACTCTGCCCAGTCTGCATATGCCCACCCTCCACTGTCATCAACTTTGCCCAGTCTGCATGTGCCCACCCTCCACTGTCATCAACTTTGCCCAGTCTGCATGTGCCCACCCTCCACTGTAATCAACTTTGCCCAATCTGCATGTGCCCACCCTCCACTGTCACCAACTTTGCTCAGTCTACATGTGCCCACCCTCCACTGTCAGCAACTGTGCCCACCCTCCACTGCCACCACCTGTGCCTGGTCTACCTGTGCCCACCCTCCACTGTCACCATCTGTGCCCAGTCTGCATGTGCCCACCTTCCACTGTCACCACCTGTGCCCAGTCTGCATGTGCCCACCCTCCACTCTCACCACCTGTGCCCCATTCTGCACGTGCTCACCCTCCACTGTCACCACCTGTGCCCCAGTCTGCATGTGCCCACCCTCCACTGTCACCACCTGTGCCCCAGTCTGCATGTGCCCACCCTCCACTGTCACCACCTGTGCCCCATTCTGCATGTGCCCACCCTCCACTGTCACCACCTGTGCCCCATTCTGCACGTGCTCACCCTCCACTGTCACCACCTGTGCCCCAGTCTGCATGTGCCCACCCTCCACTGTCACCAGCTGTGCCCCATTCTGCATGTGCCCACCCTCCACTGTCACCACCTGTGCCCCATTCTGCACGTGCTCACCCTCCACTGTCACCACCTGTGCCCCAGTCTGCATGTGCCCACCCTCCACTGTCACCACCTGTGCCCAGTCTGCATGTGCCCACCCTCCACTGTCACCACCTGTGCCCCAGTCTGCATGTGCCCACCCTCCACTGTCACCACCTGTGCCCCAGTCTGCATGTGCCCACCCTCCACTGTCACCACCTGTGCCCAGTCTGCATGTGCCCACCCTCCACTGTCACCACCTGTGCCCAGTCTGCATGTGCCCACCCTCCACTGTCACCACCTGTGCCCAGTCTGCATGTGCCCACCCTCCACTGTCACCACCTGTGCCCCAGTCTGCATGTGCCCACCCTCCACTGTCACCACCTGTGCCCCAGTCTGCATGTGCCCACCCTCCACTGTCACCACCTGTGCCCAGTCTGCATGTGCCCACCCTCCACTGTCACCACCTGTGCCCAGTCTGCTCAGTGTCAGTTAGTGATACATTTGTATTATTATCCTTTATGCAGTGAATACTTTGTTGCTCTCCTGGGATAGTATTGTACATTGATACTTGCTGTTCACAGAGGCTCTCCATCCAATCAGACAGAGCCTGAGATATTCTACAAAGAAGAAGAATGGGCAGAAATGTCCTCTGTAGTTGGGCAAAGCTGGTAGAGACACCCCCAAAAAGACTTGTAGAGAAAGGGGGTTCTACAAAGTATTGACTCCGGGGGGCTCCATACAAATGCCCCCCCCCCCCACACTTTTCACATATTTATTTGTATGATTTTCCTTCCACTTCACAATTATGTGCCACTTTGTCTTGGTCCATCACATAAAATCCCAATAAAATACATTTACGTTTTTTGGTTGTAACATGAAAAATGGGGGGAATGTCAAGGGGTATGAATACTTTTTCAAGGCGCTGTGTCAGTATTATACATTGTATCAGTGTATAGTATTATACATTGCATCAGTGCATAGTATTATACATTGTATCAGTGTGTAGTATTATACAATGTATCAGTGTGTAGTAGTATACAATGTATCAGTGTATAGTAGTATACATTGTATCAGTGTGTAGTATTATACAATGTATCAGTGTGTAGTATTATACAATGTATCAGTGTGTAGTAGTATACAATGTATCAGTGTATAGTAGTATACATTGTATCAGTGTGTAGTATTATACAATGTATCAGTGTGTAGTATTATACATTGTATCAGTGTGTAGTAGTATACATTGTATCAGTGCATAGTATTATACATTGTATCAGTGTGTAGTAGTATACATTGTATCAGTGTGTAGTAGTATACAATGTATCAGTGTGTAGTAGTATACAATGTATCAGTGTGTAGTAGTATACAATGTATCAGTGTGTAGTAGTATACATTGTATCAGTGTGTAGTAGTATACAATGTATCAGTGTGTAGTATTATACATTGTATCAGTGTGTAGTAGTATACATTGTATCAGTGCATAGTATTATACATTGTATCAGTGTGTAGTAGTATACATTGTATCAGTGTGTAGTAGTATACAATGTATCAGTGTGTAGTAGTATACATTGTATCAGTGTGTAGTATTATACAATGTATCAGTGTGTAGTATTATACATTGTATCAGTGTGTAGTAGTATACATTGTATCAGTGTGTAGTAGTATACATTGTATCAGTGTGTAGTAGTATACAATGTATCAGTGTGTAGTAGTATACATTGTATCAGTGTGTAGTATTATACAATGTATCAGTGTGTAGTATTATACATTGTATCAGTGTGTAGTAGTATACATTGTATCAGTGCATATTATTATACATTGTATCAGTGTGTAGTATTATACATTGTATCAGTGTGTAGTAGTATACATTGTATCAGTGCATATTATTATACATTGTATCAGTGTGTAGTAGTATACATTGTATCAGTGCATAGTATTATACATTGTATCAGTGTGTAGTAGTATACATTGTATCAGTGTGTAGTAGTATACAATGTATCAGTGTGTAGTAGTATACATTGTATCAGTGTGTAGTATTATACATTGTATCAGTGTGTAGTAGTATACATTGTATCAGTGCATAGTATTATACATTGTATCAGTGTGTAGTAGTATACATTGTATCAGTGTGTAGTAGTATACAATGTATCAGTGTGTAGTAGTATACATTGTATCAGTGTGTAGTATTATACATTGTATCAGTGTGTAGTAGTATACATTGTATCAGTGCATATTATTATACATTGTATCAGTGTGTAGTAGTATACAATGTATCAGTGTGTAGTAGTATACATTGTATCAGTGTGTAGTATTATACATTGTATCAGTGTGTAGTAGTATACATTGTATCAGTGTGTAGTAGTATACATTGTATCAGTGTGTAGTAGTATACATTGTATCAGTGTGTAGTAGTATACAATGTATCAGTGTGTAGTATTATACAATGTATCAGTGTGTAGTAGTATACAATGTATCAGTGTATAGTAGTATACATTGTATCAGTGTGTAGTATTATACAATGTATCAGTGTGTAGTATTATACAATGTATCAGTGTGTAGTATTATACAATGTATCAGTGTGTAGTATTATACAATGTATCAGTGTGTAGTATTATACATTGTATCAGTGTGTAGTAGTATGCATTGTATCAGTGCATAGTATTATACATTGTATCAGTGCATAGTAGTATACAATGTATCAGTGCGTAGTATTATACAATGTATCAGTGTGTAGTAGTATACAATGTATCAGTGTGTAGTAGTATACATTGTATCAGTGTGTAGTATTATACAATGTATCAGTGTGTAGTATTATACATTGTATCAGTGTGTAGTAGTATACATTGTATCAGTGTGTAGTAGTATACATTGTATCAGTGTGTAGTAGTATACAATGTATCAGTGTGTAGTAGTATACAATGTATCAGTGTATAGTAGTATACAATGTATCAGTGTGTAGTATTATACAATGTATCAGTGTGTAGTATTATACAATGTATCAGTGTGTAGTATTATACATTGTATCAGTGTGTAGTATTATACATTGTATCAGTGTGTAGTAGTATGCATTGTATCAGTGTGTAGTAGTATGCATTGTATCAGTGCATAGTATTATACATTGTATCAGTGCGTAGTATTATACATTGTATCAGTGCATAGTAGTATACAATGTATCAGTGTGTAGTAGTATACAATGTATCAGTGTGTAGTAGTATACAATGTATCAGTGTGTAGTAGTATACAATGTATCAGTGTGTAGTAGTATACAATGTATCAGTATGTAGTAGTAGTAGTATACAATGTATCAGTGTGTAGTAGTATACAATGTATCAGTATGTAGTAGTAGTATACAATGTATCTATCTATGTATCAGTATGTAGTGGTAGTAGTATACAATGTATCTATCTATGTATCAGTATGCAGTACAATAACTGTCAGTATGATAGTTGGAGGAATGTCAGGCTGTGATTGGATGAGGAGGCGGGTCACATGACGGGTGGCAGGGCAGGGGATCAGGGTGTTCCCGGAGAGAGGTGACAGAGCCGTCGAGTCACTTCAGGTAGAACCATGAGATCCGCCGCCGCCGAGAGGGGGGCCGAGGAGGAGAGCAGACGGCCAGGTAGGAAGGTGGGGGGGGGGGAGGAGAGGGATTGGTCGGTTTACTGGAGGGAAACTTTCAGCACATTCCCCACTATCCTTCCTCTAGTTATGGAAGGTGAAGTTCTGATTGGACATTCCTGGGAGGTTGTATAAATCTACAAACGTCAATAGCAACATTGATCGATCGGTCTGAATTGGGTGTTGCTGTTGTCTGATGGAGTCCTTGGGGAAGCCATGAAAAGTCATTTAGTCTAAGAAACTGGGGGGGGGGGGGTTTATCCTGGGGTGCACCTGGGGGGGGTTTATTCTGGGGTGCACCTGGGGGGGTTTATTCTGGGGTGCACCCCCCCCCCGGTGATTGTATGGAGGGGGGGGGGGGGGGTGCAGGTCAGTTGTTGGTGGAGTGCATTGGATAAGGAGTGATAATTGTATGGTTGTTGATTGGATTATTTCCCCCCCACCCTGCAGGGGGCGGCCTCACCTCATTATGAAGATAATGAATTGTGTGGGGGAGGGGCGCCTGTGTATATCACTTCCTATTTACACACTGTGGGGCCCCTTCACAGGTATCTGCATGCTGTGCGTGACCGACTGAGCGTTCCTGTTTATCCCATTCAGAGGGAGGAGGGGAACCAATATCAGATTGAACTTTCCAAATGTATTGATCACTATTACCCAAATAAATCAGTGGGGCCCCATAGTCATCAGATCATTATTACCCCAATAAATCAGTGGGGCCCCATAGTCATCAGATCATTATTACCCCAATAAATCAGTGGGGCCCCATAGTCATCAGATCATTATTACCCCAATAAATCAGTGGGGCCCCATAGTCATCAGATCACTATTACCCCTGATGAGACAGTGGGGCCCCATAGACCTCAGATCGCTATTACCCCAATAAATCAGTGGGGCCCCATAGTCATCAGATCAATATTACCCCAATAAATCAGTGGGGCCCCATAGACATCAGATCACTATTACCCCTGAGACAGTGGGGCCCCATAGACATCAGATCACTATTACCCCTGAGACAGTGGGGCCCCATAGACATCAGATCACTATTACCTCTTATGAGCCAGTGGGGCCCCATAGACCTCAGATCACTATTACCTCTTATGAGCCAGTGGGGCCCCATAGACCTCAGATCACTATTACCTCTTATGAGACAGTGGGGCCCCATAGTCATCAGATCACTATTACCTCTCATGGGACAGTGGGGCCCCATAGACATCAGGTCACTAATGGGGGTGGGGGGTTAGGTGAGCCTTCACTGGTTCCCTGTGCTCAATGCTCCACCTATGACATCATCCCCTGAGCCACCCCCCATCACCCCATGTATTCTTCTGTTTTGTGTGGGTCTGGAACCCCCCGCCCATTTTATTATATCTCAGCTTACCAATTCCTAGATGTGATGGCTGCATTAGTTTTTCTTTTTTAGGCTTTCTTTCTTTTATTTTCACCTGGCGACCCGGCCAGTAAGTCTGTTGACAATGCTGGTGTCCAAAGGTGCCCCCTGTGCTCCTTCCTCCAGAGTGTGGGGGGGGGGGGGGGGTGCTGTAGTACAGGAGGTGTGTTACTGGCCAGATCACCAGGTGAAAACAGAGGGGGGGGGGGGGGGGGGGGGGGGGGGGGGAGAGCCTATAAAAAAAGAAAATGAATGCAGCCGCCACATCTAATTGGTGAGCTGTGATGTAGGACATTTTCTAGTTTGGGGTTTATCACCACTTTAATTTCCCCTCACTTCTTGTCTGGGGAAACTTGTGTCATCAGGACAGGAAGTGAAGGCCAGACAGGGCCTCTAATCCTCACCCCTCCTTCTGTGTGGGTGGTTAATGTGCATTGCTATTCAAATGAATGAGCTGCCCACACACTATAATGTGCTAAAGATTTTACCCCTACTCTCTGTGTGTTACTCCTGACCCCTGCTCTCTGTGTGTTACTCCTGACCCCTGCTCTCTGTGCGTTACTCCTGACCCCTACTCTCTGTGCGTTACTCCTGACCCCTACTCTCTGTGCATTACTTAATCCTGACCCCTGCTCTCAGTTCCTTAATCCTGACCCCTGCCCTCAGTTCCTTAATCCTGACCCCTACTCTTGGTGCATTACTTATTTCTTACCCCTGTTCTTAGTGCATGACTTACTCCTGACCCCTGTACGCTGTTACTTCCTCCCAACCCCTGGTCTCTGTGCGCTACTTACTCCCGACCCTGGTCTCTGTTCGTTACTTACTCCTGTCCCCTGCTCTCGATGCGTTACTTACTCCTGATCCCTGCTCTTGGTGAATTACTTACTTTTGAACCCTGCTCTCTGTGCGTTACTCCTGACCCCTGTTTTCAGTGCATGACTTACTCCCGACCCCTACTCTTGGTGCATTACTTATTTCTTACCCTTTGTTCTTAGTGCATTAGTGCTTACTCCTGACCCCTGCTCTCTGTGCGCTACTTCCTCCCGACCCTGCTCTCTGTGCGCTACTTCCTCCTGACCCCTGCTCTCTGTGCGCTACTTTCTCCCGACCCCTGCTCTCTGTGCGCTACTTCCTCCCGACCCCTGCTCTCTGTGCGCTACTTCTTCCCGACCCCTGCTCTCTGTGCGCTACTTCCTCCCGACCCCTGCTCTCTGTGCGCTACTTCCTCCCGACCCCTGCTCTCTGTGCGCTACTTCCTCCCGACCCCTGCTCTCTGTGCGCTACTTCCTCCCGACCCCTGCTCTCTGTGCGCTACTTCCTCCCGACCCCTGCTCTCTGTGCGCTACTTCCTCCCGACCCCTGCTCTCTGTGCGCTACTTCCTCCCGACCCCTGCTCTCTGTGCGCTACTTCCTCCCGACCCCTGCTCTCTGTGCGCTACTTCCTCCCGACCCCTGCTCTTGCTGCGCTACTTCCTCCCGACCCCTGCTCTTGCTGCGCTACTTCCTCCCGACCCCTGCTCTTGCTGCGCTACTTCCTCCCGACCCCTGCTCTTGCTGCGCTACTTCCTCCCGACCCCTGCTCTTGCTGCGCTACTTCCTCCCGACCCCTGCTCTCGCTGCGCTACTTCCTCCCGACCCCTGCTCTTGCTGCGCTACTCCTGATCCCCTGCTCTCTGTGCATTACTTACTCCTGACCCCTGGGACATCTTTCAAAACAATTACTAAAACTAAACACAGTGCACAGATGTGTGTGCAGATTGTATGTCTATAGTTTGGTATGAATGGCTCTTGCATAAGAATATCTGGCCCCACCAATCCATCGTCCTCCCCGTCACTCCACCTCTCCGTCCCTCAGCGCCCCCTCCCCCGTGGTCCATGACGAAGAGGGGGGGGGGTTTAAATACACACGTGTGCAGCCACACACAGGACACAAAACAGGGAGATCTCGGGCAGCACAGAACACACGTGTGGCCCATCTGGGCGCAGTTCCAATAACACCCTCCACACGTGAAGACATGCGAGGGGTGCGGCCGCGGTAATCGAGGGCTGTGCCGACTCTCACCGCGTATTTATACTCTTCCTGCCACCGGGGAATCTTACATAACTCTCCCTCTAATTATTATTATCATTCGATGTCTGATCTCCTCTGGAATGTTCAACACCGGCCCCCGTATTCTAGATGTGGCCCTATCCATGACCCCAAATTCTAGATGTGGCCTTATCGGGGGTTCATACATATAATATATCACAACACCGGCCCCCGTATTCTAGATGTGGCCCTACCCGTGACCCCGAATTCTAGATGTGGCCTTATCGGGGGTTCATACATATAACATATCACAACACCGGCCCCCGTATTCTAGATGTGGCCCTACCCGTGGCCCCGAATTCTAGATGTGGCCTTATCAGGGGTTCATACATATAATGTATTACAACACCAGACCCCTTGTCTAGATGTGGCCCCCTTAGGAGTTCATATATAGAATAAATCACAACAACGGCCCCCGTATTCTGGATGTGGCCCTACCCCTGACCCCGAATTCTAGATGTGGCCCCATTAGGGGTTCATACATATAATATATCACAACACCAGCCCCCGTATTATATATGTGGCCCTACCGTGACCCCCGAATTATTATAGATGTGGCCTTATCGGGGGTTCATACATATAATATATCGCAACACCGGCCCCCGTATTCTAGATGTGGCCCCCTTAGGAGTTCATATATAGAATAAATCACAACAACGGCCCCCGTATTCTAGATGTGGCCCTACCGTGACCCCGAATTATAGATGTGGCCTTATCGGGGGTTCATATTTAGAATTAATTACAACGGCCCCCGTAATCCTAGATGTGGCCCTACCCATGAGCCCGAATTCTAGATGTGGCCTTATTGGGGGTTCATACATATAATAGTTTGCAACACCAGCCCCAGTATTCTAGATGTGGCCCCCTTAGGAGTTCATATATAGAATAAATCACAACAACGGCCCCCGTATTCTGGATGTGGCCCTACCCGTGACCCCGAATTCTAGATGTGGCCCCATTAGGGGGTTCATACATATTGTATATCACAACACCAGACCCCGTATTCTAGATGTGGCCCTACCGTGACCCCCGAATTATAGATGTGGCCTTATCTGGGGTTTATACATATAATATATTACAACACCGGCCCCCATATTCTAGATGTGGCCCCATTAGGGGTTCATACATAAAATATATTACAACACAGGCCCCCGTATTATAGATGTGGCCCTACCCGTGACCCCGAATTCTAGATGTGGCCTTATCGAGGGTTCATACATATAATATATCACAACACAAACCCTGTATTTTAGATTTGGCCCTATAGGGGGGTTCATACATATATCACAACACTGGCCCCCGTATTCTAGATGTGGCCCTACCCGTGACCCTAAATTTTAAATGTGACCTTTATCGGGGGTTCATACATATAACATATCACAACACCGAACCCCGTATTATAGATGTGGACCCATTAGGGGTTCATACATACAATACATCACAACACCGGACCCCGTATTATAGATGTGGACCTATTAGGGGTTCATACATACATCACAACACCGGACCCCGTATTTCAGATGTGGACCCATTAGGGGTTCATACATACATCACAACACCGGACCCCGTATTTCAGATGTGGACCCATTAGGGGTTCATACATACATCACAACACCGGACCCCGTATTATAGATGTGGACCCATTAGGGGTTCATACATACATCACAACACCGGACCCCGTATTATAGATGTGGACCCATTAGTAGGGGTTCATACATACAATAAATCACAACACCGGACCCCGTATTATAGATGTGGACCCATTAGTAGGGGTTCATACATACAATAAATCACAACACCGGACCCCGTATTATAGATGTGGACCCATTAGTAGGGGTTCATACATACAATAAATCACAACACCGGACCCCGTATTATAGATGTGGACCCATTAGGGGTTCATACATACATCACAACACCGGACCCCGTATTATAGATGTGGACCCATTAGGGGTTCATACATACAATATCTCACAACACTGGACCCCGTATTCTAGATGTGGACCCATTAGGGGTTCATACATACAATATCTCACAACACTGGACCCCGTATTATAGATGTGGCCCTATCGGCAGGTTCATACCTATATCACAACACCGGACCCCGTATTCTAGATGTGGTCCTATCATGGGTTCATACATATAATATATCACAAATTTCATCTATGAGTTAACCAGAATATGGCAAGACCGAACCGAGATCGAGCCGGATTTGGGGATACCAACCAACAATAATCAGGTCCACTCAATGCCAAACAGAATTGGCAAAAGCAGACAAAATCTTGGAGTGGGCCTTCCATTTTCTGTACGTCGGATCAAATAGTTCATAACTTAATACCGCCGACCATTTTACCTTTTGGAAAGACAACAGACTGGAATCCTATGGAACTTGCTGAACCACCTGGTTCTGAAGAAGCCTGATCTGATCGGTGACTGATTGTTGGTGTGGTCGGTGATTGTATATCATGTAGTGGATGTGCACAAGATGTATTTTAGTAATTGGAGTGGAGGTCTGTCTTTATGTTCATGCCAATAAAAAAACGTAGGGATCCCATAAGATGATGCGTACTATCTTGGAGTTCCAGTTTCGTTTGCTTTTTACAGCTGCCGCTTGGCATTGAGCGGGGCTGCTCACGGATAATTGGTATCCCCGAATCCGGCTCCATCTTGGTTTTGCCTGGCCGTAGTCTGGTTTATGTATAGATTGTATTTCTCTTCCACCCCCCCGGCCTTATACTTTTCGACGTTTCATTTCATCCGCCATGATGATCTGGAGGAAAGGCCAATTCGTCATCACTTCAAGTGAAAAGAGGAGAAACCGGAATGTCCTCATTGTGTCTGTTGAACCGTCAAACCTTTCCCCCTGAGGTCATCGTCTGGGCTGGTCACATGACCGGTATGGTGGTCATTGTTTTCTATGGTGAAGACGATTCCTGATTGAACGCTCAGCAATTTCTGGGACCATTGTGGTGGAATTCCATTGCTCAGTCCTGATTAACAATCCGACCGCGGGCCTCCCCCTCAATGTAGTGCCTGGCTTGATGACATGTCCAGTATGGGGGGTCGTTCAGTTTTCTATTGAGGAACAAGAATCCTGATTAAAGACCCAGCAAATCAGGGACCAAGCCAGGCACAAGATTTAGGGGGGGGGGGGGGGGGGGGGGGAGACCGTGACTGGTGTGTTAACGAGGACTGAGCTATGGAATTCCACCACATTGGTTCTAGAAAATTGCTGGGAGTTCAGTCGGGATTCCCAACTGAACTTCCATCAGTTTTCCAAAACCAATGTGGTGGAACTCCATCATTCAGTCCTCATTACCAAATTGACTGTGGCCCCCTAAATCTAGTACCTGGCTTGGTCACATGACCAGTATAGGGGGGGGGGGGTTCTGCTTTCTATTGGGAAACCCGATTCCTGATTGAGCACCCAGCAATCTCAAGAACCAATATGGTAGAATTCCATCCCGCATTCCTTGTCTGTCCAATCGTTGGGTGTCAGGGCGATGGAGGTTATCTTAGGAAGAAGATGAGACCTTCCCCCTTCATACCTTTTCGATGTAGCTCCATCTTTCTAGAATTAGAATGCTACCAACTGTCTATGTCCATCCAGTGTTCGCAACAAAGTCCCTATGGATTAGGACAGGGGTCTTCAAACTATGACCCCCCCCCAGTTGTTTAGGAACTACAATTCCCATCATGCCTAGTCATGTCTGTGAAAGTCAGTTTTACAATGCCTCATGGGATGTGTAGTTCCGGAAACAGCTGGAGGGCCGTAGTTTCAAGATCCCTGGATTAGGATGACGCACATGCACTGATCCCCCTTTTTGATATTCTAACCAGACCCCTATCCAGTATTTGAGGCCTCCTTCTCCCTTCTTGCACCAGCCAACATGCCCTCACCATTGGGAGGGTTTCTTCCAGGAGGGCTGCAAAGCCCCAATAAAAAAGTAATTAAAGTGGTTATAAACCCTTGTGCATCCTATGCATTAAGGTGAAAAAAGCCCCCCCCCCCCCCCCGTTTTACTTACCTGAGCCCCGTACTTCCCTCGGCTGAGACGCGCTCTTCCTCTCTGCACGGGCTCCCAGCTCTTGATCGGATAGATTGATGGCAGCGCAGCCATTGGCTCCCGCTGCTGTCAATCAAATCCAATGACAGGGGGAGGGGCCGAGTCCTACATTCGGAGTCTATGGACGTCGAATGCTGGACTCAGGAGCACGCCTGCAAGGTAACCCCCCGGGAGAGCGCTTCTCCTAGGTGGTTATACGATGCGGGTAGAAGCCGTTGAGGGACCCCAGAAGTCGAGGATCGGGGCCACACTGGGCAAAACGAACTGCACAGTGGAGGTAAGTATGACATGTTTGTTATTTAAAAAAAAAAAAAACTCAAAACTTTACAATAACTTTAAATCTATCAACCTGATGTTCACCGATGAATGTTTACATTCATTATAGACCCCAGATCTCTCCATAAAGAGGATCTCTCTCTTTTTCTCTTTCTCTTTTTTTTATATATATATATATATATATATATATATATATATATATATATATATATATATATATATATATATATATATATATATATATATATATATATATATATATATTTGAAAGCGCGCGTCAGTCCCACACGCACGCAAACAGCGATCTCCCCACATGTGAGGTATCGCCATGAACGACCGACCGATCATGGGCAGTAATTCTAGCTCCAGACCTCCCCTGTAAAGCTAAAGTTGATAACCTGTAAAGGCTTTTAAAGTGTCACCTATAAACAGTAAAATTGACGCCGCTTGTCGCCGGTGCACAAGCGCGCACAATTTTAAAGCGTGACATGTTTGGTATCCATTTACTCTGCCTAACCTTATCTTTTCTATTTTACCAAAAAATTGGGTCATGTATTGTGTGTGTGTGTGTGTGTGTTTTTTAATTTTTTTGCACTAAAATTCAAAAAAGTGTATTTTTTCCCCGCCAAAAAAAAACGCGTTTGAAAAAACGCTACACAAATACCGTGTGATGTAAAAAGTTGCAAAACCATCAATTTATTCTCCATAATAATGTTATCATAATGTTTGGGGAGTTCTGTTGCTGTGATGGCGAAGGCCGCCTGCCACCAGCAGATCCCAGGTCTCCATGGAATTTGGCGATGGCGAACTGACCTGTATGCACATCCCACAATGCAATGCTGCAACGGGAGAGACCAGCAGAGTGGCACCCAACGCGGTACATTGTGGGATCTGTTTTAGACCTACACTCGACTTTTCGGAAAAGCTCCAGATCTGCAGAGAAGCTCTTGGTGCTCCCAAGACAGCGCTGGGGGCCCCATTGACGTTCACCAGCAGGGTCAACCGGGCAGGTGATGTCGTCATTGGCCAAAGGAAGTCAGGATAGTTTCCTTTTTTAATGTTGAGAATCTGCAGTTTACTTTTTCTTACTATAAATTTGTAAAAGTTTGCACGTTTTTAAACTAATTTTTATGTTTTCTAGCTACTTAAATAGAAATTTAAACGAGGGTCACCCATACTCAGTTTGCAAGGCTTTTTGACATGAGAAGGTCCAATGTTTCCTCCATGCTGAATTTAAGCAACTGACCAGTCCAATCTGATCTGACCTCTTCCATCCAATTCTTCCGAAAGACCCAGAATTCCCTGGGGCACATGTTCCCTGAGCTCAGGCCCATCCCATCCCCATTTTTTTTTCAACCAATCGTCTCCTTTGTCCGCCACCTGGCCATGCCCCCACCAGTCAAGGCTCTCTTTCCTTGGGGGGTCAAGGGGTCCTTCATTAGTTGCTGTCTGGAAGCGGTAGACAAGAGGCCATAGCCTAAGACAGTGATGGTACCCCAGATGTTTTGGGACTACATTTCCCATGATGCTCAACTACACGGCAGAGTGCATGAGCATCATGGGAAATGTAGTTCCAAAACATCTGGGGTGCCTAGGTTCGCCATCACTGGCCTAAGATAACCCAAAATACATTATAAAAATTTCCTTATTATTCTAAAAGCAATGACTACATTACTGATTACGTTTCCAGCTTCCCGGATGATCCTCCTGTTATTTTTAGCTCTCCAGCACAATCTAAGCTGTGCCCGGCCTAAAATCCGCCCAGACAGTCCCTGCGCTTCAGGCAGACAGGATAATGACAGGCGGATTTATTGTCAATATCTTGTTTATGAAGAGTGGAGGGTGAGGCCGGCACCCCCAAGGTGTGAAGAGACGCTGAACTGACTCATCTCTAACTAATTGATGTTAATTAATGCAATCCCATTATTAGAATAAGGCTCCTCCCACTCTGCCCTCCACTAACAATCTATTTGTAGATCTACGTCGGTCCCACTGCCAGCCCTGGATATCCCAACACTTCTGGGGTTCTGGAGATTTGCCCCTGGTCTATGGAAGTGTTTCCTCAGGCCATATATGTTACAATCCCATTGTTGTAATAAGGCTCCTCCCATAATGCCCTCCATGCAAGCCTAGATCTATCTCGGCGGCCCCACCACCGGCCCTGGGCCTCTTAAACGTCTTTGTTTTGGAGCTTCAACCCTGGTCTATGGAAATGTCTCCTCCACCAATCCTACACATTGCAATCTCAGTATTATAAGAACACTCTTTCCACTCTGCCCTCTATACGTAATCAATTTATAGATCTACCTTGGCCCCACCACTGGTCTTGGGCTTCCTGAATGGCTGGATTCTGGAGGTTCACCCCTGGTCTATGGAAGTGTCTTCTCCTCGAGTAATACACATTTTGATTCCATTATTATAATAGGGCTCCTCCAAATCTGCCCTCCACTAACAATCTATTTGTAGATCTACGTCGGTCCCACTGCCAGCCCTGGATATCCCAACACTTCTGGGGTTCTGGAGATTCACCCCTGGTCTATGGAAGTGTTTCCTCAGGCCATACATGTTACAATCCCGTTATTTTATAATAAGGCTCCTCCCATAATGCCCTCCATGCAAGCCTAGATCTATCTCGGCGGCCCCACCACCGGCCCTGGGCCTCTTAAACGTCTTTGTTTTGGAGGTTCATCCCTGGTCTATGGAAATGTCTCCTCCACCAATCCTACACATTGCAATCTCAGTATTATAAGAACACTCCTTCCACTCTGCCCTCTATACGTAATCAATTTATAGATCTACCTTGGCCCCACCACTGGTCTTGGGCTTCCTGAATGGCTGGATTCTGGAGGTTCACCCCTGGTCTATGGAAGTGTCTCCTCCTCCAGTAACACACATTATGATCCCATTATTATAATAGGGCTCCTCCCACTCTGCCCTCCACTAACAATCTATTTGTAGATCTGCCACGGCCTCACCACTGGCCCTGGATCTCCTCCTACACTTCTGGGCTTCTGGCAGTTCACCCCTGGTCTATGAATGTGCCTCCTCAGGCCTAACACATTACAATCCCATTATTCCAATAAGGCACCTCCCACTCTGCAATCCATACACAATCTTTTTACAGCTCTACCCCGGCTCCACCACCGCCCCTCAACCTCCCAATCTTCAGGTGTTTTGGAGGTTAATCCCTGGTCTATGGAAGGGTCTGCTTCTCCAGTAATATGCATTACGATCCTATTATTATCATAAGGCTCCTCTCACTCTGCCCTCCATGCACAATCTATTTATTAATTTATCTCTGCACCCACCACCGGCCCTGGACCTCCCAAACGTCTGGGTTATGGAGGTTCACCCCTGGTCTATGGAAGTGTCTTCTTCTCCAGTAATACATATTATGATCCCATTATTATAATAAGGCTCCTCCCACCCGGCCCTCCATGCACAATCTATTTACAGATCTACCTCTGCCCGACCACCGGCCATGGGCTTCCCACACTTCTGGGTTCTGACGGTTCACCCCCGGTCTATAGAAATGTCTCCTCCTCCAGTAATACACATTGCATTGTATTATTACAATAAGGCTCCTCCCACCCTGGCTGCCCTCCATACACAATCTATTTATAAATCTACCTCTGCCCCACCACAAGCCCTCGGCTTCCCAAACTTCTAGGGTTCTGGAGGTTCACTACACCATCTACGGAAGTGTCTCCTCCACCGGCAATACACATTACAATCTCATTGTACAGTGGGTTGACCAAACCTTGGCAGTGGCCTGAACAATCCATAAGGTCAACTGTTGTTACATCTAAAGTTTGATCACATAACAATAACATATGTGGTCAAATGACCCAATCTAGACTCTGCAATTGTGCCTGATTTTAGAGAAAGGTGACCAGTCTGTGCATCTTCACAAAGATATGGTGCAAATTTCCTCCAGATAACTTTTGGCTGGCCAATCTCAGAGGAATAGTAGATAGGTTGAAATTGTCCCCTTCCCCTTCATTGATGTAACCAGAAAATGTCTCGGTGCTCTATGAGGAATGTTATCTATTTGGTGGTCCTGAGAATGGTGATGGGAGAATGTTTTCTGTTTGGTGGTCTTGGGAATAGTGATGGGGGAATGTTTTCTGCTTGGTGATCTTTGGAATGGTCTGCTTGGTGGTCTCAGGAATAGTGATGGGGGAATATTTTCTGCTTGGTGGTCTCAGGAATAGTGATGGGGGAATGTTTTCTGCTTGGTGGTCTTGGGAATAGTGATAGGGGAATGTTTTCTGCTTGGTGATCTTTGGAATGGTCTGCTTGGTGGTCTCAGGAATAGTGATGGGGGAATGTTTTCTGCTTGGTGGTCTTTGGAATGGTCTGCTTGGTGGTCTCAGGAATAGTGATGGGGGAATGTTTTCTGCTTGGTGATCTTTGGAATGGTCTGCTTGGTGGTCTCAGGAATAGTGATGGGGGAATGTTTTCTGCTTGGTGGTCTTTGGAATGGTCTGCTTGGTGGTCTCAGGAATAGTGATGGGGGTCTGGGGAATGTTTTCTGCTTGGTGGCCTTGGGAATAGTGATGGGGGAATGTTTTCTGCTTGGTGATCTTTGGAATGGTCTGCTTGGTGGTCTCAGGAATAGTGATGGGGGTCTGGGGAATGTTTTCTGCTTGGTGGCCTTGGGAATAGTGATGGGGGAATGTTTTCTGCTTGGTGATCTTTGGAATGGTCTGCTTGGTGGTCTCAGGAATAGTGATGGGGGAATGTTTTCTGCTTGGTGATCTTTGGAATGGTCTGTTTGGTGGTCTCAGGAATAGTGATGGGGGAATATTTTCTGCTTGGTGGTCTCAGGAATAGTGATGGGGGAATGTTTTCTGCTTGGTGGTCTTGGGAATAGTGATGGGGGAATGTTTTCTGCTTGGTGGTCTTGGGAATAGTGATGGGGGAATGTTTTCTGCTTGGTGATCTTTGGAATGGTCTGTTTGGTGGTCTCAGGAATAGTGATGGGGGAATATTTTCTGCTTGGTGGTCTCGGGAATAGTGATGGGGGAATGTTTTCTGCTTGGTGGTCTTGGAAATAGTGATGGGGGAATGTTTTCTGCTTGGTGGTCTTGGGAATAGTGATGGGGGAATGTTTTCTGCTTGGTGATCTTTGGAATGGTCTGTTTGGTGCTCTCAGGAATAGTGATGGGGGAATGTTATCTGTTTGGTCTCGGAAATGGTGATGGGGGAATATTATCTGCTTGGTGGTCCTAGAAATGGTGATGGGGGAATATTATCTGCTTACTGGTCCTGGAAATGGTGATGGGGGAATGTTAGCTGCTCGGCCGGTGCCAGGAATGCTGACAGGGTAAAATTATCTCACTGCCCATCCTAGGAACATTATCTCACTGCTGGTCCTGGCAATGTTATGTGTTCTCCGAGTAATCTCTGGAAGTCTCACTTTGCGTTCTGTAACATGATGAGTGTTTTGTTTTCTCGGTGAAGTCTTCCTCATTCCTCCCGTGTGGGAACATGTCGTCCATAGACATTCCACACGTGAGCGTGTACATGAGGTACTGTACAGAGAGAGGGCGTGGCCTACTGTGTGTTGTGTGTGTATACAGCGTGTCGGATGTATTGACTGTACACATGTGTCTATAGAAGACTCAGCGCTCACACATGAGACTTCAGAACTCTGCACTGCCGTAGACCTGAACTGACGTCTCTCTGTATTTCTCTGGTGTCAGGTGTGGAGATGGTGACCGAAGAGGGGAGCGACTGGCTCACCCAACTCTTACGGGATGTCCAACTTGAACAGTTCTACAAGAGGATCCGCGATGAGCTCAATGTCACCCGACCGGGACACTTCGACTTTGTCAAACCTTTCGACCTGGACAATATCGGGATGGGGAGACCAGGTGAGAGAGGAGCATCCTTGCCATAAATATACTGTGTATACTCGGAGATCTGGCATACAGTACCGTCACTGGCCGGCCATATGTGGAGTACCGTCACTGGCCGGCCATATGTGGAGTACCGTCACTGGCCGGCCATATGTGGAGTACCTTCAGTGACCGGCCATATGTGGAGTACCTTCAGTGACCGGCCATATGTGGAGTACCTTCACTGACCGGCCATATGTGGAGTACCGTCACTGGCCGGCCATATGTGGAGTACCGTCACTGGCCGGCCATATGTGGAGTACCGTCACTGGCCGGCCATATGTGGAGTACCGTCACTGGCCGGCCATATGTGGAGTACCGTCACTGGCCGGCCATATGTGGAGTACCGTCACTGGCCGGCCATATGTGGAGTACCGTCACTGGCCGGCCATATGTGGAGTACCGTCACTGGCCAGCCATTGACTGGTTATATGCAGTGTATTGTCACTGGCCGGTTATATGTAGAGTATTGCCACTGGCCACTCATTGACTGGTTATATGTAGTGTACTGTCGACTGCCGGCCATATGTAGAGTATTTGCCACTAGCCAGTCATTGACTGGTTATATGTAGTGTACTGTCACTGGCTGGCCATATGTAGAGTAGACTCACTAGCCGGTCATTGACTGGTTATATGTAGTGTACTGTCATTGGCTGGTTATATGTAGAGTATTGTCACTGGCCGGCCATATGTAGAGTATTGTCACTGGCCGGTCATTGACTGGTTTATATGTAGTGTACTGTCACTGGCCGGCCATATGTAGAGTATTGTCACTGGACGGCCATATGTAGAGTATTGTCACTGGCCGGTCATTGACTGGTTATATGTAGAGTATTGTCACTGGCCGGTCATTGACTGGTTATATGTAGAGTATTGTCACTAGCCGGTCATTGACTGGTTATATGTAGAGTATTGTCACTGGCCGGCCATATGTAGTGTACTGTCACTGGCCGGCCATATGTAGAGTATTGTCACTAGCCGGTCATTGACTAACCATATGTAGAGTATTGTCACTGGCCGGCCATTGACTGGTTTATATGCAGTGTATTGTCACTGGCCGGTTATATGTAGAGTATTGTCACTGGCCGGTCATTGACTGGTTTATATGTAGTGTACTGTCACTGCCAGGCCATATGTAGAGTATTGTCACTGGCCGGTCATTGACTGGTTATATGTAGAGTATTGTCACTGGCCGGTCATTGACTGGTTATATGTAGAGTATTGTCACTAGCCGGTCATTGACTCGTTATATGTAGAGTATTGTCACTGGCCGGCCATATGTAGTGTACTGTCACTGGCCGGCCATATGTAGAGTATTGTCACTAGCCGGTCATTGACTGGTTGTATGTAGTGTACTGTCACTGGCCGGCCATATGTAGAGTATTGTCACTAGCCGGTCATTGACTAACCATATGTAGAGTATTGTCACTGGCCGGCCATTGACTGGTTTATATGCAGTGTATTGTCACTGGCCGGTTATATGTAGAGTATTGCCACTGGCCGGTCATTGACTGGTTGTATGTAGTGTACTGTCACTGGCTGGACATATGTAGTGTACTGTCACTGGCTGGACATATGTAGTGTACTGTCACTGGCTGGACATATGTAGTGTACTGTCACTGGTCGGTCATATGTAGAGTATTGTCATTGGCCGGTCATATGTAGAGTACTTTGAAAGGTCAAGCTCCATGCAGCCAGTTGTATGAAGTATGGCATCCCTGGCATCTCCTTGGAGGTGAATAATTTGCTGTGACACCCCTACTCTTCCTGCCCCCCCCCCCCCCTTGTTGTTATCCCTGACATGTGTGTCCCAGGCAGATGAGTTCACGGTGTCCCCATGCTGCACCTTCTTTGGTGATTAATAACAATAATAGGTTCTCCGGGGACATGGAAGGGGGTTGGACCACGATTGGGAAAGTTGTCTTCATACTGTACATTACATAATGTCCCCCCCATGCGTGTTTATGTTATTCTGCCAGTTGTCACAGAACGTTCTCACGTGTACCAGGTGACTCAGGTGTGTCACATGACCCGGTTCCTCCAGGAATGAGGTCACCGCTTGGCTTTTAATGAGATGTGAGATATCAATGGATTGGATGTGTCATCCTACAACCCGGACACACACAGGTCCCAGAAGGAACCCATCTCCCTTCTCTTTACCTCAATCTCCTCCGCTGCCCTTCCCCTGATTTTATAACACAAGAGACTGTAATGGAGACAAAGTGTCAGAGGATGGTGAGAAGTAAACAGCTGGAGGGGAAAAAATAGCAAAATTAAACAAATGTGAATGCCATCTTTTGATTAAAAATTTCCCCAAATTTTGCAACAAGATATGTAACCCTCCTGATCATTCCTCCCTTCCCTTCCCCATTGACTTCTTTGAGATTTGCCACTACATTCGGGTTCTCTCAATTTCAAACAAGATTTGCCTACTCCTGTCCCCCCCACTCAAATAGCCTTTAACTTTGGGTTTGCCAATTTTCAAACCAAAATTCACCAAACCCTTGGTGGATGGAACCCGGGCAAAGTCAACATCCGGAAAGCAAATTGCACTTGGCTTTCAGTTTGAGGAGTTCCTGCCGCGGCTTATGCTTAGTGCCTACAGGTCAGAAGCTGGTCTGAATCTGTAATAAAGTATTGTTGGTGGTTCTGCAATGACGATATATATTGGCAGTTGTAGCTTAGATCTCCTCATATCCCACAATGCAGTGCTACCACCTCTACCCAGTTCAAGGAGTTGCAAGCTCTCCAAATTACCAGTTCACTTTAAATGAATGTGGAGGAGCTGCAGTGCCTCACGCCTGACTTTTGCCGTGTTCTGTTTTTCAGCTCAGAGAAGACTCTTAGAAGCTTTAAAGCGAAGGAAGCCACCCATCCGCCCCAAAACATGGATGTACAAGGTGAGCGCTTTGTGGGAGGGTCAAGGACACGTACTACTGAGCTCACCATTGTGGGAGGGGCAGAGACACAAACTACTGTTGGGAAATCCTTAGAGAAGTCGCATTCAAAACCTGTTCTAAATATTGGCTTTGTTTTCTCCTCTTTAGATGTTTGCAAACAGAGGCTCTGAAGGCCCCGAATCACCCTCAGATCTGGACACCTCATCACCCCCCACCCTATTGCTGTCGCCCTCCTCCCATCGTGGGGAAAGTGACTACTCCTTGAAGTGTCTGATCAATGACCGAGACCTGCACCTGATGGAGCGTCTGGGAGATGGTTGCTTTGGGGTGGTCCGTAGAGGAGAGTGGAGGATTCCTGGTGGAAGGACAGTGAGTATCCTCTTCCTATAATCTCTTTCAGTTCCCTGAGATCTCGGCCCTCCTATCATGTCCTGTTACTCTGCAGTGGTTTTATTCACCGGCTTTGTCTTTTTCAGGTGAATGTTGCTGTGAAAACCCTCCGTACAGATGCCAGCTCTGACCCTGAAATTCTTCAGGACTTCCTGCAAGAAGTGAATTCCATGTACGCCCTGGATCACAAACATCTCATCCGACTCTATGGGGTGGTTCTGACCCAGCCAATGAAAATGGTGAGTGGTTGGTTCTCTTTAATGGGGTCATTTTATCCACACCAGTTTAATGCAAGAGGGGGACTCTAATGCCGCGTACACATGGTTGGAATTTCCGATGGAAACAGTCCGATGGGAGCTTTTCAACGGATTTTCCGACTGTGTGTACGCCCATCGGTCTTTTTCTGTCGGAATTTCCGACGGACTTTGGATTGAGAACCTGTTCTCAATTTTTCCGACGGAAAACCTTTCTATCAGATTTTCCGATCGTGTGTATGCAATTCCGACACGCAAAATTCCGACGCATGCTCGGAAGCATGCTCCCTTTTTATAGTGCTGTCGAGTAGTGCTGTCGAACGTGTTTTATGCCGCTGTGTTACTGCCCGTCGGAATTTGGTGTGACCGTGTGTAGGCAAGACAGTTTGAGCGAAATTCCATCGGAATTCCGACGGGAAAACCATCAGAGCTTTTTCCGACGAGAATTCCGACCGTGTGTACGCAGCATTAGTCTGCCCCCCCCCCCCCCTCCGCCAGGGTGACACACAACAGCAGGGTGACACTTAGTTTGTCCCTCCCTCCAGCAAGGGAAATGGGGATGCAATGTGATGTGTGTGTAGCTGGATAATTACCCTCTTGTGTCTTTCCTTCTTTCATCACAGGTCACAGAGTTGGCACCTCTCGGCTCTCTACATGATGCTCTGCGTTCTCGCTATGGAGCATATCCTCTGCAGCTCTTGTGGTCGTACTCCATCCAGATCGCCTCTGGGATGAGCTACCTTGAAAACCAGAAGTTCATCCACAGGGATCTGGCAACACGGAATGTCCTGCTCATGAGTGAAGAAATGGTAAAGATCGGTGATTTTGGCCTGACAAGAGCGCTGAGGGCGAACGATGAACAATACATCATGTCTGCTCACCGCAGGATACCCTTTGCATGGTGAGGAAGGGAGTCAGAACATAGTGGGGTAGTAGTGGATCAATCCTATGGTGGGTGGTTGAGGATGCTGATCAGAACTAATGTTGGGTAATCTCTGGGAATCCCCAATCACTAATTTGCCCACTATTTGCCTTCTTTGTGACAGGTGTTCACCAGAAAGCTTGAAGATTGGTACCTTCTCACACTCATCAGATGTCTGGATGTTTGGGGTCACCATGTGGGAAATGTTCACCTATGGACAGGAGCCCTGGTTGGGCCTTGCTGGGAGACAGGTAACTTGGTGCTCTTATAGAGTTTCAACATTTATCCGTAAGTCTCACAGAACCGAACTTTATATATATCTGTGTTCATGTCTCCAGATTTTAATGAAGATTGACCGAGAAGGAGAGCGTCTGGAACATCCAGATGATTGTCCTCTCGCTTTGTACAACATCATGATGAAGTGTTGGGCACACAAACCTGAACAGCGGCCTAATTTCACCACCCTCATCAGCCTTCTCCAAGATGTAAGTGAAATATATATCCAGTATCACCCTTACTCACCCCTACAATGTGTTCCATACAGTATATGAACAAATGATGCCACTCAGGTGTTTCAAGTAAAGGGTCCTGTTAATGCAACATCATGCAAAGACATTGTAGACAATTGTGCTCTTCCAACCTTCTGGTGATAGTTTGAAGACCCTTTTCTGTTCCATTATGACTGTGCTCCCCCGTTGTGTACAAAGCCAGCTCCATAAAGATATGGTTTAACCAGTGTGGAGGAACCCAAGTGTCCTGCACAGAGCCCTGACCTCAACCCTACTGAGCACCTTTGGAATGGACTGGAAGGCCAGTTGTAAACCAGGCTTTCTCATCCGAAATCAGTACCTGATGCCCTCAGAAATGGACTCAGATTCCTATAGACACCCTCCAAAATCTTGTGGAAAGCCTTCTCAGTGGAATGGAGGCTGTTTTTGATCCAATGGGGGTAACTCCATATTAATGACCATGGTTTTAGTATAGGATATCCAACACCAACTGTGATCCAGGTTTTCTTATCTGACAACAGTACCTGACCTCACAAATGGGCTCAAATACCCATAGACACCCTCTGAAATCTTGTTGAAAGTCTTCCCAAAAGAGCTGTTGGAGGAAACTCCATATTCACCCTCATGGTTTTGGAATGGGATGTCCAACAAGATCATACAGGTGTTATGGTCAGGTGTCCAAAATATTTGGCCATATAGTGCATCTCCATTCCTGTCCCTTCCAATGAATTCCAGAAATCCGTCCCTAATAAAAAACCTCTTTTTAGATATCTAAATAATCCAATCATGCTTATATCTCAAGTTATCGGCAACATTCTCCTACAGCCATGTCTATGGTTCTGAGGCTCAATACTTCCTATTCCTCCACCAAGCCCATTTCTTATTTGACCCCTGTTCTTAGTTCATTATCTTATGGTCAACTTATCTCTTCAGATGAAACCACAAGAGGTTCGTGTTCTTCAAGAAGTGAACAATCCCTCGTGGCTGCCGCTAGATGCTGGGGACGTTGTCACCGTCATTGATGTTGGGTAAGGCATTAAACTCTTTCCCCTGTGTGCCTTCATCATCCATTGTTTATCTCATTACTGGTCATTCATTGGTTTAAAAATCATGACCTGTTATTTATTTTATCATTCATAACTGGCCATTCATTCACCAAGTGTTGTGATTTATCTAATTAGAAGGCTGCAGGCCGATCATTCCCAACGTCTCTTTCCCTGGCCACATATTTCAGCTCTTCCTATAAGTTTATGGCCATTGCCAGGCAAGCCTGTATTTGTCCTGGAGCCTCCTGCCTGTTTAGTAGACCTGGCCGGGGGAGAATGATAGAGGAGATGTAATCTAAATAGGACAAAGGGGTTGTTTTACTAAAAATGGAGAGTGCAAAATCTGGTGCAGCTCTGCAAGGAAACCAATCGGCTTCCAGGATTTTTTTTTTTTTTTGGTCAAAGCCTAATTGAACAAGCTGAATTTAGAAGCTGATTGGCTACCATGCACAGCTGATCCTGATTTTGCACTCTCCAGTTTTAGTAAATCGACCCTAAAGTGGTTCACCTGCTTGGTAATCGTAGATAACATGGCTCTGTTTGCTTCCTCCAGGTCAGACTCTCAGCCCTGGAGAGGACAGAATCAGCGGACTGTTAGGATTGGACCATTCCCCTCTGCCGTCATCTCTCCGGAGGACTTGGCACGCTCCCGAAACTCTATCAGCTTGTCGAGCAATCTTGGGAAGATCTCTCTTGCGGATGCTGAAAATAAGTAAGTGCCTCAATGCCTCTGGATCAGGAAGATAATAATACATATGTCCTCCCACCATATACTCATGAACTTTTTGTTTCTTTCAGCAAAAGAATCCGAGCAAAAGAAGGTCAACGGAGAGCAGGAGGGGGCGCTGCTAGTCGCATCAAAGCTGAGGACATGATGATTCGTATGCAACGTAGGTGTCTCCTGGAAGCAACCATTACCCTCCATTCTTTCACTTCCCTTTTCATTGTCACCCTTCTTTCCATCCTTTTTTTGTTTTCTTTCCTTTTTTCCTCTACTTGTCTTCATAGTTGCATAAGTTGTTGGGTCAATAATAGACACATGTCTATTGAGTGATCATATCCATCCTCACCTAACTGTCATCCTCTCCATCTTGTCATCCTCTCCATCCTTCTTCTCCTTGCTTTCATCCTCTCCATCCATCTTCTCCTTGCTGTCGTCATCCTCTCCATCCTTCTTCTCCTTGCTTTCATCCTCTCCATCCTTCTTCTCCTTGCTTTCATCCTCTCCATCCTTCTTCTCCTTGCTGTCATCCTCTCCATCCTTCTTCTCCTTGCTTTCATCCTCTCCATCCTTCCTCTCCTTGCTTTCATCCTCTCCATCCTTCTTCTCCTTGCTGTCATCCTCTCCATCCTTCTTCTCCTTGCTGTCATCCTCTCCATCCTTCTTCTCCTTGCTTTCATCCTCTCCATCCATCTTCTCCTTGCTGTCATCCTCTCCATCCTTCTTCTCCTCCTTGCTGTCATCCTCTCCATCCTTCTTCTCCTCCTTGCTGTCATCCTCTCCATCCTTCTTCTCCTCCTTGCTGTCATCCTCTCCATCCTTCTTCTCCTCCTTGCTGTCATCCTCTCCATCCTTCTTCTCCTCCTTGCTGTCATCCTCTCCATCCTTCTTCTCCTCCTTGCTGTCATCCTCTCCATCCTTCTTCTCCTCCTTGCTGTCATCCTCTCCATCCTTCTTCTCCTCCTTGCTGTCATCCTCTCCATCCTTCTTCTCCTCCTTGCTGTCATCCTCTCCATCCTTCTTCTCCTCCTCCATCCTTCCTCTCCTTGCTGTCGTCTTCTCCTCCTCCATCCTTTCTCTCCTTGCTGTCGTCTTCTTCATTCTTCCCCTCTATTCTATAACGTTGCAGTTTTTATTGTCCCCAATTTTCTCATTCTCTCTTCATTTCTCTCCTCTCACCTGCTCTGACTTCTACCCACAGGTCTGTCTAGAAGTTTGGAGTCCATCTCTGACTTTGACTTAATGAACAGCAAGCCACAAAGCCACCACACACCCAAGCAGCGTGGGCGGGATCTGGAGAGCATAGCATCGCCACCTCGTGACCCGTCCCCAAGAAGAATGAGCGACCTTCCACCGCGGCGTCTGATTACCAACAGCCGACCCCTACCTCTTCCCAAACCAAAAATGGCTCCTAAGGATCGATTTCTTGCCCCCCCTACGATGGATCACCCCATGCAACAGATGATTCGCAATAAAGATAAATTCCCATCTTCATCGATCCCGGTTCCAGGAGAGACGCACCCGGTCCCTCGTCTGCCGGCAGAAAGTAAATCCGCGGGGTACAGAGCCATTACTGCAGAGACTGAGCTTCAAAAGAAGATTAAAGAGGTGAGGAGACCGAGAGATCTGTGTGTAGGTGTAAAACTCAGTGTAGAAGTGGTCCCAATTCATCTGCCATCCTGTCCCACGAACTTCCCCCTTCATCACTGGGGGGTCAGGTACTGGCTGGTATTTGCAAAGGCTCCTTGTATACTTTTGGCTTAGAGACCCAAGACCATAATGTTTGGCTGGAGTGGGATGTACTGCTTATGGTAGCTTAAAGATGGACATTGTGGTTTTAGATTTTCTAATTTGCCTCCTCCCCAAGGCTCAGTCCTTTGTTACTTGGGTGGGATTTTTTGCCGTACAATAGAAATCTAACTGGATCTATTTGTAACGACCCATCTTATGCTCAATGATAAAAATGTCTTTCAGGATTTGCTCCTAAATCTAGTACAGGGCAGGGACAAGGGGTGGCCAGGAGGGATAGCTTTCCTGGGCGCAGTGGTTTACTGTAGGGATGGAGGGCCTTCCTTATGTTACAAGGCTGACAGGAGTAGTGACAGCGGCAGTGATTTGGACAAGTGAGAGGCTGCTGGGAGTAGGGTCCCCTAAGCTTGCACATCATGAATGGAGGGGGGTAGGTGCAGTTTGGCATCTTTGCCCCAGGCACTGGATGACCTTGTCCCGGTGTCTTGTCGAGAACTGTCCCCCATCGGATAGTGTCCGCCCTGTACTGCGCTTGCGCAGTTGCGGAGGACAAAGGAGACGCCGAAAGTCTCAGAAGATGAACAGCGCCTGCGCACTTAATAGTACCTTCTGCCCTAAGTCCAGGTTCAAGCCCCACCATCCAAATGGACATAGAGTTAGAATAAAAATATGCAGAGCGAAGCAAGGCCGTGCCCGAAGCGTGGCAAGCGAAGCAAGCCCGCAAGGGGCCCTGTTGCAAAGTGCTGTTTTACATCATCTATGTCCACTTGGATGGTAGGGTTTGAACCTGGCCTGAGGGCAGAAGGTACTATTAACCGCTTCCCGACCGCCTCATGTAGATATACGTCTACAGAATGGCACGGGCAGGCAAATGCACGTACGGGTACGTCCCCTTTAATTTGCCTGCCCGGGGGGCGCGCGCGCGCCGCCAGCGGCGCGCTCGCGACCTGGTCGGGAGCTCCGTGACCACAGCCGCGGGACCAGCGGACCCGATCGCCGCTGGTATCCCGCGATTGGGTTACGGAGCTGAAGAACGGGGAGAGGTCTATGTAAACAAACCTCTCCCCGCGCTTCCTACACTGACTGTCAGTGATCGGCGGTTCCCTGTCATCGGGAACGCCGATCAATGACGTCAGACGTACAGCCACGCCCCCCTACTGTAAAAAAAACACAACACGTCACACTGACTCCTCCCCGCCCCCTAGTGGTTAACCCCCTAACTACAACTGTCATTTACATAGGAATCAGTGCTATTTAAATAGCAGTGATTGCTGTATAAATGACAAATGTCCCAAAAATGTGTCAAAAATGTCCGATGTGTCCGCCATAATGTCGCAGTCACAATAAAAATCGCTGATCGCCGCCATAACTAATAAAAAAAAAATATTAATAAAAAATGCTATAAAACTATCCCCTATTTTGTAAACGCTATAACTTTTGCGCAAACTAATCAATAATCGCTTATTGCGATTTTTTTTTTTTTTTTACCAAAAATATGTAGAAGAATACGTATCGGCCTAAACTGAGGAAAAAAAATGTTTTTTATATATTTTTTGGGGATATTTATTATAGCAAAAAGTAAAAAATATTGCATTTTTTTCAAAATTGTCGCTCTATTTTTGTTTATAGCGCAAAAAATAAAAACCGCAGGGGCGATCAAATACCACCAAAAGAAAGCTCTATTTGTGGAGAAAAAAGGACGCCAATTTTCTTTGGGAGCCACGTCGCACGACCGCGCAATTGTCAGTTAAAGTGACGCAGTGCCAAATCGCAAAAAGGGGCCTGGTCCTTTGGCTGCCAATTGGTCCGGGGCTGAAGTGGTTAAGTGCGCAGGCGCCGTTCATCTTCAAACTTTCGGCGTCTCCTTGTCCTCCGTGCTGCGCCTGCGCATTATAGGGCGGACACTATCCGATGGGGGGGGCACTTTTCGTCAGAACACCGGCACTGATCTAGTATTTATATATGATGTATATCCTGAAAGCTGCCATTAGAGGTCGGGATAAAGGGAGATAACCACCGCTCCAAGGTGTTTCTTCAGGGCGAATGCTCCTACTCCTGATTGGGAGCCCCAGGTGCAGGCTAATAACAAGGTAGATTAAGAGTATCAGGAAGAAATCTGGACAGCCGCACACCGGAAGAAGATTAAAATTTCAATGAATTTATTTTAAAAAGCAAGGATCACATCAAATCCAAAAACACGGCAAAGCAGAAAAGGGGGGGGGGGCACACAGCTGACGCGTTTCACACTATAGTGCTTACTCATAGCTTAGCACTATAGTGTGAAACGCGTCAGCTGTGTGCCCCCCCCCCCTTTTCTGCTTTGCCGTGTTTTTGGATTTGATGTGATCCTTGCTTTTTAAAATAAATTCATTGAAATTTTTATCTTCTTCCGGTGTGCGGCTGTCCAGAGTTCTTCCTGATACTCTTAATTAGAGGTCGGGAAGGAGGTTTGTGGCCTGATGATGCAGATTGGACTTTATTTATGATGGACTTTGACTTCCACTGGATTGGCTGGGGTCCAAAGGCGTGTAGGCTTTAACTTTGAAGTTGAACTTGATACACCAGGCCCAGAGACAAGACAGATGCAGCTTTCTTCTAGTTGCCTTCAGGGAAATCGGAGGCTCAATTGAAATTCTTCGAGAGAGATGCTTGAGAAGCTTTTCTTTGACCTGTTTTTGGGGAATAATCGCAGCTACAACAAAGCAGAACTGGTTGTTCAACATTACCGATTACACAATACAAAGTTGCATTTGTTAACCGCCGTGAATGCAAATATCTTGTTGACTTTCGGTGATTTCAGGTCTACAACCCTCCGCAGGGTCTAAATCAGAGTTCAAACATCCACGTTAACTGTCCATCAAACCTACTTCACACACCCAGAACGTAGGTGTATATTTACCTAATGTTGTTTTCTGCTGTGCAGGTGGAGGAGTGCGTACATGGAGTGACGACAGAAGAGAGCCGCGAGGCTCTGCGCAACTATGGAGGGGACGTAACGCGGGCCGTGCAGTCTTTAAAGGTGAGCATGTTCGAAATGCCCCCCCCCACACTGCTTACATCGGAGTTCTTTTTAATTTTAGAGGTCATTTAAAAGTTCAGGTTTTCAGTAAAAGAATATGAAACTGTACAGAGAACCACTTCAAAAGGGAATGGAGTAAACTCTAAACCCTGCTCCCATTATGTTAAAGTTGAAGTTTAACCCCTTCCCATCAAGTGTGCGCACTCGGATTTCAGGGGTTATACCGGGATGATGCCCACAGCTGCAGGCATCATCCCGGTACCGTTTTTTAGAGCCGGCGATCGGCTTTCCAGGTATAACAACCGATGCGGCTAAAAGCCGCACGGCTGTTATACCGGAGGAGCGGGAGGGGACAACCCCCCCCCCGCCACCTCTTGCCGGGCGTCCCGTCCCACCGGGAGCTCCGTGACGCGCCACTTCCGGCGCCTAGAGACAGACTGGAAACAAAGCCGGAAACGGCTTGGTTCCAGGCTCCTGAATCTAGACACGGACGTGACGTTACAACGTCACTTCCGGTTTGCTCGGCTGCCAATGGCGCCGGTTTAAAAAAAAAAATATACAATATTCAGATTCGCTGTTTTGGGCGATCTGAATACTTTGAAGTGCAGAAAGAGGACCTGTTACCACCTATTACTGTCACAAGGGATGTTTACATTTCTTGTGACAGCAATAAAAATGATGAAATTTTTTTTTTTTTTCCTAAAACACAATTTAATTGTATAAAATTAAATAAGAAAAAAAAAAAAAATGTTTAAAGCGCCCCTTCCCCGCGAGCTCGCGCAGCAAAAAAAAAAACACATACGGAAGTTGTGCCCACATATGTAAATGGTGTTTAAATCACCCATGTGAGGTATCGCCGCGATGGTCAGAGTGAGAGCAATAATTCTAGCACTAGACCTCCTCCGTAACTCTAAGCTGGTAACTGTAAAACATTTTTAAAGCGTCGCCTATGGAGATTTTTAGGTACCGTAGTTTGTCGCCATTGCACGAGTGCGTGCAATTATAAAGCGTGACATGTTTGGTATCTATTTACTCGGCGTAACATCGTCTTTCACATTATACAAAAAAAATTGGGCTAATTTTACTGTTTCGTTTTTTTTTAATTCATGAAATTATCTTTTTCACAAAAAGTTACGCTTAAAACACGGCTGCACAAATACCGTGTGACATAAAATATTGCAACAATCGCCATTTTATTCTCTAGATTCTCTGCTAAAAACATATATAATGTTTGGGGGTTCTAAGTAATTTTCTATCAAATACGGATTTTAACTTGTAAACACCAAATGTCAGAAATAGGCTTAGTCATGAAAGGGTTAATCTGCTTATATTGGACTGTGTCCACTGGGAGTAGAAAAGGTTGCAACATCAGTGGGGGAAAAAAACAATGTCCCATCGTTGCTGTCAGTGGGAGGAATAGTGCCACATTATTGGTGTCATTGGTAGCAACTATGCCCCTTCATGAGTGTCAGTGGGCAGGAATTATGCCCCATTGTTGGTATCAGTGGATGAAATGGTGCCCCAAGGGCCAGATCGAAGCAAGCAAAGGGACGCAGCTTGGAGACCACTGGTCTAGTAGATGCTGGGTGTCCTCTGCCAGAAAATGAGGTGGGCTAAATCTGACTTGCTGCAGCTTCTAATGCACATTGTGGGAAACTCAGTGTGCAGTGATATCAGAGTATGCAATGTCTGTACAGAAGAGGGGCCCGTACAACTGTAAGGAAGCGCTAGTGCAAGGTGTCCCAGTCACTAAGGCTGGCTTCACACTGGGGCGGTGCGGGGCGGCGACGGTAAAGCAGCGCTATATTTAGCGCTGCTTTACCATCGTTTTACCCGCGGTATGCGGCCGCTAGCGGGGTGGTTTTAACCCCCGCTAGCGGCCGCAAAAGGGTTAAAAACCTCCGCAAAGCGCCGCTGCAGCGGCGGTTTGCGGGCGGTATCCCCGCGGTTTCCCATTGATTTCAATGGGAAGGAGCGGTATAGGAGCGGTGAATACACGGCTCCTTCACCGCTCCAAAGATGCTGCTAGCAGGACTTTTGTTGCGGTCCTGCTAGCGCACCGCTCCAGTGTGAAAGCCCGCCGGCTTTCACACTGGAGTGAATGGGGCCGTTTTTTTCAGGCGGTATACAGGCGCTATTTTTAGCGCCGTACCGCCTGAAAACCGCCCCAGTGTGAAAGGGGCCTAAGAGGGTTCCCTGAGTATAATTTAGTACTGGAATTGGATTTGCACCTTTTTTGAGTTGTGTTCTCATGTTGCGCATTATTTCCTCTCCCCAGGTGGAACAGCTCTACAACATCTGCCGCTTCAGCAAGGACGAATGCCAGCGCATCCTGGATAAATGCAAGTGGAACCTGGAGTCCGCTTCCCGCTACGTCCTGCGGCGCCCGCACCCTCACTGATGGGACATTTGATTTGAAGGTTTTTCCTGCTCGGAGAAAAAATGTAAATGTGTTGTCTACACAGAAAGACACAAGAGGCTGCTGAGGAGTGCCTGGATTGTCTAGATGATGGTTCTGTTTACTGGAGTTCCATATTGGTGGATAATTATGGACAAGGGCAGAAATATATAATGTTCTGTCGAAAGGTCATGTAGCAATAGCCCGGAATTTTGGGGGTGCTGGTCGCCTTTTCTTTTGAATTCTGGACTTCCAATGTCCTCTGCTCAAAAGCAATGATTTTAGAACTCTCTTCAAATCTTCATGATGCCATCTGGTCTGGCTTGTAGCCATGATGGATTTTCATTGACTCTTCAGTTTTGTGAAATAGTATGAAGGCTTTCCAAGACTAATAGGGAGGAGGTGTTTTGGATAATACCCAATGTAGACCTGACCATAGACAATGGATGGTACCCAATGTAGACCTGACCATGGACAATGGATGGTACCCAATGTAGACCTGACATCTTCTACCATGGGCAATGGATGGTACCCAATGTAGACCTGACATCTTCTACCATGGAAAATGGATGGTACCCAATGTTTACCTGATGTAATCTGCCATGGACAATGGATGATGCCCAACATAACCCTCACATAATCTACTATGAGCAATGGATTGTACCCAATATGGACCTGATATCTCTACCATGGACAATGAATGGTACCCAACACAGACCTAATATCATCTACCATGGACAATGGATGGTACCTGATATCATATACCATGGACAATACATGGTACCCAACATGGGACTGACTTTATCTACTATGGGGAAAGGATTATACCCAACATGGGCCCAGCATCATCTACTATGGATGATGGTGCCACATTTCTCAGCAATAATCTTACTCTAGGACACTGGTTGTCAACTTGTGAAGTAAAGGGGGGCCTCAACTGAAGCCTCTGATATCCACAAACGGCATTATATTAAGTATATGTACTGTTGCAGCAGACTGTTATGCCCCTTACACATGGTCGGACATTCCGACCACAAACTCCATCTGATTTTTTCCGAAACTTGAGTTGCACACACATGGTCGGACAAAGTTGTCGGAAAATCTGATCATTCCGAACGAGGTGATGTACAAAACGTACGACGGGACTACGTAAAGGTAGCCAATAACTTTCGTCTCCAAATTTCTTCTGAGCATGCGTGGCACTTTGTGCGTCGCAATTCTCTACACACGATCGGAAAAAGTCAGATCGGATTATGTTGGCGGAAAATTTTAGAACCCCGCTCTCTTTTTTTTTTTTTTTTTTTCCGATGGAAAAAGCCCGCTGGAGCCCACACACGATCGGATTTTCCGACAACATAATCTGATCGGACTTTTTCCAACGGAATATCCGACCGTGTGTATGGGGCATTGGATTGAAGACTTATGCCCTGTACACACGCTCGGAATTTCCGACAACAAATATTCAATGGGAGATTGTTGTCGGAAATTCCGACGGTGTGTAGGCTCCATCGGACATTTGTTGTTGGAATTTCCGACAACAAAAATTTGAGAGCTGGATCTAAAATTTTCCGACAACAAAATCCGTTGTCGGAAACTCCGAGCATGTGTACACAATTCCAACGCACAAAATTCCACGCATGCTCGGAATCGAGCAGAAGAGCCGCACCGGCTATTGAACTTCATTTTTCTCGGCTCGTCGTGCGTGTTGTACGTCACTGTGTTCTTGACGTTCGGAATTTACGACAACATTTGTGCGAGCGTGTGTACGCAAGACAAGTTTGAACCAACATCCGTCGGAAAAAAAATCCAGGATTTTGTTGTCGGAATGTCTGAGCGTGTGTACGCGGCATTACAGTTCTAGAGGGAACAGCCAGAAACTGCAGACATGTTACACGTGGTTGAGGACATTTTGCTGAAGAGAGTCAGAGAGTGGGGACATGTTACTTGAGACTGCTAGAGATCAATGTCATTACAGCTCCTTTACAAAACCAACTCTCCCACCACTGACTGTCCAAGGGTTTCATGGCAAGCACCAAAGTTGGGCACCAGAGCTCTAATAGTAAGGGCTCATTGATAATTAGAGAAGGATTTTCCAGTGTTAATTACTTTACCGCCTAAAGATCAAATGGTCATCGTCAGGTTGGGGCTGGTGCAACGCTCTCCAACATTTTGTGGTCGATGGCTTGGTTCCCGTTTAGAAGAGACTGTTACAGAGTGAGGTTACGGAGGGTCCACATGTCAGAGGAACCCATACATATGTAGATAGTCTGTGCTTACAGTGTTCTGATTTATTTTTTTTCTTCAGGGATTATATCACACACTATATGGCCAAAAGTTTTTGGACACCTGACCATCACACCTTGGTGGACATCCTATTCTAAAACCATGAGGTCGGGGCTCTGTGGGGGCCACTTATATTCCTCTACACCAAACTGGTCAATCCATGTCCTTTTTATGGAGCTTCTCCTTTTTTGGGGTCTTCCCCAAGCTGTTACCACAAGGTTCGAGGAGCACATTTGTCTACAATGTCTTTGAATGATGGAGTATTAACAGGACCCTTCAGGGGAGACACCTCAACTCTATCATTGGAGGGGGGGGGGGGTCCTCATGCTTTTGGCCATATAGGTAGTGGTGATACCATAAACTGTATTTTTTTTTTACGTGCAATCATGGAGTTAAGTATTTAATTTTTTTTTTTAAAAGATGGTTGGAGGTGCCTGTTTTTAAATCTACTCTCAGGGAGAAGTACAACTCCCAGCATGCACTGTGTGTATCTCCAGGATCTTCTACTGATGACTGATAATGTCAGGTTGAGAAGCTCCGTCCTCCAGCACGCAGTACGGAGGAATGTCACCATTCCAGTCTTTCCCCGCCTGACTTGTATGTACATAGCTGTATTTAACCCTGTGTGTGTATATATATATATATATATATATATATATATATATATATATATATATATATATATATATATATATATATATATATATATATATATATATATATTAACCCGTGGGCCGAAACAAAGCCTTGGTTTACATGTATGCAGAGATATATTGTATTTATACTGTACATTATAGAGATTTACACCGTTACTTCGGGTAAATAAAATTTTTATTATACTACATTTGTCTTTTGGTTTATTGGGGTGAGGTGTGGATAATCGTGGTAAAGTGGTACTCAAGTCGAAACTTTCTTGGTGGTTTTGGGTTGAATGAGGACGAAGGAAAGCCTCTGTAGGGTTTTTTTTTTTTTTTAATGTTGTCTGAGCCCTTTCTGGGCAGATTTACCAATCACTTCCTGTACCAGTGACCATTTGGGAAGTGAGAAGAAATCTACCTAATGAGGCCACTGACAGTAATCATATACAATTTCCTAATCTAGTTGGGAAGGGTCGGATCCTCCGTCTGTTGTCTGTCTGTGTCTCCAAACCACCATAGGGAAGCTGGACTCCTTCCCAACAACTTCCTCCTGGCTCTCTCCAGTAATCATCTCCAACTTGATTCCTGGACTTGAACTTGCAAATAGACCCCCCCCCCCCAGCTAAGCATAGCTGGGACCTCTATCTTCCTGATGGCTTCCTCCCAGACTTTTGCCCCAGGGGCAGAGCTCCCTGCCGCCAGGGGTCTCCACCTGCAGGACTGGACCCAGGTACACTGCACTCTGCTGCTCGGGCCTCAGACTATTTATGGGTTCTTTTCTTGACCATGGACAAAACACCAAATTTAGCACCACATCCCTGAGATAAAGAAGTTTTGAAGTATTTATAGGATTTTTAAGGTGCCTATATTAGTAAATGGATTCAAAGAAATACATTTAAAAGAAAAACACTTTATTTTAACATTGGTAAAAAAAATTTTTTACAGACGGTACATGTAGCACAGTCATTATGGATACAGCAGGATTGATGTGGTTCCCAACATGTTTCGTCCTCAACCGGGGCTTCCACAGGGGATGCTGTCCAGAAACAAAAGCTTTCTAATAGAATACTTATTTATGGGTTCTCTCAACACCATCTGGGCTAGCTGGGGTCCCATAAATATTCAGGCTGCATACCCTGTTCTCTCTTCCCCTGTGATTCTAGAATCCTCTAGAAGATAGGTATGTGTATGTGTTTGAAAGCGTGTCGGGACACCACAGGGCAAGGACCGCACTATACCACAGTGGCACCACCAGTGGCAAAAAGCGCCCTGAGGCGATTCAGTTTGCATAGGTTGCGCTATACAAGTCATTCATTCATTCATTCATAAGAGGAGATAACAGAGCAGCAGCCTATAACATTAACCCCTAACCCTAAGGCTGCTTTCACACTAAGCCGCTTTACAGGCGCTATAGCGCTAAAAATAGCACCTGCAAAGCGCCTGTAAAGGGCCTCTCCTGTCACTCCAACGTGAAAGCCTGAGTGCTTTCAAACTGGAGCAGTGCGCTTGCGCAACATTAAAAAAAAGTTCTGCAAGTAGCATCTTTGAGGCACTTTAGGAGCGGTGTATACGCTGCTCCTAAAGCGCCCCTGCCTATTGAAACCCTTTTTCGGCCGTTGCAGAGATTAAAAGCTCCCCGCTAGCGGATGAAAAGCGCAGCTAAAACGACGGTAAAGCGCCGCTAAAAATACCGCTTTACCAACGCCCCTCCACCCCAGTGTGAAAGTGCCCTAATATTGACCCCTAATCCTAATATTGACCCCCCTAACCCTCATATGAAACCCTATTCCTAACCCCTAACACTAATATTAACCCCTAATCCTAACCCTTAGCCCTAATATTGACCCCTAATCTTAATATTGACACCAATCCTAATATTGACCCCCACAACCTAATATTAACCCCTCACCCTAAACCTAATATTGACCCCTAACCCTCATATGAACCAGTAATCATAACCCCCTAACACTAATATTGACCCCCTAACCCTAATAGTAACCCCCGATATATCCCCTAACCACTAACATTGACCCCTAATAGAAGCCCCTAATCCTAACCCCCTAGCCCTAATATTGACCCCAATCCTAATATTAACCTCTAATCCTAATATTGACCCCTAATCCTAGCCCCTAATCCTAATATTAACCCCTAACACTAATATAAACCCTTAATTCTAACCCTAATGTTGACCCCTAATCCTAATAACCCCTAACACTAATATAAACCCCTAATTCTAACCCTAATATTGACCCCTAATCCTAATATTAACCCCTAATCCTAACCCCTAACTAATATTGACCCCCAATATTATCCCCTAACCACCAACAGTAACCCCTAATCCTAAACACTAATATTACCCCTAGCCCTAATATTAACCCCTAACACTAATATTGACCCCTAATCCTAACCCCTAGCTTTAATATTAACCTCTAATCCTAACCCTAGCCCTAATATTAACCCCCAATCCTAATATTAGCCCCTAACACTAATATTAAACCCTAATATTGACCCCTAATCCTAATATTAACCCCCAATAGTATCCCCTAACCACCAACATCCCCTAACCACCCCATAGCCCTCATATTTTACCCTAATCCTAAAATTGACCCCCTAACCTTAACCCCCAATTTTATCCCCTCAGCACTAACATTGACCCCTGATATTGACCCCCTAATCCTAATACTGAACCCCTAATCCTAATATTGACCCCCTAACCCTAATATTAACCCCCAATATTATTCCCTAACCACTAACATTGACCCCCTAACCCTAATACTAGCCCCTAACCCAACAAAATAATAACATAACATTTAAGTAAATAAATAATAAAATAAATTAAATATAACCTTTAACCCTTAAAAAGGAATTTATTCCTTTTTTTTTTTTTTTAAAAAGGAATAAATAATAAAAGCAAATGAAAAAGTTGAAAAACATGGCAACAAATGATGAAGCAGATGATATTTTTCTCCATTGACTAATAAAAAAACACCAAAGCTCAAAAACACTTTAAAAATGCTGTGCAGAACCGCTCATGCCTGGAAAAAAACGCTTGAACTCAACGCTCAGGTGTGAACGCAGCCTTAATGTAACTTTCGGGGACCCTCCGGCATAAGGCAAGGTTCTTCGAAGTCTATAGATAAACGCTGGCTGGGTGTTTAGCAGCAATGGAAGGTGAATCACTCCTTTGTGTAGGGAATGTTGTGTAATGTATGATACAGACAGGAAACTGACGTGATTCGCCGATGAGTTATGCATAATGAAAGGAGTATTAAGAAGAGAATAATAAGAAGACTTGTGTTGTTTGTATGAGAAAGTATTCGTGGTTTCTGATGTTGTGATCAGGGGTGAGATGGGTTTGGTCTGAACTTGGTCCAAACCTTCCGGTACGGTCCAAACCTAGCTCAGCAGAGCCCATAGGAAGCTGTCACATGATGGTATCCCTGTCGGCCCCAATCAGCTTAGGTCAATGTCATTGGCCCAATATGGCCATATCCTAGGAAGTCTCCACCCCTTTGCCTCCATGTATCTTCAGGGTGCGGGGGGGGGGGGGGGGGGCTTCCCACAGGTTCTGCCCAGCTGGGTCCAAGCTGAATCAAGGTCATCCCTAGTTGTGAGCTTTGTTGTATTACAGAAGCCCCACAATGCTCACTTCCACAAGGGAAGGTGGTGGAGTTATCTTATTAGAAAGGGTTAGGTTGTTTTAGTGTACCGCTTTTGCTGATGGCGTTCAATAAGTGTAAATTTAAAATTTGATCTTTATCTAAACCAGCAGCTACATTACGAATGTCTTCAGTAGGCCAATAAGATCTCAGGCTTATCTGACCGGCAACTACATTACGAATGTCCTCAGTAGGCCAATAAGATCTCCCAGGCTTATCTGACCGGCAGCTACATTACGAATGTCTTCAGTAAGCCAATAAGATCCCAGGCTTATCTGACCAGCAGCTACATTACGAATGTCCTCAGTAAGCCAATAAGATCCCAGGCTTATCTGACCGGCAGCTACATTACGAATGTCCTCAGTAAGCCAATAAGATCCCAGGCTTATCTGACCGGCAGCTACATTACGAATGTCCTCAGTAAGCCAATAAGATCCCAGGCTTATCTGACCGGCAGCTACATTACGAATGTCCTCAGTAGGCCAATAAGATCCCAGGCTTATCTGACCGGCAACTACATTACGAATGTCCTCAGTAGGCCAATAAGATCCCAGGCTTATCTGACCGGCAACTACATTACGAATGTCCTCAGTAGGCCAATAAGATCCCAGACTTATCTGACCGGCAACTACATTACGAATGTCCTCAGTAGGCCAATAAGATCCCAGGCTTATCTGACCGGCAACTACATTACGAATGTCCTCAGTAAGTCAATAAGATCCCAGGCTTATCTGACCGGCAACTACATTACGAATGTCCTCAGTAGGCCAATAAGATCCCAGGCTTATCTGACCGGCAGCTACATTACGAATGTCCTCAGTAGGCCAATAAGATCCCAGGCTTATCTGACCGGCAACTACATTACGAATGTCCGCAGTAGGCCAATAAGATCCCAGGCTTATCTGACCGGGAGCTACATTACGAATGTCCTCAGTAAGCCAATAAGATCCCAGGCTTATCTGACCGGCAGCTACATTACGAATGTCCTCAGTAGGCCAATAAGATCCCAGGATTATCTGACCGGCAACTACATTACGAATGTCCTCAGTAGGCCAATAAGATCCCAGGCTTATGTGACCGGGAGCTACATTACGAATGTCCTCAGTAAGCCAATAAGATCCCAGGCTTATCTGACCGGCAACTACATTACGAATGTCCTCAGTAGGCCAATAAGATCCCAGGCTTATCTGACCGGCAACTACATTACAAATGTCCTCAGTAGGCCAATAAGATCCCAGGCTTATCTGACCGGGAGCTACATTACGAATGTCCTCAGTAGGCCAATAAGATCCCAGGCTTATCTGACCAGCAGCTGCATTATGAATGTCCTCAGTAGGCCAATAAGATCCCAGGCTTATCTGACCGGCAACTACATTACGAATGTCCTCAGTAGGCCAATAAGATCCCAGGCTTATCTGACCGGGAGCTACATTACGAATGTCCTCAGTAAGCCAATAAGATCCCAGGATTATCTGACCGGCAACTACATTACGAATGTCCTCAGTAGGCCAATAAGATCCCAGGCTTATGTGACCGGGAGCTACATTACGAATGTCCTCAGTAGGCCAATAAGATCCCAGGCTTATCTGACCGGGAGCTACATTACGAATGTCCTCAGTAGGCCAATAAGATCCCAGGCTTATCTGACCAGCAGCTACATTACGAATGTCCTCAGTAAGTCAATAAGTTCCCAGACTTATCTGATCGGCAGCTGCATTATGAATGTCCTCAGTAGGCCAATAAGATCCCAGGCATATCTGACCGGCAACTACATTACGAATGTCCTCAGTAGGCCAATAAGATCCCAGGCTTATCTGACTGGCAGCTACATTACGAATGTCCTCAGTAAGCCAATAAGATCTCAGGCTTATCTGACTGGCAGCTACATGGCTAATGTCCTCAGTAGGCCAATAAGATTCCAGGCTTATCTGACCGGCAACTACATTACGAATGTCCTCAGTAGGCCAATAAGATCTCGGACTTATCTGACCGACAACTACATTACGAATGTCCTCAGTAAGCCAATAAGATCCCAGGCTTATCTGACCGGCAACTACATTACGAATGTCCTCAGTAGGCCAATAAAATCCCAGGCTTATCTGACCGGCAACTATATTACAAATATCCTCAGTAAACCAATAAGATCCCAGACTTATCTGACCGGCAACTACATTACGAATGTCCTCAGTAGGCCAATAAAATCCCAGGCTTATGTGACCGGCAACTACATTACAAATATCCTCAGTAAACCAATAAGATCCCAGGCTTATCTGACCGGCAACTACATTACGAATGTCCTTAGTAGGCCAATAAGGTCCCAGGCTTATCTGACCTGCAGCTACATTACGAATGTCCTCAGTAGGCCAATAAGCTCCCAGGCTTATCTGACCGGCAGCTACATTACGAATTTCCTCAGTAGGCCAATAAGGTCCCAGGCTTATCTGACCGGCAACCACATTACGAATGTCCTCAGTAGGCCAATAAGATCCCAGGCTTATCTGACCAACAACTACATTACGAATGTCCTCAGTAGGCCAATAAGATCCCAGGCTTATCTGACCGGCAGCTACATTACGAATTTCCTCAGTAGGCCAATAAGGTCCCAGGCTTATCTGACCGGCAACCACATTACGAATGTCCTCAGTAGGCCAATAAGATCCCAGGCTTATCTGACTGGCAGCTACATTACGAATGTCCTCAGTAGGCCAATAAGATCCCAGGCTTATCTGACCAACAACTACATTACGAATGTCCTCAGTAGGCCAATAAGATCCCAGGCTTATCTGACCGGCAACTACATTACGAATGTCCTCAGTAGGCCAATAAGATCCCAGGCTTATCTGACCAGCAGCTACATTACGAATGTCCTCAGTAGGCCAATAAGATCCCAGGCTTATCTGACCGGCAACTATATCACAAATATCCTCAGTAAACCAATAAGATCCCAGACTTATCTGACCGGCAACTACATTACGAATGTCCTCAGTAGGCCAATAAAATCCCAGGCTTATGTGACCGGCAACTACATTACAAATATCCTCAGTAAACCAATAAGATCCCAGGCTTATCTGACCTGCAGCTACATTACGAATGTCCTCAGTAGGTCAATAAGCTCCCAGGCTTATCTGACCGGCAGCTACATTACGAATGTCCTCAGTAGGCCAATAAGATCCCAGGCTTATCTGACCGGCAGCTACATTACGAATTTCCTCAGTAGGCCAATAAGGTCCCAGGCTTATCTGACCGGCAACCACATTACGAATGTCCTCAGTAGGCCAATAAGATCCCAGGCTTATCTGACTGGCAGCTACATTACGAATGTCCTCAGTAGGCCAATAAGATCCCAGGCTTATCTGACCGGCAACTACATTACGAATGTCCTCAGTAGGCCAATAAGATCCCAGGCTTATCTGACCAGCAGCTACATTACGAATGTCCTCAGTAGGCCAATAAGATCCCAGGCTTATCTGACCAACAGCTACATTACGAATGTCCTCAGTAGGCCAATAAGATCCCAGGCATTTATGACCAGCAGCTACATTACGAATGTCCTCAGTAGGCCAATAAGATCCCAGGCTTATCTGACTGGCAACTACATTACGAATGTCCTCAGTAGGCCAATAAGATCCCAGACTTATCTGACCAGCAGCTACATTACGAATGTCCTCAGTAAGCCAATAGGATCCCAGGCTTATCTGACCGGCAACTACATTACGAATGTCCTCAGTAGGCCAATAAGATCCCAGGCTTATCTGACCGGCAACTATATTACAAATATCCTCAGTAAACCAATAAGATCCCAGGCTTATCTGACCGGCAACTACATTACGAATGTCCTCAGTAGGCCAATAAGATCCCAGGCTTATCTGACCTGCAGCTACATTACGAATGTCCTCAGTAGGTCAATAAGCTCCCAGGCTTATCTGACCGGCAGCTACATTACGAATGTCCTCAGTAGGCCAATAAGCTCCCAGGCTTATCTGACCGGCAGCTACATTACGAATGTCCTCAGTAGGCCAATAAAATCCCAGGCTTATGTGACCGGCAACTACATTACAAATATCCTCAGTAAACCAATAAGATCCCAGGCTTATCTGACCGGCAACTACATTACGAATGTCCTTAGTAGGCCAATAAGGTCCCAGGCTTATCTGACCAGCAGCTACATTACGAATGTCCTCAGTAGGCCAATAAGCTCCCAGGCTTATCTAACCAGCAGCTACATTACGAATATCCTCAGTAAGCCAATAAGATCCCAGGCTTCTCTGACCGGCAGCTACATTACGAATGTCCTCAGTAGGCCAATAAGATCCCAGGCTTATCTGACTGGCAGCTACATTACGAATGTCCTCAATAGGCCAATAATATCCCAGGCATTTATGACCAGCATCTACATTACGAATGTCCTCAGTAGGCCAATAAGATCCCAGGCTTATCTGACTGGTAACTACATTACGAATGTCCTCAGTAGGCCAATAATATCCCAGGCTTATCTGACCGGCAACTACATTCCGAATGTCCTCAGTAGGCCAATAAGATCCCAGGCTTATCTGACCGGCAACTACATTACGAATGTCCTCAGTAGGCCAATAAGATCCCAGGCTCACATCCAATCTCAGGAGGTGTAGGAAGGATGGCCACCAGTTAGTGAGCTCAAAACCAGAACTGTTTTTTTTACAAATTCTTTATAAATTGAATGTAAGTTTCCAGCAGAAAAGGACTAGGCTGGAGATGGTAGCAGACATTTGTCCCCCTAGGCCAGCACTAGTAATTTTTTTTTTTTTGGATTGGTGGCCCTGAGTGTAGATGTAATGGAGTCTCTATTTACACGCCTTGTTCAACGTTGGGTAAAGGATCCATTAATTCCTTTTTATGCAGGCCACTGGGCTCCTGGACATGCTTCCATAATTCCTGCCCTCATCTGTCTTAAGAGAACCTGCCAGATGAGAGAGATGAGACTGGGCCTGAGATCTGTCACTGGGTGTCTGGTCCCCCAAAGATTTATCCACTGTTTGGGGTGGTCAGTTTGGGGCACAATAGCAGCTGCAGGAGAAGACCCAGTCACTGCAGAAGGCAATGCTTCACTCGTCTTCGGGGGTGCTAATCTACCAGTGAGGTGGTCCTACGTCTACAGCCATTCACTCTGGTGTCCAGACCAGAGACCATTCATGCTACTTGCCTGTGGAACAAATCGGAAGAACCCTCCAGCTGCCCACCTGGACAATCAGGAACAGTGTACCCACCGTGTTGCTGCAATAAAAACCTAAGCAGTCATTTGTAGTCTACTGTTACCATAGAGCAAGGCTCTGCAACCTGTCGATCGCGATCTACCTGTTGATTGTGGGTAGGTGACGGGTAGACAGCGATCCTTCAATGCTAATCCCAGAACTGGGACAGGAGGGGCAATGGCAGCATTTACTGGTACCGATCCCCTTTCCTCCTGCAGACCCTGAAAGCCGCCTCTCCTCCTCTCCTCACCGGCATTCAGCGGCTGCTGCAGGAAATCTATTCAGGATGGAGAGCAAGGGAAGGAGCTGGTAAATATGTAATTTACCGGCCCCTTCCTTTTCTGAATGAATAGAGTCAGTGATTAGTACTGATCTCTCCTGTGTTCATTCACAATTGAAGCATAATAAACTGTTTTTGTGAATGAACAGAAAGCCTCTCAGCACAGAACACTCCCCATTCATCCACTGACCAGTGAAGCTGAGTCTGCAGAGAAAGGGACGGGGGAATCTCTGTCCTCACTCCATTTCTTTGTCTCAAAAGTGAGACTTTGGGGGTCTGTGTATATCCTGATAGTTCATCAACGCCCTCCAATGGGGCTCCTATAAAAAAAATAAAAAAAATTAAAATATTATTGTAAAAAATAATAAAATTGTAGAAAATTAAATCTAAAATACTAAATATAAAAAAAAACATTGATACCGTCCACTGCTCTACTGACGCCGTCCACTGCTCTACTGACACCAACCTCAGCCCTACTGACACGGTCCACTGCTCTACTGACACCAACCTCAGCCCTACTGACACCGTCCACTGCCCTACTGACACCAACCTCAGCCCTACTGACACCGTCCACTGCCCTACTGACACCGTCCACTGCTCTACTGACACCGTCCATTGCGCTACTGACACCATCCACTGCTCCACTGACACCGTCCACTGCTCTACTGACACCGTCCACTGCCCTACTGACACCATCATCTGCTCTACTGACACCGTCCACTGCCCTACTGACACCGTCATCTGCTCTACTGACACCGTCCTCTGCCCTACTGACACCATCCACTGCCCTACTGACACCATCATCTGCTCTACTGACACCGTCCACTGCCCTACTGACACCGTCATCTGCCCTACTGACACCGTCCACTGCTCTACTGACACCGTCCACTGCCCTACTGACACCTTCATCTGCTCTCCTGACACCGTCCACTGCCCTACTGACACCATCCACTGCTCTACTGACACCATCATCTGCTCTACTGACACCGTCCACTGCTCTACTAACACTGTCCACTGTTCTACTGACACCGTCCTCTGCCCTACTGACACCGTCCACTGCTCTACTGACACCATCCACTTCTCTACTGACACCATCCAATGTCCCACTGACACCATCCACTTCTCTACTGACACCATCCACTTCTCTACTGACACCATCCAATGTCCCACTGACATCGTCCTCTGCTCTACTGACACCATCCAATGTCCCACTGACACCGTCCACTGCTCTACTGACACCGTCCACTGCTCTACTGACACCGTCCACTGCTCTACTGACACCATCATCTGCTCTACTGACACCGTCCACTGCCCTACTGACACCATCATTTGCTCTACTGACACCGTCCACTGCCCTACTGACACCATCCACTGCTCTACTGACACCATCATCTGCTCTACTGACACCGTCCACTGCTCTACTGACACCATCATTTGCTCTACTGACACCATCATCTGCTCTACTGACACCGTCCACTGCCCTACTGACACCGTCCACTTCTCTACTGACACCATCCACTTCTCTACTGACACCATCCAATGTCCCACTGACACCATCCACTTCTCTACTGACACCATCCAATGTCCCACTGACATCGTCCACTTCTCTACTGACACCATCCAATGTCCCACTGACATCGTCCACTGCTCTACTGACACCATCCACTTTTAAGGTTGGCTAAGTTTATATTGTCAAGGTGACATTTGTTTTATTATATTTTTCTAAGTTTTCCTTACTATATAGTTAGGCCTTGCTAGTTAATTTCTTACAAAAAAATAAATAAAAAAGGGGTCTCTGAACCCCCTCTTTCATGATGTTCAGGCAGATCTCCTCCTCTCAAAGGTTCGCCTTCCCCGCCATAGAGTTTCTCATAGTCTGTTTTGTGCTGCCACCTAGTGTCGTTATTTGGAAACTGCTCCTAGGCAGCTCCCGTTACTGCGCTTATTTATTTCACCTACTTATATAGCATTGACAATTTATTCAGAGCTTCACATATATATTGTACATTCACACCAGTCCCTGTCCTCAGGAGCTTACAATCTATGGTCCCTAACTCACATTCATACATACACGTACTGGGGCCAATTTAGACAGGAGCCAATTACCTTATCAGAATAAGTGTATACTGCATCACAGGTGTTCATATATATATATATATGTGCTTTTATTATCACTCTTGCTGCTCAACACACTTATGTTGTGTAAACAATTATATTGTGTAAGTCATAAAAATCTCACATAAAAATGTGCTATAATAAGCTTCTTCCTCCATGCAAACAATATACATACAGTGCCTTAAAAAAGTATTCATACCCCTATCATTTCCCACATTTTGTCATGTTACAACCAAAAACGTAAATGTATTTTATATAATAGAACAACACAAAGTGTCACATAATTGTGTGAAGTGGAAGGAAAATGATAAATGATACAAATAAATATGTGAAAAGTGTGGGGGGGGGGGGCATTTGTATTCAGCCCCCTTTACTTCGATACCCCCAACTAAAATCTAGTGGAGCCAATTGCCTTCAGAAGTCACCTTATTTAGTAAATAGAGTCCACCTGTGTGTCATTTCATCTCAGTATAAATACAGCTGTTCTGTGAAGCCCTCAGAGGTTTGTTAGAGAACCTTAGTGAACAAACAGCATCATGAAGGCCAAGGAACACACCAGACAGGTCAGGGATAAAGTTGTGGAGAAGTATAAAGCAGGGTTAGGTTATAACAAAATCTCCCAAGCTTTGAACATCTCACGGAGCTCTGTTCAATCCATAATCGGAAAATGGAAAGATTATGGCACAACTGCAAACCTACCAAGACATGGCCGTCCACCTAAACTGACCAGCCGGGCAAGGAGAGCATTCATCAGAGAAGCAGCCAAGAGGTCATCCATGGTAACTCTGGAGGAGCTGCAGAGATCCACAGCTCAGGTGGGAGGATCTGTCTTGCCGGGTTTTGGTTTTACTTCTGTCTATGAGGAAACGTGGAGCAAGGTAGCTGGAAAACTGGGCTCAACAATACCCACCTACAGACCCCCACCAAAAAAGCGCTACTAGAACCACCTAACATTGGGTCTAGGGATCTGGTGATTTTTAACAACAAGAGGGGGAATGCTTTGTATACAAACAAATATCACATTATCACCATTGAAAACGTCACCTATGACGAAACGTGTCTGAGAGGGCACGCACTGAAATCACCACGTTGTTTGGGAGGAGGGCGGGCTCCTGCATCTGTTTTTTAATGCGATCATTTTATCCTTTTTACATGTAAGTGCAATACCACATTTGTTATTAAACGTCAAAACTGTATCACGCTACGGTCAGTTTTTCTTTCCCTTGAGCACACTTTGAGTACATCATCTAAGTACGGCAACGAAGCTGTGAGGCGCCCGCGCGCGTTTTTCCAGCTGAAGGTCCGGTTCCTGTGGTCATCATTGCAAGCTAAAGGCCCTGCGTGGGTTACAGCCTTTTTGCTTGCTATCTGGTAAGCAGATTCAGCATACGGTGGTCGGGCACTTTTCGTATTGTGTGGGAGTCACTGTGGTGTCATTAGAGGAATAATCTATATGGACTATTGTTTTCATTAATGATAGTTTTATCCATTGCTATTGGTGCAGCTCTTCTTTCTATATCTCTGGTTATTTTTGTGTTTATCCCACATTTGAATTGCCGCCTGTGTGTTGTCTTTTTAAAAATTCAAACGCTCCCGCCCCACCCTCCCCTGCACTAGACCGGTTCTTCTTTAACCACTACAATACCGAGCACTTTCGCCTAGACATGTGCACAACAAAAAAATTCGTTATTTTCGTTTCGTTTTTTAGTTTCCGAAAAAAAATCTTTTTTTTCGTTTCACTTTTTTCGTTTCCGTTGATTCGTAACGATTCGTACATTTGTAAGAGTTATTTTTTCGTTGATTCGTTTTTTCGTTCGTATTTATTCGTACATTCGTAACATTCGTAGATTCGTAATCGGAGCATAATTCATAATTTTGTGTAATGTGTATGCTATTATTACATTTTAATAATTTACGAATCGAAAAAAAAAGTTCAGAATCGAAAAAAAAGTTACGAATGTACGAATTTTTTTGTTCAATAGAGACACGGAAAATTACAAATCGAAAAAAAAAAAATAAATAAAAAGTTCCGAATCGAAAAAAAAAGTTCCGAATCGAAAAAAAAAAGTTCCGAATCGAAAAAAAAGTTACGAATGTACGAATTTTTTTGTTCAATAGAGACACGGAAAATTACAAATCGAAAAAAAATAAATAAATAAAAAGTTTCGAATCGAAAAAAAAAGTTCCGAATCGAAAAAAAAAAAGTTCCAAATCGAAAAAAAAGTTACGAATGTACGAATTTTTTTGTTCAATAGAGACACAGAAAATTACAAATCGAAAAAAAAAAAAAAAAAAAAAAGTTACGAATCGAAAAAAAAGTTACGAATCGAAAAAAAATTACGAATGTACGAATTTTTTTGTTCAATCCATTCGAAGCACGTTTAGCAGCGCCATTGTAAAGGCCCATACACACGATCAGACTTTTTGACAACCAACATGCAAATTAGCTGTTTTGGACCAACATCCGACCGTGTGTACGCTCCATCGGACCAACTTTTTCCAGGTTTCATCGGACTTTTGTTGGCTGTGCGAACGGACCAACTTTCTGCCAACAAAAGTCCGTTGGACCAAAGTCCGACCGTGTGTACACAAAACCATCGGACTTTTGTACAAACCAATGCAGAACCAATGCAAAAGATCAGACAACAATACAGAAGTTGACCAAAGGTGGCGGTAAAGAGCAGAAAAACCAAGTGATTTGGTGAAAGTTGGCTGAAAAAGTCCTGCCGTGTGTATGCAATACCAACTTGGGGCCAACGCCCTTTGGACAAAAATCCACGGGAAAGTTGGTCCACGGTCCGATCGTGTGTATGAGGCTTTAGGGACACGGAAAATTACCAATTCAACAAAAAAAAAAAAGTTACGAATGTACAAATTTTTTCGTTCGTTTTCGTTTTTCGGATTTTCTTCATTAGTACATTCGTTGTTTCTAATTAGTTTTTTCGGATTTTCGTTGTTTTTCGGATTCGTTCGATTCGAATGATTCGTTAATCGGATTCGTACGATTCAAACGATTCGTTACGATTCGTTATTCGGATTCGTACGATTCAAATGATTCGTTCATTCGTACGAAAACGAACGAACGAAAATAACGAAAAAAAACGAAAAAAAACTAAACGAATTGCACATGTCTACTTTCGCCCCCTTCCTTCCCAGACCAATTTTCAGCTTTCAGCGCTCTCGCTCTTTCAGTGACAATTGCGCGGTCATGCAATGCTGTACCCAAATGAAATTTTTATGATTTTGTTCGCACAAATAGAGCTTTCGTTTGGTGGTATTTATTCGTGACTCCGTTTTTTATTTTTTGCGATATAAGCGAAAAAATAGCAGAAATTTTGAAAAAAAACAATATTTTCTCCTTTCTTTTTTAAACGAAATCCAATAAAATCAAATTTTGTCATAAATTTAAGCCAAAATGTATTCTGCTACATGTTTTTTGTAAAAAATATTCTGTTAAGTGTATAATAATTGGTTCGCGTGATCACGGACATATGTACGCAAATGATCATGTACAGATGTGTGCAGGTGATCACGGACATATGTGTGCAGATAATCATTGGCACATGTGATTTTACTGGGACATATGTGAGGGACATGTGTTTTTATTATTTGGGGACATGTGTTTTTATTTGGGGACATGTGTGTTTTGGGGACATGTGTGGGGACATGTGTGTTTTGGGGACATGTGTGTTTTACTGTGTTTTTTGACACTAGACTGGTGATCAGTGAGTAAAAAAACAGCTAATACTCACTGATCACCAGCCGGCTGCAGCGATCCGCTCTCCTCTCCTCACCGACGACTTCCGTGTGAGGAGAGGAGAGCCGGTTGCCTGGCAACCGGCTTTTTGCTTACATCACATGACGGCTGTGATTGGACACGGCCGTCATGTGATCAGGAGGGCCAATCACAGAGCCCTCCTGCTGATCCGAGATGCGCCGTGTCCGGGTGACACGGCGGCATCGGGATTGCGCCGCTGCGCAGGCACACGCGCTCGCGATCCCGTTACTTCTGAAGGACGTTCCGGAACGTCCTATCAGAAGTAGACGGCTCTGTGGAGTCCCCTGTGGAATGGCAGTTAAGGGTGAGTTAACTGGTAAGTTACTCTGAGCGGTACCTGCAGAAATCTGAGGTTTTCCCCGCGCCGGTGCGGTGTGGATGGGGACTGTGTAAGTGTTGCGCAGATGCAAAAGTAGATACTTGATACTTGGTGCTTCCAAAGATCAGCAACCTTCTGTTTATTGTTATGTTTATTTTTGTTTATTTGTATTATTACTTTGGTTCCTGTTTTAACCACTTCCTGCCCGCCATGTAGCAGAATGACGGCCGCAAAGTGGTTAAGTTATCCTTACTGGGAGTCATATGACGTCCAGCAGGATAAACCGCTCCCGCATGCTCACAAGGGCAGGCAGCACGGCGATCGGTGGTGTGGTGTGTCGCTCTGACACGCCGCATCTCCAATCCCAGTAAAGAGTCTCTGACGGGGGCTCTTTACCATGTGATTAGCTGTGTCCAATCACAGCTGATCACCTGGTAACCAGGAAGTGTCAGTAATCGGCTTTTCCTCTGTTCGCGCTTACAAGGCACGAGTAGAGGAGAGCCGATCAGTGTCTCTCCTGACAGGGGGGTCTGCACTGATGATCATCAGTGCATTGATTATCAGTGCACACCATCAGGGATGCCGATCAGCACCAATCAGTGCCCATCAGTGACGCCTGTCAGTGCCTCCTCATCGGTGCCATCTATTATTCCCTATCAGTACCACCAATGAGTTGCTCATCAGTACCACCTATCAGTGAAGCCTATTAGTGCCACCTATGAGTGCCCATCAGTGCCGCCTATCAGTGCCCATCAGTGCCGCCTATCAGTGCCCATCAGTGCCACCTATCAGTGCCCATCAGTGTTGCCTATCAGTGCCCATGAGTGCTGCCTATCAGTGCCGTCTATCAGTGCCCATCAGTGCTGCATATCAGTGCCATTTATCAGTGCCCATCAGTGCTGCATATTAGTGCCACCTATCAGTGCCTATCAGTGCTGCATATTAGTGCCACCTATCAGTGCCCATCAGTGTTGCATATCAGTGCCACCTATCAGTGCCCATATGTGCCACCTATCAGTGCCCATCAGTGCTGCATATCAGTGCACATCAGTGCTGCATATTAGTGCCACCTATCAGTACCCACCAGTGCTGCATATTAGTGCCACCTATCAGTGCTGCATATTAGTGCCACCTATCAGTACCCACCAGTGCTGCATATTAGTGCCACCTATCAGTGCTGCATATTAGTGCCACCTATCAGTGCCCATCAGTGTTGCATATCAGTGCCACCTATCAGTGCCCATCAGTGCTGCATATCAGTGCCCATCAGTGCTGCATATCAGTGCACATCAGTGCTGCATATTAGTGCCACCTATCAGTGCCCACCAGTGAAGGAGTAAATATAATTATTTACAAAGTTTTGTAACAAAAAAATAACTTTTTTTTTTTTTTTTTCAAAATTTTCGGTCTTTTTTAATTTGTAGTACAAAAAATAAAAAATTGCAGAGGTGATCAAATACCACCAAAAGAAAGCTCTATTTGTTTGAGAAAAAAAAATGATCCAAATTTTGTTTGGGTACAGTGTCGCACGACCGCACAATTGTTGACAGTGCTGAAAGCTGAAAATTGGTCTGGGCAGGAAGGTGTAGAGCAGGGGTCTCAAACTGGCGGCCCTCCAGCTGTTGCAAAACTACAAGTCCCATGAGGCATTGCAAGGCTGACAGTTACAAGCATGACTCCCTCAGGCAGAGGCATGATGGGACTTGTAGTTTCACAACAGCTGGAGGGCCGCTAGTTTGAGGTGTTTGCCCCCCCGGTATTGAAGTGGTTAAGCAATGTTCGTTATATTTGTTTATTGGTTAATAAACGGCCGCTGTTGGCCAAGTGGTATCATGTTGTTATTGCAGCTTAAAACAGTTGTATGCCCAGGTAAAAAAAATAAAACGTATAAGGCAAAGGCATAATTAGCTAGTGTGCGCCACATACAGGCTAATTATGAAATCCTTACCTTAGAACGAAGCTCCCGCATCGTCTCCCGGTCACCGCCGAGGGAGCCGACATTTTGCCTTGGCAATTCTTCCCGGGTTCGCGGCTCCGGCGCTGTGAGTGGCCCGGAGCCGTTATGACATCACTCCCAGGGGAGTCTACAAGGAGCTCTGATTTTTTTGGGCAGCCTCCGTCCGATCTTCAGAGCGCATACGCCACTGGCGTTAGCGGCTGCATGCAAAGTTTAGGAGATTTTCATTTTACCGAAGGCTTTTCATAGGTAAAAATGTGCTAAAGGGGTATACAAGCACTTTAATTGGGGTTAAAGGGCAGGGTAGGATAGCGGTCATTATTTATGTAGGCGCTGATTACATCGTGGTGGTGCCTCTATTGAAGGAATCAAATGCAGGTTATGCACTTTCATTTTTATTATGCCTCGTACACACGATCGGACTTTCCCACGGGAAGTCCGGCGGACTAAGTTTTAAGTTTTGTTTTAAAATTGTCCGCTGGACTCGGCAGTCCGGCGGACAATCCCGCGGTCTGTGTGCTAGTCCGCCAGACTTTTGGAAATGAACGGACTTGCCGATCATCGGAAAGTCCGTTCATTTAGAACGTGACTTCAGGTAGACGGGGCTAGCGAAGGCAGTGAATGCCGCCGCGCTAGCCCCGTCGCCTGTCATGGATTTAAAGGGAATCCCCACGCCGAACAAAACGGCGTGGGGGTCCCCCCCCAAATCCATCTCAGACCCTTATCCGAGCACGCAGCCCGGCCGGCCAGGAAAGGGGTGGGGACGAGCGAGTGCCCCCCCCTCCTGAGCCGTACCAGGCCGCGTGCCCTCAACATGGGGGGTACCCTGGGGAAAGGGGGGCCGGGATCTGGGGGCCCCCTTATTAAAGGGGGCTCCCGGATTCCGATAAGCCCCCCGCCCGCAGACCCCGACAAACCAACGGCCAGGGTTGTCGGGAAGAGGCCCTTGTCCTCATCAACATGGGGACAAGGTGCTTTGGGGTGGGGGGCCGCACGGCCCCCATTTACCCAGGGCACCCCCCATGTTGAGGGCACGCGGACTGGTACAGCTCAGGAGGGGGGGGGGGGCGCTCGCTCGTCCCCACCCCTTTCCTGGCCGGCCGGGCTGCATGCTCGGATAAGGGTCTGAGATGGATTTGGGGGGGACCCCACGCCGTTTTTTTCGGCGTGGGGATTTCCTTTAAATCCATGCCAGGTGACGGGGCTAGCGCGGCGGCATTCACTGCCTTCGCTAGTCCCGTCTACCTGCAGTTACGTTCTAAATGAACGGACTTTACTCCGTGTGTGGGCAAGTCCGTTCATTTTCAAAAGTCCCGCTGACTTTTTCCCGCGGATTGTCCGCCGGTGAAGTCCGGGCGTGTCTGGGCAAGTCCACACGCTCGGAAAGTCCGGCGAAGCCCCGCTGGAAGGTCCGGCGGTTTGTCCGCTGGACTAAAGTCCAATCGTGTGTACGAGGCATTAGAGGGCAAAAACAACGTTATGCACTTTCTTTGGCGTTTGAATCATGTGGGGGGTCCCATAAATTCTTTGCACCGTGGAAGAAGCTTATTATATATGTTGCACAGATCCATTTTTATGTGAGATTTTTTTTATCACTTACGCAATATGGTTGTTTACAGCGCCTAGCGCTCACCTTAAAGCTATATGACAATTATCCTACCAGCATGTCTTTGGAGCGTGGGAGGAAACCCACAGAGGCACCAGGGAGAAACTCCAGGCAGACAGTGCCGTGGTTGGGATTTGAACCAACGCCCAAAGTGCTGCTGGGCAGTAGTGCTGACCACTTAGCACACTCTCCTGTAAAATTACGTTCCCTGTTATTATTTGTTCTGTGCTCATTGTATACCTTGTTACAGTCTTGTTTGTATTGTCAAGTATGCCTCGTGTTGCTGTTTGTCCGATCATTTGTCTGACACCGCTACATTACGGAGATACTTCACCATTTAGTAGACATGTGCAATTCGTTTCGTTTTTTTTTATTTTTTCGTTTTTTTTCGTTATGTTCATTCGTTCATTTTCGTACGAATGAACGAATCATTCGAATCGTACGAATCCGAATAACGAATCGTAACGAATCGTTCGAATCGTACGAATCCGAATAACGAATCATTCGAATCGAACGAATCCGAAAAACAACGAAAATCCGAAAAAAACAAATTAGAAACAACGAATTTACTAATGAAGAAAATCCGAAAAACGAACAAAAAAATTCGTACATTCGTAACTTTTTTTTTTGTTGAATTGGTAATTTTCCGTGTCCCTCACAATGGCGCTGCTAAACGTGCTTCGAATAGATTGAACAAAAAAATTCGTACATTCGTACCTTTTTTTTTTCGATTCGTAACTTTTTTTTCGATTCGTAACTTTTTTTTAAATTCGTAACTTTTTTTCGATTCGTAATTTTTTTTTTCGATTCGTAATTTATTTTTTTCGATTTGTAACTTTTTTTTCAATTCGGAACTTTTTTTTTTTTCGATTTGTAATTTTCCGTGTCTCTATTGAACCCAAAAATTCGTACATTCGTAACTTTTTTTTCAATTCGTAACTTTTTTTTTTTTTTTTTTTTTTTTTATTTGTAATTTTCCGTGTCTCTATTGAACCAAAAAATGTGTAACTTTTTTTTCGATTTTTAATTTTTTTTTTTTCGTTTAGTAACTTTTTTTTCAATTCGTAACTTTTTTTTTTTTTTTTTTTTTCGATTTGTAATTTTCCGTGTCTCTATTGAACCCAAAAATTCGTACATTCGTAACTATTTTTCCGATTCGTAACTTTTTTTTTTCGATTCGTAACTTTTTTTTCAATTCGTAACTTTTTTTTTTTCGATTTGTAATTTTCCGTGTCTCTATTGAACCCAAAAATTCGTACATTCGTAACTTTTTTTTCAATTCGTAACTTTTTTTTTTTTTTTTTTTCTGATTTGTAATTTTCCGTGTCTCTATTTAACCAAAAAATTTGTAACTTTTTTTTCGATTCGTAAATTTTTTTTTTTCGATTCGTAACTTTTTTTTCAATTTTTTATTTTTTTTTTTTTTTTTTTCGATTTGTAATTTTCCGTGTCTCTATTGAACCCAAAAATTCGTACATTCGTAACTTTTTTTTCGCTTCGTAACTTTTTTTTTTCGATTCGTAACTTTTTTTTCAATTCGTAACTTTTTTTTTTTTCGATTTGTAATTTTCCGTGTCTCTATTGAACCCAAAAATTCGTACATTCGTAACTTTTTTTTCGATTCGTAACTTTTTTTATTTTTTTTTTTTTCGATTTGTAATTTTCCGTGTCTCTATTGAACCCAAAAATTCGTACATTCGTAACTTTTTTTTCGATTCGTAACTTTTTTTTTCGATTCGTAACTTTTTTTTCAATTCGTAACTTTTTTTTTTTTTTCGATTTGTAATTTTCCGTGTCTCTATTGAACCCAAAAATTCGTACATTCGTAACTTTTTTTTCAATTCGTAACTTTTTTTTTTTTTTTTTTTTCGATTTGTAATTTTCCGTGTCTCTATTGAACCAAAAAATTTGTAACTTTTTTTTCGATTCGTAACTTTTTTTTTTTCGATTCGTAACTTTTTTTTAAATTCGTAACTTTTTTTTTTTTTTTTTTGGTTTTTTAATTTTCCGTGTCTCTATTGAACAAAAAAATTCGTACATTCGTAACTTTTTTTTCGATTCGTAACTTTTTTTTTTCGATTCGTAAATTATTAAAATGTAATAATAGCATACACATTACATAAAATTATGAATTATGCTCCGATTACGAATCTACGAATGTTACGAATGTACGAAAAAAAAACGAATGCGTCCGAAAATTAAACTAACGAAAAAACGAATTAATGAAAAAATAACTCTTACGAATGTACGAATCGTTACGAATCTGAACAACGACGACTAACGAATGTACGAATCGTTACGAATCGACGGAAACGAAAAAAACGAAACAAAAAAAAAAAGATTTTTTTTCGGAAACGAAAAAAACGAAACGAAAATAAACGAATTTTTTTGTTGTGCACATGTCTACCATTTATACTTTGTCTAGAGCTGGGCCTGCAGTCGGAGGGGAATGGTGGGTAGTTTATAGTGCCTAACTTTATTTCTTACTAAGGGGGTGTGGGGGGGGGGGGTTGCAGTGAATGTGTGTGATATAATGTGAGGTGGTTTAGTAGCTCACCATTCTTGCTCCAAAGGGTTGATTGCCCAAAGAGCTAGAAATTAGAAAGTACAGTTTCCTAGCTGACCATGGGCGTCCGCAGAACTTTTTTCAGGGGGGGGGGGCATCATTTTAAGGTCACCCATGCTCTGACAATGTCATTATCAAATTATCACGGTCATAGACTGCAGACGTAGTACAGGTGATGGTCAGAGATGGCAGACATTGCACAAGAGACTGTCAGAGACTGCGGACATGGCACAAGAGACTGTGAGAGATGGCATACATGGCCCAAGACACTGTCAGTGACTGCATACATGGCTCAAGAGACTGTCAGTGACTGCATATATGGCTCAAGAGACTGTCAGTGACTGCATACACGGCTCAAGAGACTGTCAGTGACTGCATACATGGCCCAAGAGACCAAGAGACTGTAAGAGACTGCAGACATGGCACAAGAGATGACCAGAGACTGCATACATGGCCCAAGAGACTGTCAGTGACTGCATACACGGCTCAAGAGACTGTCAGTGACTGCAAACACGGCTCAAGAGACTGTCAGTGACTGCATACACGGCTCAAGAGACTGTCAGTGACTGCAAACACGGCTCAAGAGACTGTCAGTGACTGCATACACGGCTCAAGAGACTGTCAGTGACTGCATACACGGCTCAAGAGACTGTCAGTGACTGCATACACGGCTCGAGAGACTGTAATGCCCCGTACACAGGATCGGAATTCTCGTCGGAAAAAACTCTGACGGTTTTTCCGACGGAATTCCGCTCAAACTGTCTTGCGTACACAATCACACCAAATTCCGACGGTCTGTAACACAGCGGCATAAAACACGTTCGACGGCACTATAAAAGGGAAGTTTAATGCTTCCGAGCATGCGTCGAATTGTTTCCGAGCATGCGTCGGAATTTTGCGTGTCGGAATTGCATACACACGATCGGAAAATCCGATAGAAAGGTTTTCCGTCGGAAAAAATTAAGAACAGGTTCTCAATCCAAAGTCCGTCGGAAATTCCGTCAGAAAAAGCTCCCATCTGACTGTTTCCATCGGAAATTCCGACCGTGTGTACGCCGCATAAGAGACTGCGAACATGGCACAAGAGATGACCAGAAACTGCATACATGGCTCAAGAGACTGCGGACATGGCACAAGAGACTTCAGAAACTGCATATATGTGTGGGGGGTGACAGAGAGAGACAGGGGGTGACAGAAAGAGACATAGAGGGTGACAGAGAGAGACAGGGGGGTGACAGAGAGAGGGGGGTGAAAAAGACAGAGGGGTGAGAGAGAGAGAGAGGGTGACAGAGAGGGGTGATGGGTGTCATCACTCCTGATCTGATCCATGATTCCAGGGGGGGGGGGGGGCACTTGCCCCCCTTACCCCTACCTGCGGACACCCATGTAGCTGACCCTTATCTCTCACTATGTACAATGTCAGCTTTCCCCATACCAGCTTCCAATGCACTGACACCAGGGCTGCCCTGTGCCCCATTTTATAGCAAGGGACTGGCTTCAACTAAAGCCCCCTTTTGACCATTCTAACCCCGCTAATCCCCGGTTCTAACCTTTCCCCTTTCAACCCAAAACTAAAGAAGGTCGAATACTCCTATTTTCATGCTGCCCTTTACATAGACTCAGGTTGGGTTCCACCTTATGGTAATGGGAGAACACAGTCAGCAAATTTTGTTATCTGTCAATCTTTCTCACGGAAATACTTAACAGAAAATGTATCAGGAAATGTTTATTTGAGGCTTTCACACAGTTTCTGAGCTCTGAAAAACATTTTTCTGGTGACGCTGTGACAACAATTCCCCTCGGGGGCCAATTCTACCTCTGACCGTCTATTCCTTTCCCTGTACTTCCATCAGATCTCCTCCACATGGGGGCGATAGAACATAGAAGTCAAGTGTCTGCAGAAGGTCACCACCACCATTCCTGGTATACCCAGTCCACAACGTTCTTTATTGTTATTTGGAAGTTTACACAAAATTCTCTTCTGTCACCAGAGGGTGATAATTACTGCCCCCCAATCCGTCCCCCCACCACCACCATCAACTGGCTATAGGTCCTCACTCCTATGTACACATTCAACTGGATTCCTGGATTGCCTGTGCTGCCTTCACAATGCAGATCCTCACCTCACGTCTACTTTACAGGGCTTCCTTTTCCTTCCCTTCCCTTTCTTTTTACCTTCCTCATTTCCCCTTTTCTCCTTCCCTTCCCATTCTTTTCCCTTTCTTTCCAGTTCTTCTCACTTCTCTTTTTTCATTTAACGAACCCCTGACTTCCGTCCACAGGTCTATCTTTGAGTCCCTCCCCGGGTGGGAAGTATCCAGCAAACTGTCTCTTCAGTTGCCCCCAGGACAAGATGAGTCTCCCCCGGCAGCACTTACTGGGCGGCCTTCACAGCCTAGCCCCTCACAAAACATCATAAGCAAAGATGAATGACTGACCCACCCCCGTGGAACTTGCTGACCCACCTCTACAACCTACACCCCCAACCAGCATATGCTTAGAAGTATGTGTTACCCACCCCTGCGGCACTTACTGACCCACCTCTACAACCTACACCCCCAACCAGCATATGCTTAGAAGTATGTGTTACCCACCCCTGCGGCACTTACTGACCCACCTCTACAACCTACACCCCCAACCAGCATATGCTTAGAAGAATGAATTACCCACCCCTGCGGCACTTACTGACCCACCTCTACAACCTACACCCCTGACCAGCATACTCCACGAAGAATGACAGACCCAGCCCACCGCAGCACTTACTGACCCACCTTCACAACCTACACCCCCCAACCAGCATTTACTTAGAAGAATGAGTGACCCACCTCCGCAGCCCTTACTGACCCACCTCTACAACCTACACCCCCGACCAGTATATGCTAAACAGAATGAGCGATCCACCCTCGCATCATTTACTGACCCACCTGTACAACCTGCACCCCCAACCAGCATATGCTTAGAAGAATGAGTGACCCACCCCTGCGAACTTACTGACCCACCTCTGCCACCTACACCCCCCAACCAGCATATGCTTAGAAGAATGAGTGTCCCACCTCGGCGGCACTTACTGACCCACCTCTACAACCTACACCCCTCAACCAGCAAACTCCAAGAAGAATGACAGATCCGGCTCTCGCCTGCAGCACTTACTGACCCACCTTCACAACCTACACCCCCCCAACCAGCATATGCTTAGAAGAATGAGTGTGCCACCTATGTGGCACTTACTGACCCATCTCCAAAACCTACGCCCCCAACCAGCATACTCCAAGAAGAATGACAGACCCAGCCCCCGCAGCACGTACTGACCAACCTTCACAACCTACACCCCCCAACCCGTATATGCCAAACAGAATGAGTGATCCACCACCGCAGCACTTACTGACCCATCCTTACAACCTGAAAGCCCAACCAGCATATGCTTAGAAGAATGAGTGACCCACCTCGGCGGCACTTACTGACCCACCTCTACAACCTGCACCCCCCCAACCAGCATACTTCAAGAAGAATGACAGATCTGGCCCCCGCCTGCAGCACTTACTGACCCACCTTCACAACCTACACCCCCCAACCAGTATACACTAAGCTGAATGACTGACACAACCCCCATGTCACTTACTGACCCACCTCTACATTCGATACCCCCCCCCCCAACCAGTATACTCCAAAATAAATAGTTGACACAACCCCTGTGGCACTTACTGACCCACCTCCACAACCCAGCCCCCCCCCCCCCCAACCAGTATAAGTAAACCTACACTATAATACCAAAAGTATTGGGACGCCTCCCTTTACACGCACATAAACTTTAATGGCATCCCAGTCTTAGTCCGTAGGGTTCAATATTGAGTTGGCCCACCCTTTGCAGCTATAACAGCTTTAACTCTTCTGGGAAGGCTGTCCACAAGGTTTAGGAGTGTGTCTATGGGAATGTTTGACCATTTTTCCAGAAGTAGAAAGTTGAAAGAGCAGCGCTTAACCAAAAACATACATATAATTGATTGACAGTGCTAGATACCAACCCCAGTCAATAATGTGTATATGTGTAACACCTGTGGAAAAAGTGGGGGGGGGGGGGGGTGTGTGACCCTCCTCAAATCAGGGAAATTACTAAATAAATAACATAAATAATATAGCAATCTGTAACCTCCCCACTCATTAGTGAATAATCATATATCATATATAAACATGAATAAACATAGATGTATGGTGCAAAAGTCCAGTGAGAAGAGAAAAAGTCCAGGTATATTGAGTGTAAATGAATAAATTAGAAGAGTATCAGTCCATCCAGAAATGGTCTTCAAATCTTAAGTGATCCACCACCGAGGGAAGTAAGATAAGATTTACTTCTTACCAAATCCCCATGACACACCATTACAGAGCGTCATGGTAAGCCTGAATAGAAAAGCTTCTCTCCTCAAATCCTAGGTGATACAGCAAACTCTCACAGCCCGGGTAAGCCACTCCACACTCCTTAGAAAAGCTCTCAATGTAGGCTCAGCTATATGTACCTGTGCCCATGAAAAAGAGAAGGGGCTCCAATAGTGTAAAATCCAAGGTTTATTTGGTTAAGCGCTGCTCTTTCCACTTTCTATTTATGTTTCACTGTCGTTATGTTTTACAGTAGAGTCGCAGCTTCCAGTTAGGCCTTTTTAGGTCCACGATACCCTTATGCACATTTGGTGTGCTTTTACCGTAGCGCAGTTTCTTTTTTCCCATTTTTCCAGAAGTGCATTTGTGAGGTCAGGACGGTCACAGTCTCCACTCCTAATGTGAAGGCCAGTCAAGTTCCTCCACCTTAAACTCGCTCAGCCATGTCTTTATGGACCTTGCTTTGTGCACTGATCCAAATCATTTGGTGGAGGGGGAAAAACAGTGGACTTTAGCTTTGAGGTGACACAGGAGTAGCAGTAGTGATTAACTGCAAACTCCTTTCTTAGATGCACAAGAGCAGAGAACTAGATGGACTAAGATCTTCAGGACACCAGCCAATGTCCCCTTTAACAGACCCACAGCTGACTCTCCAGCACAAGAGGGGTGGCAGCAGCCCAAAAGTCTCTAAGATCTCTCAGAACCATCTGTAGTCACACAAGGCCCAAGGACAACTGGTTGCCTCCTTCCAACTTCCAAGGGACACCTTTCATCAGGGATACCAGACTAGATCTTCAGCAGACAACCCCATCAGCTCTCTCCAGGGTCCCAGCATCAGGTCTTTTAGGTCTCCCACCCGAGGCTCCACAGACTGAAGATACGTGGCATCATCGCCAAGGAGAGCAGCAAGCCCTCCGGGCTGGACTTATCCTCTCCAGGACACGAGCCCGAGCACAGTGTGCTCACAGAATATATACAGCCTCCTAGCATGTTTTCAGGGACAGCTCCATGGGATTGGCAGGGGCTTCATCAATATTCATGCTGCCATCTGCATAACTCCACACCTATGGCCCAGAAACTTCCCAAGCTTTCTGGAAACAGAGGGAGCTATCAGCCTGGCAGCAACTGAGCAGACCTAACTAATCAAACACAGCTACACTGATTACAGTGAGCAACCAAATTTACCTAATTATCTAATTTACAAAAAACATGGCCCCACAAACCACAATGAGCCAACACTAAATCTACCTATCTAATCCTAGCACCTATCTAGGAGGGTGCTACATTTGTAGACATGTGCACTGCCGAAAATTTTGTTAGTTTTCGTTTCATTCGTTTTAGTTTTTTTGGTTTTTAGGGTCATTCGTTATGATCGAAATTCATATATTCGTAAATTCGAAAGTTCGTAAATTTGAAAACCTGAAAATTCAAAAATCCGGAAATTCAGAAACTTGGAAATTCGAAAACCTGAAAATTCGAAAATCCGAAACTTCGCAAAAATCCGAAAATAAGAAAGAAAATCTGAAAATTCTAAAGAACAAAAGTCCGAAAATTCTAAATAATAACTAACTAACTAACAATAACTAACTATTAAATTATAGGCATTTCAAATTTGTCTGTTAGCCAATGTAACGAATACGAATTTATCCGAAGTTACAAATTATCCGAAATAACGAATGCCGCATCTAAACAAATGGAACGGAATGAATTAATAATAAAAAAAGTTTTTAATATTATTATTGTTGTTATTTATTATTATTAATTTGGAAATTCGAAAAATGTGAAAATTCAAAAAAATCCGAAAATAAGAAACAAAATCAGAAAATTTGAAAGAACGAAAATTTGAAATAGTAACTAGCTAACTAACTAACTAATAATAACTAACTATTAAATTATAGGTATTGGAATTTCTCTTCAAATTTGGTTGTTAGTCAATACGACTACGAATAATGAATACGAATTTATCCAAAGTTATAAATTATCCGAAATAAGGAATGCTGCATCTAAACAAATGGAACGGAATGAATTATTAATAATAATAATAATAATAATAATAATAATAAAATTTTTATTATTATTATTATTGTTATTTATTATTATTAATTTGTTAAGTTCCATTCGTTTAGATACTTTCTTTATTTATTTATTTTCTTTATTTTGGATAATTTGTAACTTTGGATAAATTTGTATTCGTTACGTTCACTAACAGACAACTTTGAAAGGAAATTCCAATACCTATAGTTTAATAGTTAGTAATAGTAAAGTTATTATTAGTTAGTTATTATCTTAGATTTTCAAATTTTCGGGTTTTCAAATTTTCAGATTTTCGTTCTTATTTTCGTTCTTTTGAATTTTCGTTGTTATTTTCGGATTTTCTAGTTTTTGGATTTCTGAATTTCCGATTATTTGAATTGACGAATTTACAAATTTTCGAATATTCTAATTTAGGAATTTATGAATATTAAAATTTCCGAATATTCGTAAAAATTTGTTAAACGGGTTTTCTTTAGTTCGGATATTTCCAAATTTCCGAATTTGTTGAAATTCGTTAAAAAAAAACGAATTCAGAACGAAACGAATGGCACATGTCTATACATTTGTAACACGAGGACCTCCCTAAACTATCCTATTAGTTTCTATCCAATCAGCAGGCCCTAGCACTACATTCTTGTTGTAGATTGCAATGTGTGCAACCTTCTGGAACAGACCCAAGACAAAAAGCTCTAGGTTCTATTATAAGAGGAGTGAGCTTGGGTTGTGCTGTAACATGAATTTGTAGCACTAGATGGCACACAAACATTCCTGAAATGCCTGCGCCCATTCCTGGGAAACACGAAGACTGGGCATGCAGCCAGGATCGAGGGCAGAGGATTGCCAGCTGGGTGAAAGATGTAACCAAGAGCCGTCATCTTATTACAAGTGATCTGTGCTTTGTATCGGTGCTCCTCACCACATGGCTACTAAGGAGGGGACATGCAGGACATGGCTACCATCCGAGGACATGCAGTCCAACTCATGGTTACCATCACATTACAGTTCATTGACACTGTTTGCTTCTTCTTGAGACAAAAATTCTCCAGCCACTGGTCAATGTCTATCAAACGCTCATTAAGGAACAATAGACCGCAGATGATGCAGCAGTGTAAAACTGGCCAGCGGCAGGACAGTTTTCTTTACAATCTTTTTTATTGAAATTTTAAGAAATAAGAACAACTGTAACGATCCCACGCAGGGGATATGAACATAACGTATATCATGGCACAGCTTAATAATGCACTTTAAAAGCATATTTGATCGTAGAAATTATCAAACATCAACAGCCCTTTGGTGAAGGCCAGGGGGGTCAACATAGGGTAAATGAGGTCAAGTGCTCAGGGGTTGAGGCGTGGGATAGTCCACAAAAAAATTTGAAAAATAAGACTAAAATCGGGGTCTTACAGACAAAGAACAAAAATAGAAAAAACACTGAAAAAAAAAAAAACAAAAAAAGAGATGAGAGAGAGAGAGAGAGAGAGAGAGATGATATATGGTGAAGAGGGACACAAGAAATGAGAAGGAAAGACGGAGAAGGAAAAGAGGTGCAGAGCAGGAAGGTTGGGTAGGAAAAAGGGTTCCCCCAGATCGGGGGGGGGGGGTAGAGGAGGTCAATTAGCGCAGCCTAGGCTGGTCGGGGGCAGAGAGGGAAGAGCGTAGGACCACCTTAAGGAACTTAGCATGGGAATCATGGAGAATGCTAGACATCTTCTCATTGATCATGGGAGTCGTTAGGGTGCTCTTCACCTCCACAAACAAGACAGCCGGTCTTCAAGGCCCTAGCTATTGTACGCTTCGCAGCGATAAACAAGTAGGTGGCCAGCTTTTGCTGATAAGAAAAGAGGCCCGGGATCGGGCAGTGGAGTAAGGCCAATTTGTCATCCCTGCAGGGGGGATGTATGGAAGAGAGTGGACAGAAGACTGAATACCCTCGACTAGAATCCCACTAGGCGAGGGCAGGACCACTAGATATGAAGTTCACCTTCACGCTGACCACAGCCCCTGAAGCATCTATCACTGCATGGGTTTGATTTGGCAATACGAGATGGAACCCAATACCAGCGGAGGAGTACCTTATAGGATGCCTCTAGGGTACCCATGTTAGAGGAGCATTTTACAATATTAGACCAGGCTTTGCTCCAGTCCGCTGGATCTATGTGTGAGACAAATCTCGCTCCCAGTTGTGGACATAAGACAAGGAGGTTGGAGTTCCGCTTGAGTTAAGGGATGATTAAATCAAATATATGGTACCCGGAGATCCTGGAGAGTGTTGGCACATTTGTTAAAAGGCCGTTTTAGTGGCAGGACAGTTTTAACCACATATAATAGGCCTAACCGATATGTGCCTAACTTTCATTTTCACTATAGCAATTGGGGGGTGTACAGTGAAAGTGTGCAATATAATGACTGGTTAGGTGGCTCATTTTTCCTGTACCTGAAGTGTCCTGAAGATAAAATAGTTGCATCAAGTCTGCTGTCAGAACAAGCAAAGGACTTATTTCTCCCATACAAATGTTGTATGGTATAGCAGAGAGCCTGCATTCAACCTGGTGAGGCCGAGTAAGAGTTGTCCTCATCTGCTGTAAATAGTTCCAGTTGGAGTATCCCACTTCTCACATCCAAGTTCCAACAATAAATACCAAAAAAAAATAAAACAAATACCCTGGATTGATTATTGGATAACGAGCGGATGAGAGCATGTTTGGTCATGTGAAAATACCTCGTAACTGACTGCAAGAAAATCAGAGGGAGGTCCAGGGAAATCTACACACAGCAATCCCTACGGGGGCAGTGCTACATCTGAGCACCTACTGCCAATCTGGGAGCCAGAATTATTATTGGTTGGTAGGGGATCAAATACTTACAGTATTTTACTCACTGAACTGCAACTCAATTTATAACATTTTTATAATGTGTTTTTTCTGGATTTTTGGTTGATATTCTGTCTCTATCATATAAAATACACCTATGATAAGAATTATAGACCCTTCATTTCTTTGTAAGTGGGAAAAATTATACAACCTGCAGGGGAGCAAACCATTTTCCCCCACTGTATGTGTGTGCCCTTAATGTAAATGTTCAGACAATTAAATCCACCACTAGATGGCATCCTACAACTAGTCGGCCTTACAACAGACTGTAGCTCCTCAACATTTCTACAAACAGCTTACACAGCACTTTTTTTTGTATTGTTTTATTGCTATTATGTGCCGGTGTTCTGCCAAAAACTGCCCCCCCATCGGATAGTGTCCGCCCCGTACTGCGCAGGCGCAGCGCTTGCGCAGTACGGAGGACAAGGAGACTCTGAAAGTCTCTGAAGAAGAATGGTGCCTGCGAACTGAGTCCAGGTGCAAGCCCCACCATCCAAGTGGACATAGGGTAGCACATAGTAACAGGGCCCCTCACGGGCTCACTTCGCTCACCATGCATCGGGCACGGCCTTGCTTCGCTCAGCTATTTTTTATTCTAACTCTATGTCCACTTGGATGGTGGGACTTGAACCTGGACTCACGGCGCAGGCGCCGTTCATCTTCGGAGACCTTCGGCGTCTCCTTGTCCTCCGTACTGCGCAAGCGCAGGACACTATCCGACGGGGGGCAGTATTCAACACCGGCAATGTTGCTATAATGTTCCTATTGGACGTGTGTTTGTAATGCTAAACATACATGCTGGGTAATGAGATGTAAAACCAGCTCTATACTTACATGGCCTTATCACAGCCTGAAGAAGGAGAACGCACATGCTCTGAACGCACGCCTGCCGGGCCCTCCACCCCACTTCCGGTGACGTCACGCTGACTGAGAAGCGATTGCTGTACTAAATCCAAATTCAAACAGAGCTTCAGAATGGGGAAGAAAGGGGATTACACTTTGAACGTGGCATGGTTATTGGTGCCAGACGGGCCGGTCTGAGTATTTATGGGATTTTCACACACAACCATCTCTCGGGTTTACAGAGAATGGTGGGAAAAAGAGAAAATATCCAGTGAGCAGCAGTTGTGTGGAGGAAAATGCCTTGTTGGGGGTCAGAGGAGAATGGGCAGATGGGTTCCAGATGATAGAAAGGCAACAGTAACTCAAATTACCACTCGGTACATCCAATGTATGCAGAATACCATCTCTGAACGCACAACACATCTAACCTTGAAGCAGATAGTCTACAGCAGCAGAAGACCACACCGGGTGCCACTCTTGTCAGCTAAGAACAAGAAACTGAGGCTACAATTGGCACAGGATCACCAAAATTGGACAATAGAATATTGGAAAAACTTTGCCTGGTCTGATGAGTCTGGATTTCAGCTGCAACATTCAGATGGTGGGTAGGGATGAGCCGAACACCCCCCTGTTCGGTTCGCACCAGAACCTGCGAACAGACCTAAAGCTCGTGTGAACTTTAGAACCCTATTAACGTCTACACATAAAAAGTGTTTGGGGACCTGGGTCCTGCCCCAGGGGACATGTATCAATGCAAATTTTTTTTTTAAAAAACGGCCGTTTTTTCAGGAGCAGTGATTTTAATAATGCTTAATGTGAAATAATAAAAGTGTAATATTCCTTTAAATTTCGTACCTGGGGGGTGTGTATAGTATGCTTGTGAAGGGGTGCATGTTTCCCGTGCTTAGAACTGTCCCTGCACAAAGTGTCATTTTTGCAGGGAAAAAAGCTATTTAAAAATCACTCGCGGCTAATGAATTGCCGGCTCCCGTAATACAGAGAACAGTCATTCATTGAAAGTCATTGATAAAAAAAAAGTCATTGATAAAAAAAAATAAAATAAAAGTGTGGGGGTTCCCTCAAATTCAATTACCATGCCCTTTAGGTCTGCTATGGATATTAAGGGGAACTCAAATTTAAAAAAAAATCCCCCTAAATATCCATACCAGACCCTTATCCGAGCACGCAACCTGGCAGGCTGCAGGAAAAGAGGGGGGGACGAGAGCGCCCCCTCCTGAACCGTACCAGGCCACATGCCCTCAACATTGGGAGGGTGCTTTGGGGGTCCGTGACCCCTCAAAGCACCATGTCCCCATGTTGATGGGGACAAGGGCCTCTTCCCCACAACCCTGGCCATTGGTTGTGGGGGTCTGCGGGCGGGGGGCTTATCGGAATCTGGAAGCCCCCTTTAACAAGGGGACCCCCAGATCCTGCTCCCCCCCTATGTGAAATGGTAAGGGGGTACAAATGTACAAAGTAAAGTAAAAAATGTAAAAATGACAGGAGACGGTCTTTGACAATTCCTTTATTAAAATATTCTTTCATCTTCTTTCTTCTGGTCTTCCTTCTTCCTTTCTTCATCCTTCGGTTTCTGTCAGACGCAGCAAAGCCTCACACAGCGGGAGTCTCCCATTGCAAGGATCGGCCCGACAAAGAAGAAGAGAAGCCGACGCCGTGGAAGAAGATGCCAGACGAGAAGACCAGAGCAAGAAGAAGCGGATCGGAGGAAGAAGAAGATGGAAGAAGAAGATGAAGAAACCGAAAGGGTCCCCTTGTTAAAGGGGGCTTCCAGATTCCGATAAGCCCCCCGCCTGCAGACCCCCACAACCAATGGTCAGGGTTGTGGGGAAGAGGCCCTTGTCCCCATCAACATGGGGACATGGTGCTTTGAGGGGTCACAGACCCCCAAAGCACCCTCCCAATGTTGAGGGCATGTGGCCTGGTACGGTTCAGGAGGGGGGGGGGGGCGCTCTCGTCCCCCCCTCTTTTCCTGTGGCCTGCCAGGTTGCGTGCTCGGATAAGGGTCTGGTATGGATTTTGAGGGGGACCCGACGCCATTTTTTATTTTTTTTTGGCCAGGGTTCCCCTTAAAATCCATCCCAGACCTGAAGGGCCTGGTAATTGAATTTGGGGGAACCACCACGCTTTATTTATTTTTTTTATCAATGACTTTTTTTTTATCAATGACTTTCAATGAATGAATGACTGTTCTCTGTGTTATGGGAGATGGCAATTCATTAGCCGCGAGTGAGTTTAAATTGCTTTTTTTCCTGCAAAAATGACACTTTGTGCAGGGACAGTTCTAAGCACAGGAAACATGCGCCCCTTTACAGGCATATTATAGACACCCCCCAGGTACGAAATCTAAAGGAATATTACACTTTTATTGTTTCACTTTAAGCATTATTAAAATCACTGCTCCTGAAAAAACGGCCGTTTTTTAAAAAAAAATTTGCATTGATACATGTCCCCTGGGGCAGGACCCAGGTCCCCAAACACTTTTTATGACAATAACTTGCATATAGGCTTTTAAAATTAGCACTTGAGATTTCTACCATAGACTTTTACATGGTGCTTGCGACTTTTCGAATTTGCCACGAACACCCCAAATTGCTGTAGTCGTTTGAAACATTTTACCGATGCAGAATGTTGAAGAAATAAGGTTTCATTCGGGCCTTGTAAGTCTAGTTTTAAAGATGGTTCCAGACTGTGGATATATAGTGTTTAACATCTTAAGGACCCCCTCCTGCACATATACGTCAGCAGCATGGCACGGCTGGGCACAAGCACGTACAGGTACGTTTCTCTTTAAGAGCCCAGCCGTGGGTCGCGCATGCGCCACCGGTGGCACGCTCGTGACCCGGTCCTGAGCTCCGTGACCATGACCGCGGGACCCACGGACCCGATCGCCGCCGTTGTCCCACGATCGGGTCACAGAGCTGAAGAACGGGGAGAGGTAAGTGTAAACAAACCTCTCCCCGTGCTTCCTAGTGAGGCTGTCACTGATCGTCTGTTCCCTGTCATAGGAAAAGACAATCAGTGATGTCACACGCCAAGCCACGCCCCCTACAGCAAAAAAACACATAGGTCACACTTAACCCCTACACTGCCCCCTAGTGGTTAACCCCTTTACTGCCAGTGACATTTTTACAATAATCAATGCATTTTTAATCGCACTGATTGCTGTATTAATGTCAATGGTCCCAAAAATGTGTCAAAATTATCCGACTTGTCCGCCATAATGTCGCAGTCACAATAAAAATCGATGATCGCCACCAAACTATCCCCTGATTTGTAGACGCTATAACTTTTGCGCAAACCAATCAATAAGCACTTATTGCGTTTTTTTTACCAAAAATATGTAGAAGAATACGTATCGGCCTAAACTGAAGAAAAAAAAAAAATTTATATATTTTTTTTGAGGATATTTATTATAGCAAAAAGTAAAAAATAATGCGTTTTTTTCTAAATTGTGCTCTATTTTTGTTTAATGCGCAAAAAATAAAAATTGGTCCGGGGCTTAAATGTTTAAGGGGTGTAGACACCTGCAGATAGGTGTAATTCCTTGGGAGATAGATGGGTTTGTGATCAATGTGTGTATCTCAGGGCCGTCATACGTTGGATGGCGGTAAATGGATCACTCCGGTCACCTTTGGCCGTCCTGGTGGGTTTGTCCGTGTAGACTGGCCATCAGTGGTATCCCTGGATCCCCCACACAGTTCATTCTCTGGATGTCTCACACATGTTTGACTCTCGGTTCTGTTGACCGGTTCATGGACATCTTAGTCCTTATGCGGGTGACTCCTCATCTTTTACCAGAATATCAGACCATTTAGGCCTCCTGATATTAATGCCTTTAGGATTCAGTCTTCCTTGAGAATTACCGTCTTCTGCGATTTCTTGGAATTGGGCTGTTTTGGAGCGACCTGTTTATGTCAGAGGAATGAAGTGACCACTTAGAATAATTAATATCTAACAACCAAAAATCTCCCGGTAGAGATTTCAGGATCCTCACTACTGTGACCTGGGGAAAAATATGGTGTTAGAACCTCTGTCTCGTATACCTATATTCAGTGCATTCCTCTGGTTTATTTTAACATAGGCGCTTCAAAGGCTCTGTGGCCCTTGGCTGGCCACAGGATTTTCCCCTTAAAGAAGTGTTATTTAGGTTCCGTACAGCAATGAAACTGTGTAACATATCCATAATTTGATCTATTTTGGTTTCAGCGTTGCTTACAGGCTGATCAGAATTGGGTTGTGGGACCCTGTTTATTTAATTTCTGGGGACTTCTGGCTCAGTCTGATCAGACATATCCCCATCAGAATCACTGTCTTGATTCTGGAGTGGTGGTCTGGGCCTTAGTTTCTCCCTATTTTCCCGGGGATTTTGGAAAGTCCTAGCCTGTGGTGGCTCCCTATTTACCTGTGTAGGTCCCCGGGCCAATTATCTTGGTAATAGTGAGGGTTTCCACCCTCAGGTTTAAATATGGCCCCTTGGAAATACTCCCTATAGATTCTCCTAAACCTCAGGTCCGGTTCCCTTGGATGATACTCCTGAGGTGGTCTTTTTGTTACCCCTCTAAAGGATGGTCTCTGCTCCCCCTTCTTATTGGTGGGTTATCTGGTCTCCCGCTAGGGAAACTTTGTGGCACATTTCCTCTGACTACATCAGCGTATGTCTTTCTTGGTTTCAAACTGTAATGATTGAAGAGATATATGAGTTTCATCCACAAATTTAGTTATAGGTTCGGGCCTTCCTTTGTATTCACTGGTCTGTTGGATAGAGTACAAATTGTTACTCTCTTTTCCCAAGTACTCCAGTGAACCCTTTGTAGTCTTTCATTGAACTCACTTTTATGTAGTTAGGTAGGGCCTCGAAGAATATGGATTTAAACTCAGCGTGATTGCAATTTGGCTCCTTTTCTGCTAAGTAGTAAGCCTTTTTGAGCACAGACAGAAATTCGGTAGGGCTGACTGGTAAATCTCAGATTGTGTGTAGCCGCTCTAGCCGTGGTAACATTTTTGTACGGGCCAAATTCTAGATGACAGCAGTGTTTCATTTCTTGCCATGAAGTACCATACAGACCTTTTAAAGATTTGCAGAATCTACGGTGTTTGGTTTCAAATACCCACGGCAAGAAATTGATCCTAGACTGGTCATTATCTAAGCCCAAAACTGATAGGGTAGTTTCATAGGTCTCGATGTGGTCAATAATGCACATGGATCGGGGGCGTGGCTAACCGGCGCCAAAGATGGACGCTTGGTCTCAGAGCTCCGCAGTGAGGGAGAATAACGAAATGACTCTGGACCGCCAGATGCAGAAAATCTGTGCTGTATAGCCCCAGAGCTGCTGGATAGCACCACCGACAATGTCCAGCAAGAGGATGGGGGAATGCAAACCTAAAAAACTCACAACCTTTATGTTCCCAGCAGAGGAAAAGGTCAGTGGGATCCATGATGGTGGCGGCGGCCTAACCGCACCACAGGAAGCCTACACGGACCTTCCGGACGACAATCCGGGAGAAATGGGCATATCAGCTCTACCAGAGACAGACCCCCTCACAAATAGCCCTGCCAAGGCCCGGTGCGGATGGATGCACCGATCCGACGGCAGCCCCAGGTCCTAATCGAGGCCCAGGCCTTCAATCCGCTCCAATTTGACCAGGCCCTGCGCAATTCCATGGCATCCTTCCCCAACACAGGACAATTAGTCATGGATACTACTCTAAAGGACAGGCTCATGTCACTACAATCTTAACTTATGACTGATCTCTCAACCCTGGTTCACAAAATCAACAAAGACATGATCTGTATGGATCAAAGAGTTACCACTATTGAACGGTTACTACTATGTCGGAATGCACTACCACAGTAAATGACTTGATTGACGCACATGAGGGGGTGAAAGATGAACAGGAGTGGGTCAGGGCGAAGCTGGTCGATTTAGAAGACCGCTCCTGGCGCAATAATTTTAAGCTACGGGGGGGGGGGGGGGGGGTCCCTGAAGCTATACTGCCATCTGACCTGCATAATGCCAAGGACCTCATACACACCATCCTACCCGATGCATCGCCCAGAGACATTGTCATTGACAGAATCTATAGGATAGCAAAGCCTCTGCACCTCTGCAAAGCCTCTGCACCTAGCTGCATCTGTACCAAGAGATGTGCTCATGCGGGTACATTTCTTCCACATAAAATAAAAAATGATGTCTGAAGCGAGATCTAAAGCACCTTTGCCCTGTCCGTATGAAGGTGTACAACTGTTCCTAGACCTCTCCAAGTACACGCTACAACTCAGACGGAACCTGAATTGTATAACTAAAGGCCTCCACAACCACAAAATATTGTACAAGTGGCGCTACCCTGCAACTCTCCTCATCACCAAAATTGGCACCACTCATACAGTGGGTGACCTCCAGAAAGACATGCACCCTCTGCAAGACTGGGGAATCATACTGGAACCCCCCAAAGATGAAGTCCCACCTCTGTAGCAGTGTAGAGCCTCTCAACCTCGCAGATACCAGGGGAACAAAGGTCACCAATCAAGGTGCAACACTTGATCTGGATGGGCATTCAGGCTCTACATATTTCTCCCTTACTGTTCACTGTCCCTTACTCAGTTCTTCTCCCTTTAGCGGCCTAGCTGATACCAGCTCTATCCTTTTTTGATCATTCATGCCGCATCTATTCCTGTATAGCAAGTCCACTGCATAACAGGAAAGGTTTCAGCATTATACCAGTTCTTACAATTTTTCTGACTTATTGACTTTTTTTCGCAGCATCAGCTCTAAATTCATAGTACCTTCACCCCAGCGGATCCACATCTCCTGGTTATTTAAACCTTCACCGCCACATATCTACACACGACTAACTGTAAGTGTTTACAGTTCTACCTCTCATATTACACACCACTGACAGCCAGCAATGCCAATTACCATTCTGTCACTCAACACCAAGGGTTTAAATCACCCAGCCAAATGGCACTCCCTATGGCACGCAGCAGAATAACTAAACGGTGATATCATCTGTGTCCAAGAGGCACATCTATTGCCAAAGTCAACAGCCCTTTGCTCCAACAGCAAGTATTCCCACATTTATCACTGTACCTTTATCACCCACCATGATAGCCTCGGCTATCGCATGGCAAAAGCTGATCCAAGATGTTACCAAACTCCCCAACATCCCACAGATACGATTCCAATCGAATCTCTACACCACCCATTGCCCGATTTATCCCTGACCCACTGGTCCCGGCAGGGAATCACATCAATCCAACACCTATTCCAAGGCTCCAATATGAAACCCTTTAAACTACTCCAAAATAAATTGAATCTACCCCCCCACAGAAATCTTTACTTATATTAGAGTCAAGCACTGCCTGGCATCGATCCAATTACCCCTCTATACGGTACATCCCAAAGCTTGGAAACACTTGACCAACACATCCGGCAAATCCAAAGGAATATCCCTATTCTATAATACTCTACATCAAAAACTCCATTTCACAAAATCATCCCCCTACTCCCATTGGGAAAACGACTTGGATCAAAAATACACAGAATTCCAATGGCAAAAGGCTTTACAATCGATTTACAAAGCAACTCATTTTTAGTTTTTTACTAGTAATGGCAGCAATTTTTATTGGGACTGCGACATTGCGGCGTACATAGCGGACACTTTTGACACTATTTTGGGACCCTTCACATTTATACAGCGATCAGTGCTATACAAATGCATTGATTACTGTATAAATGTCACTGGCAGGGAAGGGGTTAACATTAGGTGGTGATCAAGGGGTTAGTTGTGTTACCTAGGGAGTGATTCTAACTGTAGGGGGAGGGGACTCACAAGGGGAGGAGACTGATCTGTGTTTCTCTGTACTGGGAACACACGATCAGTCTCCTCTCCCCTGATAGGATGTGTATCTGTGTTTTTCACACACAGATCCACGGTCCTGCTCTGTTAACGGGCAATCAGGGGTGCCTGGCAGACATTGCGGCCACTGGACATGCGTATCAGCTCCTGAGTGAGGCGGCGGCCCAGATTGCCGGGAAGCCCAGGACGTCATATGACGCCTTCTCAGGATGGGAGATCCCTCCTTCGGACGTCATATGGCTATGGCTGGAATAGGAAGTGGTTAATTAGGGATTCCTGGCCTGACCTAAACTGATTTATTTCTTCTTCTAATTGTCCACTGCCTATTACTCGCCAACTTTCGTCAGGGGACTCTTTTACTTGCAAAAAACTTTCCATCTCCTCTATTAGCTGTTTCCACTTTTCATTTAATCAGTGACTTTTATACGAGATTATTTTGGTGTTCTTTTGTAACCATTCTAGTTTATCTTGCATCGTCATTATAGACTTGTGATAACGATCTGCCTTGTCATTGGTCTTCTTTATATTTTTAGTGAGCTCACATTCCCTTTCTATAAAATGAACCTAAGATATCCTTCCCCTGTTGTGTATTTTGAAATGTAAACTCTCTATAAAGATACAGCAGAACAGGGCATAGTTCCAAAAGAATGTAATCAAGCCTTTGTATTTCCTTTGTCTCAGAGAAGCTGTCTGTGAGTTCATAGATTTGACCTTCCACGTTCCACACGTCTTTTACTAAATGACTGGTGCGGCTTTTTCTTTCAAAGATTTTTATTCGTTTTGTACAAGAACATAAAAAAATAAAAAATGTAAAGATTTTCCGCACTCGGAATGTAAGCAAAGTTAACCGCTTCCCGACCGCCTCCTGTAGATATACGTCAACAGAATGGCACGGGCAGGCAAAAGCACGTACCTGTACGTCCCCTTTAATTTGCCTGCCCGGCTGGCGGCGCGCGCGACCCGGTCGGGAGCTCCGTGACCACGGCCGCGGGACCAGCGGACCCGATCGCCGCTGGTATCCCGCGATCGGGTTACGGAGCTGAAGAACGGGGAGAGGTCTATGTAAACAAACCTCTCCCCGCGCTTCCTACACTGACTGTCAGTGATCGGCGGTTCCCTGTCATCGGGAACGCCGATCAATGACGTCAGACGTACAGCCACGCCCCCCTACTGTAAAAAAAACACAACACGTCACACTGACTCCTCCCTGCCCCCTAGTGGTTAACCCCCTAACTACAACTGTCATTTACATAGGAATCAGTGCTATTTAAATAGCAGTGATTGCTGTATAAATGACAAATGTCCCAAAAATGTGTCAAAAATGTCCGATGTGTCCGCCAAAATGTCGCAGTCACAATAAAAATCGCTGATCGCCGCCATTACTAATAAAAAAAAAATATTAATAAAAATGCTATAAAACTATCCCCTATTTTGTAAACGCTATAACTTTTGCGCAAACTAATCAATAATCGCTAATTGCGATTTTTTTTTACCAAAAATATGTAGAAGAATACGTATCGGCCTAAACTGAGAAAAAAAAATGTTTTTTTTATATATTTTTTGGGGATATCTATTATAGCAAAAAGTAAAAAATATTGCATTTTTTTCAAAATTGTCGCTCTATTTTTGTTTATAGCGCAAAAAATAAAAACCGCAGGGGCGATCAAATACCACCAAAAGAAAGCTCTATTTGTGGGAAAAAAAGGACGCCAATTTTGTTTTGGAGCCACGTCGCATGACCGCGCAATTGTTAGTTAAAGCGACGCAGTGCCGAATTGCAAAAAGGGGCCTGGTCCTTTGGCTGCCAATTGGTCCGGGGCTGAAGTGGTTAAGAAACAAGCAATCATAACTATCGTGGAGCATAACATACAGCCTGTGACTGGCACTAGAAATCAGGAGACTATGTCTCACAACCAGAACTTTGCATCCGGGTCAAGGGGGATAGGACCTCTGGCACCCCCTATGGGATCACACTGTGCCTGGAGGGGTCCCCCCCCCCTGGTCCAGGAGGCTGACAATCGCCCAGTTGGCAGAGACATAGTGCCAGCCCCTCGCCAGCCGGCTCGGGGGGCGAAAATAGCATGACATACAGTCATTCCGAATCTGATTTTGAGAAACTTTTAAGAAAAAAAAAATCGGAAAGCATTAAAGAAGAGAAGAGAGTGAAAGGTAAAAAAGAAAAGGGGAAGTCACAGAGAGAGAAAGGGGAGGAGAAAAGGAGCCAATCTACCAGGGAGGAGCCGAAGGTCCGTCGCCAGCCCCACCTGGAAGGGCCTGGGGTCCAGGACGTAGGGGGATGCCCACGTGCAGGGACCAAGGTTCCCAGACAGCCTCGAGCGTCGGGACCGTGTCTGCAAGTATGCTAGCAAGTTTCTCCTGTGACATGAACCATGAGATCTTGCGTTTGGCTGCTAAGAGGGAGATCTTGGGCTGCTTCCAAGCTTTGGCTATGGTAATTTTTGGCCCCCAGGAACATAAAGTGTATTAATCTGCGGTTGGCCTTAGATATTTTTGGGATGTTGGAGTTCAGGAGGGCTATTGCAGGAGTTCTAGGTAACTGATGGGTAAAAATCCTGCTCCAAAACTATCTAATTCTGGGGCACTCCCACCATGTATGGGCCATGGAGCCTATAAGTTTACAGCCTCTAAAGCAGAGTGGGTTTGCCGTTGGAAAAAAGGGGCCAGTTTTGAGGGGGTGAGGTACCATCTGGACATGACGCTGACGCTTGATTCAACTTATGCTGTGTACACACGATCGGACTTTTCGACGGACTGAATTCCGTTGGACTTTTCAATGGAGTTTCCATGGACTTCCGTTGAATCGGACTTGTCTACACACAATCACACCAAAGTCCGACGGATTCAACCGTGATGACGTACGACCGGACTAGAATAAGGAAGTTCATAGCCAGTAGCCAATAGCTGCCCTAGCATCGGTTTTTGTCCGTCGGACTAGCATACAACGAACAGATTTTTCGACCGGACTCGAGTCCGTCGGAAAGATTTGAAACATGTTCTAAATCTAAAGTCCGTCTGATTTTCGACAGAAAAGGTCCGCTGATGGTCCGATGAAGCCAACACACGGTCGAATTGTCCGTCAGACCAGTTTGCTCAAAAAGTCCGTTTGTGTGTACACGGCATAAGGAGATGTTTCTTACCCCCTGAAAGACCTGGAAAAAGATTACTGCCATCTCTCCAGGTCCAAGTCAATTTGAAGGTCCTGTTCCCAGGCTAACATGTAGGACAATTTAGAGGACGGAAGAGCAAGCGACTGGTAAATGATAGAGATCCCACCTCTCTGATCCATGGCCTGTCCACACCACATTTCATACGATGTAAATCTGGGAGGAATGGGTTTCCCTTTCCATATCTTGTGGAGGAAGTGCTGTATCTTCTGAAATCTGTAGTGCTCTGAGGCCGGCATTTCTAGTTTCCGAGCACATAAATTCTGGGAAACCGGGCCTGAGGGGGTGATATAGGGCCCGATGTGATACAACCCCCTTGTCCAGCCACCACTGGAAGGACTTGATGTCTTGACTGGGCGGAAAGTCCAGGTTGTGGAATATATGAGCGAGGGGTCTACATTCTGAGGTCAAGGAGGGCACCCGTCTCATTGTGTCCCACAGGGCCATGGTTTGTGATAGGATGGGTGAAAAAATTGGGGGACGATCCTTGGAGGGGATAAAGGTGTGGGTGACCTTCGCGCTGTTGGTAAACTAGATCGTGTGCACACACTCAATGGTATACAATAAATATACAGTGAATAAACCAATTAAAATGTGACAGATGTGGAAAATTACTCCTAAATGAGCTGCAAAATCTGACGGTGAAACACAATCCCATAAAAAAATATATTATTAAAATGATTTCGCGCTCATGTGCAATAAAAATAGATATAAAAATAAAAAACACAGTCCTGATCAATAAATACACATTGCAATCCTGCACCAAGTGCTATGAGTGTATAAGATAGTGTAAAAGTGTTGAAATAAATGTGTTAAATAAATAACATGTGAACTGAGTGAGTAAATAACAAATCAATACCAAAAGAGTGCTAAATATACGAAATAATTTAATAAATGGATAAAAGATTCTTACATAAAAAACGAAATAATGCCAGCAGCTAACAGCAGATAGATGCTAGTCTCACAATACTACGTTTCGTCACATGCACGTGACTTCATCAGTCCCTCTCTTTCAGGTGAGAGTCTAGAGAGCACGCTTAAGGATCCCATTCCCACACATCCACCACATTCCAATGTGGAGTTTGAACCACTTTACCATCACCGTTTTGTCACGACATACCGTTTCCCATAGAGTTTGAGGAACGTGTTCTGCACCAACGAACAGCACCAGTCACCTTTTGGACTTTGGTCATTGTAGTCCAATATTAGACTTTTTACCTCTCTCATTTTATATTCACTCACTTCTGGCCCATTTGGGCCGTGTTTTATCACTCATTTGTGGACATTAGCATATTTAGCACTCTTTTGGTAGTGATTTGTTATTTACTCACTCAGTTCACATGTTATTTATTTAACACATTTATTTCAACACTTTTACACTATCTTATACACTCATAGCACTTGGTGCAGGATTGCAATGTGTATTTATTGATCAGGACTGTGTTTTTTATTTTTATATCTATTTTTATTGCACATGAGCGCGAAATCATTTTAATAATAGATCCTTGGAGGGGGCCCAGAGGAGAAAGTCTATAGTATGGTTTGGGACAGCCTGTCTCTCTATGCGGACCCAATACGTTTTTTCAAGTTTGGAATAGACGGTGGACAATTGAGCTATTCTCGCTGCTTGGTAGTACCATAGTAGGTAAGGGAATCCCAGCCCACCACGAGACCTAGTGAAGAATAGGGTTTTTTGGGGAAGCCTGTGGCCCGATCCCCCCAGATAAATTGTGTAACCTTACTTTGAAAGGATTTTAGGTGATCCTTTCTAATGTTGATTGGGATGGCTCTGAACATGGAGAGCAGTCGCGGAAGGAGAGTCATTTTGACCAAATGTATCCTCCCCAACCAGGACAAACCCCCCTTATCCCAGCTCAGATGCTAGCTTCCGGTACATAGGTGGGAAGTTAGTTGAATACAACTTCTCGATTTTGGCTGTGAGAGTGATTCTCAAATACCTAATGGTAAAGGTACTCCACTCAAATTTGAATGAATTTTGCAACGTTGCGACTATGTCCAGTTTGAGGGATACATTCAGTGCTTGAGATTTGGAGTAATTCACTTGTAGGCCTGAGATGATGAAAAAGTCGTTTAGAAGTTTGCAAAGATTGGGGAGAGTTTTGATCATGGAGGTAATAAACAGGAGTATGTCATTGGCGAACAAACCACACTTATGAGTCTGAGGGCTGCAGGACACTCCTTGGATGTTTGTATTGGAGCGTATTGCAATCGCCACGGGTTCGATAGCAATAGCAAAGATTAAAGGGGAGAGCGGGCAGCCCTGTCTGGTTCCCCTAGCTATATTTAGGGGTTTTGAGTGGAGTCCCTGCAAGCCTATCATGGCCTTTGGGGACTAGTAGAGGGCATGTATCATCCCCCATGAAGCGCTGGCCAAAACCCCAGCACTCCATGAGGGCGAAGATGTAAGGCCAGGTCACTGAGTCGAATGCTTTGTGCAAGTCTAGATTCCATCTTGTTTGTGACCCTGGTCCCAGCCTGATTGTAGTAGGGAGATGATGTTGATTGCCCTTCTGACTTGATCTGGGCCCTGTCTACCCGGGATGAACCCCACTTGGTCCTTGAGGATGTACTGGCTGATGAAGGATGCTAGGCGATTGGCTAAAATCTTCTTCAGGATCTTAAGGTCGTTGTTTATTAGGGAGATGGGTTTATAATTCCCCACCTCCTCTAGGTTTTTGTCTGGTTTGGGTATCACGGTTATGTAGGCTGTGTTGAGATGAGAATCTAAGGGGGAGCCCTGAGTCTTTGAATTGAAAAAAACGTGCCATGTAGGGGGCAAGGGTGTTGGCAAATGCCTTATAGTAAGGAACCGAAAGGCCATCAGGTCATCAGGGAGCTAATCCCTTTATGACATCCACAATCTCTTCTGTCGAAAAGGGGGCCTCTAACGAATCTCTGTGTTCAGTGGATAGGGATGGTATAGGAAGGTCCCTCAGAAAAGAGAGAATTTCCGGCCCCCAGTCAGTTGGGGGAGAGCTATAGAGCTGAGAGTAAAAGTCCTGGAATGCTTTGAGAATACTGTTAGCTGTAGGTGGCTGTCCTGCTATTATAATCTGGGGAGAGGTGTGAACTCGGTATCTGGGGGAAAGTTTAGAGGCTAGCATGGAGCCCATGTTATCTCTCTGTATATAGAATTTTGCCCCACTCCAACGGATGTGTTTCTCCACTTTCACCGTGAGGGTCAAGTTCAGCTCCAATCTTGCAGCATCTAATTGTTCTATAGAAGTCTTTGAGGGGCATTGTTTGTGTCTGGTCTTTAGAGCTAGAAATGCCTTTTCCAGTCTCTCTATGTCAATCTGTCGTTCCTTCTGGACCCGGGTGGCCATACTAATCAATTTGCCTCTAATGGATGCTTTGTGGGCAGCCCACAGAGTCTCCAGTGAGACATCCTCAACATCATTTAGGGTGAAGTATTCTTTTAAAGAGTCTTGAATTTCCTTAGACCTGATTGGGTCACTCAGGAGCGATTCATTAAGTCTCCATTGAGCGCCAGGTTGTCTTGTGAGGAGGTTTTGTAGGGTGAGGATTACCAGGGAATGGTCCGACCAGACTGTGTCCTTGATGGATGAGTTCAAGGTAGTCGGGATGAGACTTGGGGGGACTAGGATATTGTCGATCCTGGTTTGGTGGGGGCAGGAAAAGTGGGTGTAGTCACGCTTGGAAGGGTTCATTTCCTTCGAGATGTCCCCCAGGCCTTGGGAGTGAAGGAGTCTAGATATTTTAAGACTAGCTCTAGTGGGGCGTGTCAACTGGGCCCTAGGGGGTCTCGATCTGTCTAGACCTTGATCAAAGACGACATTGGAGTCCCCACCAAAGATGACTTTGTCCTCCAATAGGGGAGCAAGAGTGGTAAAGAGAGATTGGAAGAATTGATACTGTCCAGCGTTAGGGGCGTAGTAGGAAACCAATGAGTACAGGGTGGAAAAATGAAAATAAGTGCGGCGCTCAAATGCTCAATAGTGATTATTAAACACAATTAAGAGATAATATCAAAAAAAACATATTACCCAAATCAATATGAATAACCAGTGATGGAAATGTGTTCTATAAATGACATCCAATATAATACAAATATTGCATGAAACTGATTGTGTAAGGAGGGCGTGACCTCAAAAACTATCACAAACTAAACAATATTGTGTCTCATATCTTTAGACAATAAATAAATAATTATAGTGAAAATGGATTAATAAATAATACACCATATAGTGACAAAAGTGAATATATTAAAACATTAGGTGATTTGTGCGGCTTGTCTGATGTATTCCATCACCGATTATGGGAAGGCTTACCGACTAAAGTGGACTCAGATGGGCTTACGCCGTATGAGTCAAAATTGCTGTGTGGTGTTTGCCCCCCAGATGATGCCCCCCAGATGATGCCTCATTAAGGCGAAACGCGTCGGGATACGAATTGCTGATGCCACTGCTGCCAAATCCTTTTTTATACATGCCTACTAAATCTTGTAGGGTATGGGTATGGGTATGTGAGTACCCATTCCTTTGTTTATTAAATTACATTTTGCCTGACGGTATCACGCTATATGGTCTCATTTCTCTTTATCGGTAACACCTTTGGGGATGAGCCACATACCATACCTGCCTACTACTCCTATCTTGAGTTACCATCAACTATTCAGCGCATAGACTTGTCGGTGGTCACCATACATTACCAACTGGAACTGCTGCCCACGTCGGTGTATTGCAAACACCACACAGCAATTTTGACTCATACGGCGTAAGCCCATCTGAGTCCACTTTAGTCGGTAAGCCTTCCCATAATCGGTGACGGAATACATCAGACAAGCCGCACAAATCACCTAATGTTTTAATATATTCACTTTTGTCACTATATGGTGTATTATTTATTAATCCATTTTCACTATAATTATTTATTTATTGTCTAAAGATATGGGACACAATATTGTTTAGTTTGTGATAGTTTTTGAGGTCACGCCCTCCTTACACAATCAGTTTCATGCAATATTTGTATTATATTGGATGTCATTTATAGAACACATTTCCATCACTGGTTATTCATATTGATTTGGGTAATATGTTTTTTTGATATTATCTCTTAATTGTGTTTAATAATCACTATTGAGCATTTGAGCGCCGCACTTATTTTCATTTTTCCATTTAATTTACTAGTGTCGTGCAGGCTGCTGGATCTATTTATGTTTAGATAGCGCGGTTTTGCTCCCCCCCCTTTTTCTGTTAATGAGTACAGGGTGCCCTCCATTGTGCCCTTGACCAATATATATCTGCCCTCTGGATCTCTGTGTACTGCCATCATGGAGAATTTGCTACGTTTAGAAAATAGGATTGCTACCCCCTTTGTCTTAGTATCCGCGTTCACAAGGAAGAATGTTGGGTAGTGTGCATGGAGGAATTTAGGGTTGTATCGCACCGGGAATGGGGTTTCCTGGAGCATTACAATGTCCAGTTTCAGGGAGCGGTAATATTCAAACTCCTTTCTCCTTTTCTGAGGAGAGTTTAATCCCTGGACATTGTGTGTGGCTATCCTTACATTAGATCTCGGGGGCTGAGGATTAGCCATGGAAGCAGAGAGGCAGAATGCCGTCATAGACACCGTCACTTACCCCCTTCTGTCCTTTTCCGTTCAGAGTGGATTTGTGCGGATGCGGTTTGTAGTAGACTCAAGCTGGTTCCGGGTCCGGCACCCACCTAGCAGATCAACTCGAAAAAAGAGGAATAGTAGAGAAAGTCATTAAGGAAAAACAAAATATAACAAAGTGTCTTCTGGGAAGACCTGTCGGGTTTGGCAAAAAAAATCAGCTGCCAAACTCCTACCAAAAAAGTTTGGTTATCCCTATAAGGGGGCTGACAACCCATCCCAAAGGTACAGTAAACTGCAGCTATGGGAGAGGTGGAGGCGCAAGTGGGTTACCCCAGACCCCGACCACTAAGCAAAACAAAAATAAAAATACAAACACAACCAAATAAAACTTAACTAGGGGGCCATGTGGGAGAGGGATCCCTAGGGATCCTGAAACAGAGATAGTCCATTTTTCAGATACCACATGCCTGTAGGGAAGCTGTCTAGGCTTCGGAACCGATCAGCCCACGGGGCGCCCGGTACTTCGGAAGTAAGGGCCCAGGAAGACCCCAAAAGAGCACTCTAGAGTTCTCGAAAAAGAAGGACATGAGGATGGATGGAGCCAGTAACCAAGGGCACACGGTGGGCAAGTCTTGACGGATAAAGGGTACCACTAATAACACTGAACCTTGGGGTACACCACTAATAACACTGAGCCTTGGGGTACACCACTAATAACACTGAACCTTGGGGTACACCACTAATAACACTGAACCTTGGGGTACACCACTAATAACACTTAACCTTGGGTTACACCACTAATAACACTGATCCTTGGGGTACACCACTAATAACATGAAATCTTGGGGTAAACCACTAATAACACTGAACCTTGGGGTACACCACTAATAACACTGAGCCTTGGGGTACACCACTAATAACACTGATCCTTGGGGTACACCACTAATAACATGAAATCTTGGGGTAAACCACTAATAACACTGAACCTTGGGGTACACCACTAATAACACTGATCCTTGGGGTACACCACTAATAACATGAAATCTTGGGGTAAACCACTAATAACACTGAACCTTGGGGTACACCACTAATAACACTGAACCTTGGGTTACACCACAAATAACACTGATCCTTGGGGTACACCACTAATCACACTGAACCTTGGGGTACACCACTAATAACAGTGAACCTTGGGGTAAACCACTAATAACACTGAACCTTGGGGTACACCACTAATAACACTGATCCTTAGGGTACACCACAAATAACATTGAACATTGGGGTACACCACTAATAACACTGAACCTTGAGGTACACCACTAATAACACTGATCATTGGGGTACACCACTAATAACACTGATCCTTGGGGTACACCACTAATAACGCTGATCCTTGGAGTACACCACTAATAACATGAAATCTTGGGGTAAACCACTAATAACACTTAACCTTGGGGTACACCACTAATAACACTAATCCTTAGGGTATCCCACTAATAACACTGATCCTTGGGGTACACCATTAATAACGTTGAGCCTTGGAGTACACCACTAATAACACTGATCCTTGAGGTACACACCACTAATAACACTGATCCTTGGGGTACACCACTAATAACACTGAACCTTGGGGTACACCACTAATAACGCTGATCCTTGGGGTACACCACTAATAACACTGAACCTGGGGATAACCTCAGACCATTCAGAGGAAGAATCATTAACCACGACTCTGTGAATTTGCTCTTTTAGGCAGTTTTCTATCCATTTACAAACTGATTTTCCAGCCTGTAGACTTTACCTTACACATTAGCCACTGTGTGATTATTAAAATTTGTCAGTAAAGCAATTAATAACCCAGTCCACATTCCTGTAAGGAACCCAGCCCAAGAACACAAAGACTATTATTACCTTACAAAACACCTATCCCTAGCCCTACACCCTAACTCTAACCCTAATCGTACGAGGAAGACTGGGCATGGGTCCAGGATTCAGGGAAGAGGATGACTAGCTGGCTGGAAGAAGTAAGCGAGAGCCGCATCTTATTAGGGATGGGCCCGGTGTTTGATTCGAACCCATGTTCGAATCGAACATCGGCCGTTCGACCGCTCTTTGAGCCCAGAACTATGTGGGCCGTTCGCATCAAATTCCTGTGATGCGAGCGGTCCACAATGCACTGCGCCAGTCGCAGTGCATTGCTGGCTGATGATTGGCCAAGCATGCACTGTGACCCCGCATGCTTGGCCAATCATAGAGCCAGCGGCGAGGAGAGCAATAATTGGCCACAGGCATAATGCCTGTGGCCAATTATAGCTCAGGGGGTTTAGTACACGCCCCACACAATATAAGGCCGCCGCGCCTGCGGCCTCATGTAGTGTGTTCCGGCGTTAGTCAGTGACGGTGTCAGTGACATTAGCTGCTGTGTTTCATTCTGCAGTGCTGACATTATCTGCTGTGATTCTGGGGATTAGTGTAGTGTGTGCGTGCTGTGTTAGTATAGCACTGCAGTATCACATTAAACCACCTTTACCCTTCTGGCCTGTTGTGTCATCTAAGGCAGCCATCTGCGGCTAATGAATTGCCAGCTCCCGTAACACAGAGAACAGTGATTCATTGAAAGTCATTGATAAAAAAAAAGTAATTGATAAAAAAAAAAAAAAAAAAAAAGCGTGGGGGTCCCCCCAAATTCAATTACTAGGCCCTTCAGGTCTGCTATGGATATTAACGGGGAACCCCGCTTCAAATTTAAAAAAAAATGACTTAGGGGTCCCCCTAAATATCCATACCAGACCCTTCAAGGGGACCCCCAGATCCTGCCCCCCCCGTGTGAAATGGTAGGGGGGTACAAAAGTACCCCTACCATTTCACCAAAAAAGTGTCAAAAATGGTAAAAATGACAGGAGACGGTCTTTGACAATTCCTTTATTAAAATCTTCTTTCATCTTCTTTCTTCTGGTCTTCTTCCTTCTTCCTTTCTTCATCCTTCGGTTTCTTCATCTTCTCCTTCCGGCATCTTCTTCCATCTTCTTCTTCCATCATCTTCTTCCTCCGATCCGCTTCTTCTTGCTCTGGTCTTCTCGTCCGGCATCTTCTTCCATGGCGTCGGCATCTCTTCTTGGGCCGCTCCGCGCAATGGGAGGCTCCCGCTGTGTGAGGCTTCGCTGTGTCTGACAGGTCTTTTATAACGGAGGGCGGGGCCACCTGGTGACCCCCCCTCTGACGTCATGGGGAAAGCCATAGGGAAGTCCCCATGACGTCCCTGTGCGTCAGAGGGGGGCGGGTCACCAGGTGTCAGACGCAGTGAAGCCTCACACAGCGGGAGCAAGGAATTGTCAAGGACCGTCTCCTGTAATTTTTACAATTTTTGGCACTTTTTTGGTGAAATGGTAGGGGTACTTTTGTACCCCCTTACAATTTCACACAGGGGGGGGGCGGGATCTTGGGGTCCCCTTGTTAAAGGAGGCTTCCAGACTCCGATAAGGCCCTCGCCCACAGACCCCCACAACCAATGGCCAGGGTTGTGGGGAAGAGGCCCTTGTCCTCATCAACATGGGGACAAAGTGCTTTGAGGGGTCACAGACCCCCAAAGCACCCTCCCAATGTTGAGGGCATGTGGCCTGGTACGGTTCAGGAGGGAGGGCGTTCTCGTCCCCCCCTCTTTTCCTGCGGCCTGCCAGGTTGCGTGCTCGGATAAGGGTCTGGTATGGATTTTTTTTTTTTATTTGAAGCGGGGTTTTCCTTAATATCCATAGCAGACCTGAAGGGCCTGGTAATTGAATTTGGGGGAACCCCCATGCTTTATTTTTTTTATTTTTTATTAATGACTTTCAATGAATGACTGTTCTCTGTGTTACGGGAGCCGGCAATTCATTAGCCGAGAGTGATTTTAAATAGCTTTTTTTCCTACAAAGGAATATTACACTTTTATTGTTTCACATTAAGCATTATTAAAATCACTGCTCCTGAAAAAACGGCCGTTTTAAAAAAAAAAATTTGCATTGATACATGTCCCCTGGGGCAGGACCCGGTTCCCCAAACACTTTTTATGACAATAACATGCATATTAGCCTTTAAAATTAGCACTTTTGATTTTGAACGTTCGCGTCCATTGTAATTAATAGGGTTTGAATGTTCACGCAAACTTTCAGTCCGTTCGCAGGTTCTGGTGCGAACCGAAACCGGGGGTGTTCGGCTCATCCCTACATCTTATCAGAAGTGATATGTCCTCGGTATTTGTGTCAGAGGTTTTTGTCAACATGGACATGAGCTGAGTTAAATATCAGCACCACATCCCCATGAAAGTAGTATATAAACATGAAAAAGAGTTGGGACTTTATACGTGCTGAAACCTCCTCTTAGAATAATTATCTGTACAACAACATAAATTCAAGATTTACAGTTTATTAAATTCCATAAAAAATGTTTATTATATGTAACAGTCCTGGACTGCCCTCCTTTCCATCCTGGTATTTATACCTGAATCCTTGGGGACATCTGTGTAATCATTAGTGATGAGCCAAACTGCCCTGAACCTGGTTCAAGCAGGGTTTGGGGAACCTCAGAGAAGTTTGTATGCTTAACCGGAACCCCATTGGAATCAATGGGAGTCGAATCTGTCAAACTAAAAATAGCCATTTTCTGGGCTAATAGGCAAGGGCCTCATACCCACAAACGTTGCTTGCCAGCTGTGAGGGTATGCAGGTGGAAAACTAATTAAAATCTGGAAGCCCCCTTTTTTAACAACTGGTCACCCGGATACTGCCCCCCTAATATGTGAGTGTGGGGTACATGGTCCTTTAATTAAAAAATAAAAATTTCCCAAATTAATCATCAATCATGATGCCCCCCCCCTCCCCCCCACCTGCCGACTTGCTGAAAAGAAAAAAGACAGCCTGGCACATAGGACTGATCCAAATGGTACTCATAGCAGCTCCTTGAACTATCATCAGCTATGTCTTAGAAGGGGTGGGGATTATGGTGACATTGACTAGTGGCCATATTCGGGCGGTAATGTCACTGCTATCCCCACCCCTTTGGTTAAGTGGCAGAGATTCCCGATGATGTCATGGTTCCTGGGAAGCAGTAACAAGCTGTCATATATAGGAGTGGTAGAAATTCTGCTTCTATATATATAATGCATGGCTTCCATGGAATAGGGGAGTGCATGAGGTGTCATCTCACCCCTGGTATCCATGAATGGCAGACAACATACAGGCTGAATTTGACAATTGCTCTATAAAATTAGATGCTTTCCTCCTACATGGAGCGAGTGATAACTGGTCATACTTGGATTTCACCAGTGTCTTATTTTACATCTCTCCTGACCCGGGTGCCAAAATTGTGGAGACTTGTAGGACATTGCATCCAACAGTCCATGGAAGGGATGCGAGAGATTGTGACATTGAGAAAACCAAGTCATGGCAAGATGATCAGCAATGTTATGCAACACAAAAATGTGGTCAGTGCAGCTGTATCACCCAATAATGAGATCAATGAAGCCGTATCACCCGATAATGTGATCAGAAAAGCTGTACATCCAATAATGTGATCAATGATGCAGTATCACTCAATAATGTAATCAGTAAAGCCATGTCACCCAATAATGTGATCAACGGAGTCATGTCACCCAATAATGTGATCAACGGAGCCATGTCACCCAATAATGTGATCAAGGGAGCCATGTCACCCATGTCACCCAATAATGTGATCAACGGAGCCATGTCACCCAATAATGTGATCAATGGAGCCATGTCACCCAATAATGTGATCAACGGAGCCATGTCACCCAGTAATGTGATCAGTGAAGCCATATCACCCATTAATGAGATCAGTTACGCTGTATTACACAATAATGTAATCAGTAAAGCCATGTCACCCAATAATGTGATCAACGGAGCCATGTCACCCAATAATGTGATCAACGGAACCATGTCACCCAATAATGTGATCAACGGAGCCATGTCACCCAGTAATGTGATCAGTGAAGCCATATCACCCATTAATGAGATCAGTTACGCTGTATCACACAATATTGTAATCAATTAAGCCGTACCCCACACTAATGTGATCTGTTTAGGCACGTCACCCAATAATGTGATCAATGAAGCTGTATCACCCAATAATTTGATCAGTGAAGCCATATCACCCAAAAATGTGATCAGTGAAGCCATGTCACCCATTAATGTAATCAATGAAGCCATATTACCCAATATTGCTATCAATGAAGCCGTATTACCCGATAATGTGACCAGTGAGGCTGTATCATCTAATAATGTGATCAATAAAGCCGTATCACCCAATAACGTGATCAGTGAAGCCATATCTCCCAATAATGTAATCAGTGAAGCCGTATCATCCAATAATGGGATCAATAAAGCCGTATCACCCAATAATGGGATCAAAAAAGCGCATAATTCAATAATATGATCAATGAAGTCGTATCACCCAACAATGTGATCAATGAAGCCGCATCACCCAATAATGTGATCAATCAAGCTGTATCACCCAATAATGTGGTCAATGAAGCTGCATCACCCGATAATGTGATCATTTAAGCCACATCACCCAATATCAATCAAGCCATATCACCCAATAATGTGATAAATTAAGCCGTATCACCCAATAATGTGATCAATGAAGCCGTATCACCTAATAATGTGATCAGTGAAGCCATGTCACCCATTAATGTAATCAATGAAGCCATATTACCCAATATTGCTATCAATGAAGCCGTATTACCCAATAACGTGATCAGTGAAGCCATATCTCCCAATAATGTAATCAGTGAAGCCGTATCACCCAATAATGGGATCAATAAAGCCGTATCATCCAATAATGGGATCAAAAAAGCGCATCATTCAATAATATGATCAATGAAGTCGTATCACCCAACAATGTGATCAATGAAGCCGTATCACCCAATAATGTGATCAATCAAGCTGTATCACCCAATAATGTGGTCAATGAAGCTGCATCACCCGATAATGTGATCATTTAAGCTGCATCACCCAATATCAATGAAGCCATATCACCCAATAATGTGATCAATGAAGCCGTATCACCTAATAATGTGATCAATGAAGCCGTATCACCTAATAATGTGATCAATGAAGCCGCATCACCTAATAATATGATCAATGAAGCTGTATCACCCAACAATGTGATCAATGAAGCCGTATCACCTAATAATGTGATCAATGAAGCCGCATCACCCAATAATGTGATCAAAGAAGCCGTATCACCTAATAATGTAATCAATGAAGCCGTATCACCTAATAATGTGATCAATGAAGCCACATCACCCAATAATGTGATCAATGAAGCCGTATCACCTAATAATGTGATCAATGAAACCGTATCACCTAATAATGTTATCAATGAAGCAGTATCACCCAATAATGTGATCAATGAAGCCATTTCACCCAACAATGTGATCAATGAAGCCGTATCACCCAATAATGTGATCAATGAAGCCGTATCACCTAATAATGTGATCAATGAAGCCGCATCACCTAATAATGTGATCAATGAAGCCGTATCACCTAATAATGTGATCAATGAAGCCGTATCACCCAATAATGTGGTCAATGAAGCCGCATCACCCAATAATGTGATCAATGAAGCCGTGTCACCCATTAATGTAATCAATGAAGCCATATTACCCAATATTGCTATCAATGAAGCCGTATTACCCGATAATGTGACCAGTGAGGCTGTATCATCTAATAATGTGATCAATAAAGCCGTATCACCCAATAACGTGATCAGTGAAGCCATATCTCCCAATAATGTAATCAGTGAAGCCGTATCATCCAATAATGGGATCAATAAAGCCGTATCACCCAATAATGGGATCAAAAAAGCGCATAATTCAATAATATGATCAATGAAGTCGTATCACCCAACAATGTGATCAATGAAGCCGCATCACCCAATAATGTGATCAATCAAGCTGTATCACCCAATAATGTGGTCAATGAAGCTGCATCACCCGATAATGTGATCATTTAAGCCACATCACCCAATATCAATCAAGCCATATCACCCAATAATGTGATAAATTAAGCCGTATCACCCAATAATGTGATCAATGAAGCCGTATCACCTAATAATGTGATCAGTGAAGCCATGTCACCCATTAATGTAATCAATGAAGCCATATTACCCAATATTGCTCCCAATAATGTAATCAGTGAAGCCGTATCACCCAATAATGGGATCAATAAAGCCGTATCATCCAATAATGGGATCAAAAAAGCGCATCATTCAATAATATGATCAATGAAGTCGTATCACCCAACAATGTGATCAATGAAGCCGTATCACCCAATAATGTGATCAATCAAGCTGTATCACCCAATAATGTGGTCAATGAAGCTGCATCACCCGATAATGTGATCATTTAAGCTGCATCACCCAATATCAATGAAGCCATATCACCCAATAATGTGATCAATGAAGCCGTATCACCTAATAATGTGATCAATGAAGCCGTATCACCTAATAATGTGATCAATGAAGCCGCATCACCTAATAATATGATCAATGAAGCTGTATCACCCAACAATGTGATCAATGAAGCCGTATCACCTAATAATGTGATCAATGAAGCCGCATCACCCAATAATGTGATCAAAGAAGCCGTATCACCTAATAATGTAATCAATGAAGCCGTATCACCTAATAATGTGATCAATGAAGCCACATCACCCAATAATGTGATCAATGAAGCCGTATCACCTAATAATGTGATCAATGAAACCGTATCACCTAATAATGTTATCAATGAAGCCGCATCACCCAATAATGTGATCAAAGAAGCCGTATCACCTAATAATGTAATCAATGAAGCCGTATCACCTAATAATGTGATCAATGAAGCCACATCACCTAATAATGTGATCAATGAAACCGTATCACCCAATAATGTGATCAATGAAGCCATTTCACCCAACAATGTGATCAATGAAGCCGTATCACCCAATAATGTGATCAATGAAGCCGTATCACCTAATAATGTGATCAATGAAGCCGCATCACCTAATAATGTGATCAATGAAGCCGTATCACCTAATAATGTGATCAATGAAGCCGTATCACCCAATAATGTGGTCAATGAAGCCGCATCACCCAATAATGTGATCAATGAAGCCGTATCACCCAATAATGTGATCAATGAAGCCATTTCACCCAACAATGTGATCAGTGAAGCCGTATCACCTAATAATGTGATCAATGAAGCCGCATCACCCAATAATGTGATCATTGAAGCCGCATCACCCAATAATGTGATCAATCAAGCCGTATCACCTAATAATGTGATCAATCAAAGCGTATCACTCAATAATGTGATCAATGAAGCCTAATCACCTAATAATGTGATCAATGAAGCCGTATCACCTAATAATGTGATCAATGAAGCCGTATCACCTAATAATGTGATCAATGAAGCCGTATCACCCAATAATGTGATCAATGAAGCCGTATCACCCAATAATGTGATCAATGAAGCCGTATCACCTAATAATGTGATCAATGAAGCCGTATCACCCAATAATGTGATCAATGAAGCCGTATCACCCAATAATGTGATCAATGAAGCTGTATCACCTAATAATGTGATCAATGAAGCCTAATCACCCAATAATGTGATCAATGAAGCCTAATCACCTAATAATGTGATCAATGAAGCCGTATCACCTAATAATGTGATCAATGAAGCTGTATCACCCAATAATCTGATCAATGAAGCCGTATCACCTAATAATCTGATCAATGAAGCCGTATCACCCAATAATGTGATCAATGAAGCCGTATCACCTAATAATGTGATCAATGAAGCCGTATCACCTAATAATGTGATCAATCAAGCCGCATCACCTAATATTCTTCTGTAGAAGAGTGTTGACGTGCCGCAGTACATTTCTCTGCAAGCTTGGCTGAGATGTTCTGACTGAAGATGGCTTCATTCCAGGAGATCGCATGACGGATACGTCTTAAAAAAAACAGGCAGGAATGAGGGCAGCTACTTTTATTTGGGTTTCTCGGTAATGCTAATAATAAACTAAATGTTAAATAACATAGAAAACACAGGAGGAGCCACTTATTTAATGAGGGAGTCATTGAGGAAATATTTTCAGCAAATATTGCATGAGTTATGTTTATCGTCATTGATGATGCTTTTTTTTTGTGAAGTAACTTTCTGGGACATCTCGGGTTTAGATAAACTTTAAAGTAAGTTTATATTGAGCAACAAAGTATTAAACATGCCAATTGCGTTGACAGAGGGCTCCATAAACTGCCAGATCAGACCTTTCTTTATGCAACAATCCTGGTAGCACCTCTCCTCCATCCTACAATGTAGCACCCATCATCTTATCAGCCCATGGCAATCACAAAGTACCATCCCATTATAGATGGGCCTGGGCCCATGTTAATCTCAGCCAGGGCTTTTTTTCCAGCAGGGACGCGGGGGAACGCAGTTCCAGCACCTCCAGCTCTGAATGTATGTAATGGCAAGGGGTGCTGGGGTGTACTGGAGGGTCTATTGATGTTGTTTGCTGGGGGATCTATTGTTGCTGGGGGGATCTATTGTTGCTGGAGGGGATCTATTGTTGCTGGAGGGGACCTATTTTTACAGGGGGAGAGTCTGTTGTTGCTGGGGAGGTCAGTTGTTGCTGGTGGGGGGGTCTATTGTTGCTGGGGTACTCTTATGCTACTGGGAGACAATAGTTTCTGGGAGACATCTACTGTTGAGGGAGAGGTCTATTGTTTGCTAGCTGTTCAGAGTCTATTGTTGCTGGGGGTGCTCAATTGTTGCTGGCTACAGAGGATCTATTTTACGTCCTATCATTAACAAATTACATAAAAATTACTTAGCACCACAAATTGATACTTGATTCTGTATCCATTACTGAGAGGTGGGTAGGGGGGGAACTAAGGAATGGTGCTCGGAGGTGGGTAGGGAGTGGAACCAAGGAATGGTGCTCGGAGGTGGGTAGTGGGTGGAATCAAGGAATGGTGCTCGGAGGTGGGTAGGGGGTGGAACCAAGGAATGGTGCTCGGAGGTGGGTAGGGAGTGGAACTAAGCAATGGTGCTCGGAGGTGGGTAGGGGGTGGAACCAAGGAACCGTGCTCAGAGGTGGGTAGAGAGTGGAACCAAGGAATGGTGCTTGGAGGTGGGTAGGGGGTGGAACCAAGGCATGGTGCTCAGAGGTGGGTAGGGGGTGGAACCAAGGAATGGTGCTCAGAGGTGGGTAGGGGCTGGAACCAAGGAATGGTGCTCAGAGGTGGGTAGGGAGTGGAACCAAGGAATGGTGCTCAGAGGTGGGTAGGGGCTGGAACCAAGGAATGGTGCTCAGAGGTGGGTAGGGACTGGAACCAAGGAATGGTGCTCAGAGGTGGGTAGGGAGTGGAACCAAGGCATGGTGCTCAGAGGTGGGTAGGGGGTGGAACCAAGGAATGGTGCTCAGAGGTGGGTAAGGCCTGGAACCAAGGAATGGTGCTCAGAGGTGGGTAGGGACTGGAACCAAGGAATGGTGCTCAGAGGTGGGTAGGGAGTGGAACCAAGGCATGGTGCTCAGAGGTGGGTAGGGACTGGAACCAAGGAATGGTGCTCAGAGGTGGGTAGGGAGTGGAACCAAGGCATGGTGCTCAGAGGTGGGTAGGGGGTGGAACCAAGGAATGGTGCTCAGAGGTGGGTAGGGGCTGGAACTAAGGAATGGTGCTCAGAGGTGGGTAGGGAGTGGAACCGAGGAATGGTGCTCGGAGGTGGGTAGGGGGTGGACACAAGAGGTGACTCGGAGGGAGGGAGTTCCTGCACCTATTCTGAGAAAAAAAGCCCTGATCTCAGCCATTGGAAAGTTGGTATTTGCATGGGACCTTTCCATTTGATATTTTATGGTGCCCACAATCCAGGAAATGTCTCACTCAACGTTTCTTGAAATTTAGGTTGCAAAAACCAGGTCGAGGAAATCTGCTATTTGATTTATGGGTGAAAGCAGTCTGGATTTTGCAGTAAATTACTTGCTGTTTCTATGGTCAATAGGAAGAAGGTGTTACGTACATTAGGTACACTTGTTCAATTGCGTGGTAACACAAATTGCTAACCAGCCAATCACATGGCAGCAACTTGAGGTGAAGATGACTTTTTGAAGTTCAAACCGAGCATCAGAATGGGGGAAGAAAGGGTATTGAAGTGACTTTGAGCGTGGCATGGTTGTTGGTGGCAGACGGGCTGGTCTGAGTATTTCTGGGATTTTCACGCACAACCATCTCTCGGGTTTACAGAGAATGGTGGGAAAAAGAGAAAATATCCAGTTGTGTGGAGGAAAATGCCTCGTTGAGGTCAGAGGAGAATGGTCAGACTGGTTCCAGATGATAGAAAGGCAACAGTAACTCAAATAACCACTCGTTACATCCAAGGTATGCAGAATACCATCTCTGAACACACAACGCATCCAACCTTGAAGCAGATGGGCTATAGCAGCAGAAGACAACACCGGGTTCCACTCCTGTCAGCTAAGAACAGGAAACTGATAGACATGTGCAATTCGTTTCGTTTTTTTTCGTTATTTTCATTCGTTTGTTTTCGTACGAATGAACGAATCGTACGAATATGAATAACGAATCGTAACGAAACGTTCGAATCGTACGAATCCGAATAACGAATCATTCGAATCCGAAAAGCAACAAAAATCCGAAAAAAACGAATTAGAAACAACGAATGTACTAATGAAGAAAATCCGAAAAACGAAAACGAACGAAAACGAACGAAAAAATTTGTAACTTTTTTTGTTGAATTGGTCATTTTCCGTGTCCCTTACAATGGTGCTGCTAAACATGCTTCGAATGGATTGAACAAAAAAATTAGTACATTCGTAACTTTTTTTTCGATTCGTAACTTTTTTTTTTTTTTTTTCGATTTGTAATTTTCCGTGTCTCTATTGAACAAAAAAATGTGTAACTTTTTTTTCGATTCGTAACTTTTTTTTTTTCGATTCGTAACTTTTTTTTTCGATTCGTAAATTATTAAAATGTAATAATAGCATACACATTACATCAAATTATGAATTATGCTCCGATTACGAATCTACGAATGTTACGAATGTTACGAAAAAATATGAATGTGTCCAAAATTAAACTAACGAAAAAAACGAATTAACGAAAAAATAACTCTTACGAATGTACGAATCGTTACGAATACGAACAACGACAACTTACGAATGTACGAATCGTTACGAATACGAACAACGACGACTTACGAATGTACGAATCGTTACGAATCGACGGAAACGAAAAAAACAAAACGAAAAAAAAACGATTTTTTTTCGGAAACGAAAAAAACGAAACGAAAATAAACTAATTTTTTGGTTGTGCACATGTCTAGAAACTGAGGCTACAATTCACATAGGTTCACCAAAATTGGACAATAGAAGATTGAAAAAACGTTGCATGGTCTGAAGAGTCTGGATTTCAGCTGCAAAATTCAGATGGTAGGGTCAGAATTTGGTGTAAACAACATGAAGGCATGGATCCATCCTGCCTTGTATCAATGGTTCAAGCTGCTGGTGGTGGTGTAATGATGTGGGGGATATTTTCTGGGCACACTTTGGGGCCTTTAATACCAATTAAGCATGGTTTAAACACCACGGCCTACTTGAGTATTGTTAGTGACCATGTCCATCCCTTTATGACTACAGTGTCCCCATCTTCTGATGGCTCCTTCCATCAGGATAATGCACCATGTCACAAAGCTCCAATCATCTCACCACTGGTTTCTTGAAGATGACAATGAGGTCACTATACTCCAATGGCCTCCACAGTCACCAGATCTCAATCCAATAGAGCACCTTTGGGATGTGGTATGTAGGGCACCCCCTTATAATCAACTGGGATCCCCCACCCTGCACAGTCAGACACGCCAAATTTTCACAGTCACTTCAGAGTCAGAAAACAGTCCGGTGCTTTAATTTTGTTTTTTTTTATTGAGAGTAATAAACCTGGTTTGGGAGTAGGGGTATTATGGGATGCCCACTTGACTTCAAACAACTTCTCTTATACAACTTCTCTTATATACAGTCTATGTACATTCCTCACTCCCTCCGGCACACTTGCTTGCAGAACTCCTGGTGTTGGCACACTGTTTGTAGATCTGACAAAAAGCACTCAGTCAGTTTTAGAGCGATAGCCAGTTATAGGCGGAAGCCCGAGGCCTCTTGGTTGTGTAGCAAAAATTCAGTGTCCAGCTTGATCACTCCTGTGGCTGCTGATCCCAGCACCACCTCTTCGGGTACTGCCAGCCAACCTGGCTGCAGCAGCCCCTTTCACTAGCCCTCCTGGCTAACTTCTCCACAGTCCTCTCAGACTGACACTCACCAGTCCACCCGGCTGACTTCTCAGGAGACCTCCCGGACATTCTGATTTGCTTCTGCTGTACTCTCCTGGCTTTCATGCCTCCAGGAAGGGGTTCCTCCATGTGCTGTGGTAGGATTTCCAGCACTCGAACCCCAGGCCTGAGATCACCCCCCCCCCCCCCCCCCTAGACTAGGGGGCACCCTCAAGGGCCACGACAGCCTTCTCAGCACTACATCTCCATCTACCACGCGACTGCCTCTGCTGGCATGACTCATGCCTATTTATGAGGGGCCTACCCCCTTCCAGCCCCTTTGCTGGGGATTGTTTGGGGCCCTCATAAATATGCCAAGCCTCCACCCACTACTTCTGGATGCTTCTCCAAGCTTCCAGAAAGCAGGGGGAGGCACCGGAGATGCTGCTTGCTGAATCATCCAGCCTCCCTGAGTCACTCTGCCCTGACCCAGATTCAACCCAGGCCTGGCTCCCAGCTAAGCCAAATTGTCCTACACCACAATTTACTCCAAAAAAAATGATCTACTCTAGCACTCTAGAGGGTGCTACAAGTGGAACGGAAGATGTGCATCATGGATGTGCAGTCAACAAATCTGCAGCAACTGCACAATGCTATCATATCGATATGGACCAAAATCTCTAAAGAAAGTTTCCAACACCTTGTTGAATCTATGCCGCCACAAAGAATTAAGGTAGTTCTGAAGGCAAAAGGGGGTCCACCCCGGTAATAGCAAGGTGTACCTAATAAAGTGGCCGTTGAGAATATGTTTAGGCCTTTAAAGCAACAGAGAACTTGATCTTTCTTGTGCTGAAAGCCCTTCTCTTCTTCTTTAAAGCGGAGGTCCGCCATATAAAAAATATTAAAAGCCAGCAGCTACAAATACTTTTAATATATGGACATTTACCTGTCCAGGGAGCCCGCGATGTCAGCAGCCAAAGCCGATCTGTCCGTCGGCTCTCGGCTGCTGCTGCTGCCGCCATCCTCGGTAAGGGAATCTGGAAGTGAAGCCGTGGGGCTTCACTTTCTGGTTCCCTACTGCGCATGCTCGAGTCGCGCTGCGTGTTCTCACTGGTCCCTGCTGTCTTCTGTCTCCCAGAAGACAGCGGGGGAGGACAGAGTAGGTGCCGGAAGTGGCGTAGGTCACGGCGAACGCCGCAGTGATATATGCCAGGAAGTGGGAGCAAATATCTGTATTAGATAGGTATCTGCTCCCTCCTCCCCCCTGAAGGGTGCCAAATGTGACACCGGAGGTTCCATTTTTGGATGGAACTCCACTTTAAGTCTTTTATTGTTTTTTTTAACACAGACACTAATGCGGCGTACACACGGTCGGAATTTCCGATGGAAACAGTCCGATGGGAGCTTTTCATCGGATTTTCCGACCATGTGTATGCCCAACGGTCTTTTTCTGTTGGAATTTCCGACAGACTTTGAATTGAGAACCTGTTCTCATTTTTTCCGACGGAAAACCTTTCTATCGGATTTTCCGATCGTGTGTATGCAATTCCGACATGCAAAATTCCGACGCATGCTCGGAAACAATTCGACGCATGCTCGGATGCATTAAACTTCCCTTTTATAGTGCTGTCGAACGTGTTTTATGCCGCTGTGTTATTGACCGTCGGAATTTGGTGTGACCGTGTGTAGGCAACACAGCTTGAGCGGAATTCCGTCGTAAAAACCGTCCGAGTTTTTTCCGACGAGAATTCCGATCGTGTGTACGCGGCATAAGAGTTGCACTGGTCCCTGGGGCCACACTTAGCATAGAGTACCTACCCCAGCATCTGACTACTTAGTAACTGGGCCTGTATGGGAGGTAGCCTCTGAGATACTCTGGAACTATTCTACTCCAGCATGTCACCAGACCAGCTTCCCATTACCTTGTAAGAGCTCAATGAAAAAAGGCTCTACTAGTCTTCTGTAGGGGCCGGCAACTACTTGTTAGAGCCTCATCTCACCCTCTGTGATCGCTCACCTCCCCCTATATCCCACCATCGTTTTTTCTTTTCCTTAGCACAGTCTTTTTTTCTTCAGCTGTTGTCCATTCATGATGTGATTGAAGAAAAAGACAATAAAGGTAGACAAATGATCAACAGCAACCTCTTCTTCTTTCTCTCACCATAACAAACCTTATACAACCACAGGGGAACCCCGAACCAAAATTAAAAAAAAGAAAAAGGAGGGGTCCCCCCAAATTCCATACCAGGCTCTTCAGGTCTGGTATTGATTTTAAGGGGAACCCCGCGCCAAAATAAAAAAAAAATGGTGTGGGGTCCTCACAAAAATCCATACCAGACCCTTATCCGAGCACGCAACCTGGAAGGCCACAGGAAAAGAGGGGGGAGAGAGCACCCCCCTCCTGAACCATACCAGGCAACATGCCCTCAACATTGGGAGGGTGCTTTGGGGTAGCCCTCCAAAGCACCATGTTGATGGGGAGAAGGGCCTCATCCCCACAACCCTTGCCCGGTGGTTGTGGGGGTCTGCGGGTGGTGGGCTTATCGGAATCTGGAAGCCCCCTTTAACAAGGGGACCTCCAGATCCCGGCCCCCCCTGTGTGAAGTGGTTACGGGGTACAACCTTACTCCTACCATTTCACCAAAAAAAGTGTCAAAATGTTTAAAAAAAGACAATACATGCCTTGGGACAAGTCCTTTATTCAAAAAATAAAAAATAAAACTGTCCCACGAAGTCTTCTTCTTCTTCTCTCGTTCCAACGGACCGAAAAAGAAAAAAAAAGAAAAAAGCCGCAAGACACCTACGATCTGCCTCCATCGGAGGCACCCCCCATAATGACGGGCCTCTCAAGTGACAGTTCTTTTATAACTGAGGGCGGAGCCACATGATGACATCGCCGGGTGACCCCGCCCCCCTCTGTCGCACGGGGACAGCCCTATGGCTTTCCCGTAGCGTCACCCGGCGATGTCATCATGTGGCCCCATCCTCAGTTATAAAAGAACTGTCACTCATAAGAACTGTTATTACGGCGGGTGCCTCCCATGGAGGCAGATCGTACGCGGCTTTTTTCTTTTTCGGTCCGTCAGAACGAGAGAGGAAGAAGAACAAGACTTTGTGGGACAGTTTTATTTTTTAAAATTTTTTAATAAAGGACTTGTCCCAAGGCATGTATTGTCTTTTTTTTTACCATTTTCACAAATATTTTGTGAAATGGTACCCCCTTACCATTTCACGCGGGGGGGGGGGGGGGCAGGATCTGGGGGTCCCCTTGTTAAAGGCGGCTTACAGATTCCGATAAGCCCCCTGCCCGCAGACCCTTCAACATGGGGACACTGTGCTTTGGCTACCCCAAAGCACCCTTCCAATGTTGAGGGCATGTGGCCTGGTACGGTTCAGGAGGGGGGGGGCACTCTCGTCCCCCCTCTTTTTCTGCGTCCAGCCGGGTTGCGTGCTCGGATAAGGGTCTGGTATGGATTTTTGGGGGGGCCCCACGCCATTTTTTTTTTAAATTTGGCTCGGGGTTCCCCTGTGGGGGAATCCCATGCCGTTTTTTTCAATGACTTTTATGTGTATTGCCGGGACCGACAATTCATTATAGCTGCGAGTAGTTTTAAATGACTTTTTTTCCTTTAGAAATCTCATTTTGCTGTCAGAATGTTCTAAACACGGGAAACATGCGCCCCTTTACAGGCATACTATAGACACCCCCCAGGTACGAAATTTAAAGGAATATTTCACTTTTATTGTTTAACTTTAAGCATTATTGAAATCACTGCTCCCGAAAAAACGGCCGTTTTTAAAACTTTTTTTTTGCATTGATACATGTCCCCTGGGGCAGGACCCGGGTCCCCAAACACTTTTTATGACAATAACTTGCATATAAGCCTTTAAAATTAGCACTTTTTATTTCTCCCATAGACTTTTAAAAGGTGTTCCGCAGCTTTCGAATTTGCCGCGAACACACAAAATTGTTCGCTATTCGGCGAACAGGCGAACACCCGATGTTCGAGTCGAACATCGGGACCATCCCTACTGACCACCATACACAAGCCTCACCTGGAAGCTCCTCGCTACCTGAGATGGGCCATTTCAGAGTCTCAAAAACTTCTCCCCAACTTCAGTCATTGTCCATCGCCCAAAAGATTTTGCCACCAGTTCTTCACATAGACTCCATGTGACTTTTTTTTTTATAATTACGTCGTCACTTTCTTCTGCAAAATATAGAAGAGTCATAAAATGTTGAAGTGAATTTCTCTGGAAACTTGGCTGACTTGCTACCTGATGGTGGCTTTTCTCCAGGAGATCAATGACTAATACGCCGTAATCACACCGCAGACAAGTATGAGTGAAGGAGCTTCTCATTCTTCAGTGATAATAATAATAACAATTTAGAAATAAAATAAACACACGAGGGGTCACATGAGGATTCACATGAGGAATAACGAGGAGTGACATGAGGACACCATCTTATTTGCCAGAAAACTCAACAAGGACACCTTATCAGCGAACATTATGCAAATCATTTTCTGTTATTATTATTATTTTGAAATAGTTGAAAGTATTTTGTGAAGTATCTTTTTTGTGTTTTTTTTTTTTCCTTTTACTTGATGTTTCTTATTTGTACAATTATATTTTATATGGAGTATCTAACAAGAAGAAAAATATCATATATTGCAGCTTAAAGCCCCATACACACGGTCGGAAAATCCGACCACCAAATCCATCGGATTTGGTCCAACGGATTTAGTCCGACACTGGTGTTGCATACACACGGTCGGACAAAGTTGTCGGAAAATCCGATCATTCTGAACGTGGTGACGTTTGTTGCCTACGACGGGACTACGTAGAGGCTAGTAGCCAATAGCTTTGGTCTTGTAATGTGATCTGAGCATGCGTGGCACTTTGTCCGTCGGAATTCGCTACACACGATCGGAATTGGTGTGATCGGAACTTTGTTGTCGGAAAATCTTTAGAGCAGGAGATACAACTTTGTCTGTCGGACAATCCGATGGTGCCTACACAAGGTCGGAATTTCCGACAACATTGTCCGATAGGACAGAATCCATCGGAAAATCCGACCGTGTGTATGGGGCTTAAGAGTCATTAGATGCGGTGGCTGCATTTGTTTTATTTTTACCCGGCGACCTGGCCAGAAGCACACTTCCTGTTTTAGGGTGACAACGCTCAATCACTGTATCGTCTATATGGAGGAGTAGCGTTGTCACCCCGGGCTGCCCTCTCGTTTTAGACCACACTATTCCTCTCCATTACACGGGGGTGTTGTCTAGTTTACGGAAGACATCTGAGAAAGCTGATAAGAGATTCAGTTCAGTCAAGGGCAAGTTTCAAGGACACTGGATTTCTGGTAGGATCAACAGGTATAGTTCTGTACTTGCAAAAAACAACGTAGTACCCACATCTAAGGATTGGTGAGGTGTAATACACTATATTACCAAAAGTATTGGGACGCCTGCCTTTAGGCCCCTTTCACATGGACGGACCGTTCAGCTCCGCCTGTCAGTTTTGACGGCGGATCTTAATGGGCGCTCCATGTTAGTCTATGGAGCGTCGAATGTCAGCGGAGACATGTCCACTGACATCTGACCCGGTCCGATCCGCCAAAAGCAGACGTATGGCTCTACGTCCAGATCCGTCGCTGGCGGATCGGATCGGGTGAGATCTGATGAAATAGGACACGCTGCCCGTCTTCATCCGATCTCTCCATAGAGACCAGCGGCGCTCGCAAGCCCCTCCCCGCTCAGTGAGCAGAGAGGGACTTGTCATCCCCCGGTTCAGCGGAGATCAACAGAGAGATCTCCCGCTGAGCCGGCGGACAGAGGCGGGCTCCGTGGAAGCGGAGTCCGCCTCGTGTGAAAGGGGCCTTACACACACATGAACTTTAACGGCATCCCAGTCTTAGTCCGTAGGGTTCAATATTGAGTTGGCCCAGCCTTTGCAGCTATAACAGCTTCAGCTCTTCTGGGAAGGCTGTTCACAAGGTTTAGGAGGGTGTCTATGGGAATGTTTGACCATTCTTCCAGAAGAGCATTTGTGAGGTCAGACCTTGGACGAGAAGGCCTGACTCGCAGTCTCTGCTCTAATTCATCTCTAAGGTGTTCTATCAGGTTGAGGTCAGGACTCTGTGCAGGCCAGTCAAGTTCCTCCACCCCAAACTCGCTCATCCATGTCTTTATGGACCTTGCTTTGTGCACTGGTGGGCAGTCATGTTGGAACAGGAAGAGGCCGTCCCCAAACTGTTCCCACAAAGTTGGGAGCATGAAATTGTCCAAAATGTCTTGGTATGCTGACGTCTTAAGAGTTCCCTTCACTGGAACTAAGGGGCCAAACCCAACCCCTGAAAAACAACCCCATCCCATAATCCCCCGCTCCACTAAATGATTTGGACCAGTGCACAAAGCAAGGTCCATAAAGGCATGGATGAGCGAGTTTGGGACCTATTCCTGGTCTTAGTCCTGACCTCAACCCGATAGAACACCTTTCACAAGAAGAATGGTCAAACATTCCCATGGACACGCTCCTAAACCTTGTGGACGGCCTTCCCAGAAGAGTTGAAGCTGTTATAGCTGCAAAGGGTGGGGCCAACTCAATATTGAACCCTACGGACTAAGACTGGGATGTCATTAAAGTTCATGTGCGTGTAAAGGCAGGCGCCCCAATACTTTTGGTAATATAGTGTCTATCACTATTCCGTTCTCGGGTTTAGATACACTTTAAAGTAAGTTTGTATTGAGCAAACAAAGTATTAAGCATGCCACGTGCCGAACAGACAGCTCCATAACCTGCCAGATCGGACCTTTCTTTGTACAATACCCTCGTTAGCAGGAGATAGGCACCCTCCCCGCTCCTACAGTATATCACCCACCATCTTATCAGCCTATGGCAATGACTAAATACTGTCACCTGTTCTTGGTGTGCCTAGGCCCAAGCGTATATTGGGCATCTGAAAGTTGGTACCTACATAGGATCTTGGGTGGTTCCAGTGGTGATCTCTGCAGAATTGTTTAATGAGGACATCTTATGGTGCCCACCATCCAGGAAATGTCTCATTTAGTGCTTCTTGACATTTACTTTAATCCAGATACCAGGAAGTGGAAATCCAAGGCTGGCTCTTTGACACGCTGGTGGCTTGGGTGGAACCAGTCAGGATTTTATCGTATGCTTCCATGATCACTACAAAGGAGGTGTTACATAAGTTAATATCTATTATATCAATAATACATTTGTGTAATGCCCCGTACACACGATAGGATTTTCCGACAACAAAATCCATGGGATTTTTTCCGACGGATGTTGGCTCAAACTTGTCTTGCATACACACGGTCACACAAAGTTGGTCAGAAATTCCGAACGTGAAGAACGCGGTGACGTACAATAAGTACGGCGAGCTGAGAAAAATGAGGTTCAATAGCCAGTGCGGCTCTCCTGCTTGATTCCGAGCATGTGTGGAACTTTGTGCGTCGGAATTGTGTACACACGCTCGGAATTTCCGACAACGGATTTTGTTGGGTCGGAAAATTTGAGAACCAGATCTCAAGTTTTGTGTGACGGAAATTCCTACAAAAAATGTGTGATGGAGCCTACACACGGTCGGAATTTCTGACAACAAGGTCCTATCGCACATTTTTCATCGGGAAAATCCTATCGTGTGTACGCGGCATTAGCCATTGAAGCAACAGAGAATTCGATCTTCCTTGTGGTGAAACCCCTTCTCTTCTCCTGGTCTCTGGTCTTCTCCTGGTCCCTGGTCTTCTCCTGGTCTCTGGTCTTCTCCTGGCCCCTGGTCTTCTCCTGGTCCCTGGTCTTCTCCTGGTCTCTGGTCTTCTCCTGGTCTCTGGTCTTCTCCTGGCCCCTGGTCTTCTCCTGGTCTCTGGTCTTCTCCTGGTCTCTGGTCTTCTCCTGGTCCCTGGTCTTCTCCTGGTCTCTGGTCTTCTCCTGGCCCCTGGTCTTCTCCTGGTCTCTGGTCTTCTCCTGGTCCCTGGTCTTCTCCTGGTCTCTGGTCTTCTCCTGGCCCCTGGTCTTCTCCTGGCCCCTGGTCTTCTCCTGGTCTCTGGTCTTCTCCTGGTCTTTTACTGGATTTTCAACAATGACACCAGGAGTGGCACTGGTGTATAGGGTCACACTTGGCACAGTGTACCTAACCATGACCATTTATTTAGTGGACCTGTATGGAAGGTAGCCTCTGTGATACTCCAGAACTGTCCTTTTTCAGCATGCTACCAGACCAGCTTTCAACGGAACACCACAAGGGAAAGCCTTCTATGGGTGTAGCCACCTACCTATAAGCTCCTTGCCTTACCCTCTGCCACCACTCAATGCTCCCTATATTCGTACAAACCCTCTCCCTCACCTTAGGACAGTCTCTGCTTCTTCGCTCAATGTCCATTCATGGTGTGATTGAAGCAAAAGACAGAAAGTAGAGATGGTAGACAACTAATTACCAGCAACCTCTCGTTTCTCTCCTTAATACAAACCTGGCATTTTTACAACCCAGGAGCATTCATAAACAGGGATCATGAATGACATAGGTACTGCAGCCAGGTGCTCAGGGTTCAGCACAGCTCAGAGTAGCTCACTAAAGGTTTGGATGGCCTTTGTCTATATGATCTCCATTTGGGAGTATCTTTGTTGTTTCTGGTGTTGGAGAACTGCTATTGCATCCTTCATGGGGCATGTTCAAAACAACCACTGTCCTCCAAAGGCAAGAAGATCTCATTCCTGGTCTATCAAAGGACCTTCTTCTTAAAGACCCTCTATCTTCAAGTCACAAGATCCCAACTGAAGGCCAACTTCACCAATCAGGCAAAGGAGAGCTTGTTCCTAAGGATCCCTTACATTACTCTTCTCTTGATATCTGATGTACCGGGAGGCAGTCATTTCATACTTTGATAACAGATTGGTTGTCTCTTGGCCCAAAACTCCTCATAGGTAGGGATGAGCTTCGAGTTCGAGTCAAACTCATGTTCGACTCGAACATTGCCTGTTCGGCTGTTCAGCGAACAATTTGGGGTGTTCGCGGCAAATTCGAAAAAGTCTATGGGAGAAATCTTAAGTGCTAATTTTAAAAGCCTATATGCAAGTTATTGTCATAAAAAGTGTTTGGGGACCCGGGTCCTGCCCCAGGGGACATGTATCAATGCAATTTTTTTTTTTAAAACTGACGTTTTTTCAGGAGCAGTGATTTTAATAATGCTTAAAGTGAAACAATAAAAGTGTAATATTCCTTTAAATTTCATACCAGGGGGGGGGGGGGGTGTCTATAGTATGCCTGTGAAGGGGCACATACCAGACCCTTATCTGAGCAAGCAAACCTGGCAGGCCGCAGGAAAAGAGGGGGGGACGAGAGCGGCCCCCCTCCCTCCTGAACCGTACCAGGCCACATGCCCTCAACATTGGGAGGGTGCTTTGGGGGTCTGTGACCCCTCAAAGAACCATGTCCCCACAACCCTGGCCATTGGTTGTGGGGGTCTGCGGGCGGGGGGGCTTATCGGAATCTGGAAGCTCCCTTTAACAAGGGGACCCCCAGATCCCGCCCCCCCTGTGTGAAATGGTAGGGGGGTACAAAAGTACCCCTACCATTTCACCAAAAAAGTGACAAAAATTTTAAAAAGGACAGGAGACGGTCTTTGACAATTCCTTTATTAAAATCTTCATTCTTCTGGTCTTCCTTTCTTCATCCTTCGGTTTCTTCATCTTCTTCTTCTTCCATCTTCTACCATATTCTTCCATCTTCTTCTTCCATCTTCTTCTTCCTCCGATCCGCTTCTTCTTGCTCTGGTCTTCTCGTCCGGCATCTTCTTCCACGGCGTCGGCGTCTCTTCTTGGGCCGCTCCGCGCAATGGTAGGCTCCCGTTGTGTGAGGCTTCGCTGCGTCTGACAGCTCTTTTATAACAGAGCACCTGGTGACCCCGCCCCCCTCTGACGCACGGGGATGTGCTAGTGGTAAGCACAATGTACTGCGATCAATAAATATACTGATAATAGTGGTGGCCGATAGATAAATATGTAAAAAGTGCGAAAGTGTCAAAATGACTAATGACACATACATATAATAGCTAGTAAAACATCATAAATATGAGACATAAACAATATCAATAAAATATATAAAAAATATTAGGTGAACATATGGTGTAGATCAATATAAAATATAAAGGGCATACTGCAAAGAATAAATATATATAACCGTGACGTGTCGGTATATATAGTAAAACTGTGAGGTGCTGGTATATATAATAACACTGGCTATGCGATACAGTGTAGAAAAAAGTTGATATCTCAATCTGCGGAATGTGATGATAGTGCAGAAAGTAAGATGCACTGACAAGAATAAACAATTAAACAGTGAATGAAAGTGCACAATGCATTAAAGGTGCAGATAGTGAAGTATAAGTGGAGCTAGTCTGCTTGACTAGAGAGAGTTATACATATATAGATATGCCCCAAAAAAAACCGCAGAATGCGATTTGCAAAAAACTGAGATGCAAAAAAACGCAGAATGCGATTTAACAGAGAAAATGCAATTTCAACAGAAAAAAATGCAAAATAGAGTAGCACAAAGTTATTATATGAGAACGTGGCTGGAAATAAATATCCGTAAAGAGGTAAATGTGACCAAAATCAAGTAGCAGACTCAGCTGCATGCACATAGGTCCGTGATATAGAGAAAAAAGGTCCTTGACAGTTTGATAACTGTGATTACAAATCTCGGTGTAAGTGATATGATCCTTATACAGGAGTGGTGTTCGTGCAGTGGGGTGTCATAAAATAGTGGGGGGCGTTCCTCTTCGTGCGGGGCACACTATGATAAGTAATGGACCCTTACCTTGCAGGAAAGGGTTAACCGCATAAAGATAGTGATATGGGTTCTGCTGTCCTCTTCTTCTAACGTGCTGCTCTGCCTAGGACGGTGCGTGTTTCCTTCTTCCTTCCCTGGCTCCTGGTACCTTTAGCCTTATCTCTCTCGGCAATCGCCGGAGTGGTAGGTGAAAAATAAATGCAAGGGGGAGCCGTATAGTGTAGTACGTTTAACCGCTTCCCGACCGCCTCATGTACATATACGTCTACAGAATGGCACGGGCAGGCAAAACCACGTACCTGTACGTGGCCCTTTAAATGCCTGCCCGTGGGTCGCGCGCGCCGCCAGCGGTGCGCTCGCGACCCGGTCGGGAGCTCCGTGACCCCGGCCGCAGGACCAGCGGACCCGATCGCCGCTGGTGTACCGCGATCGGGTCACAGAGCTGAAGAACAGGGAGAGGTCTGTGTAAACAAACCTCTCCCCGCGCTTCCTACTCTGCCTGTCATTGATTGGCTGTTCCCGGTCATCGGGAAAGCCGATCAATGATGTCAGATGTCAGCCCCGCCCCCTAATGTAAAAAAACACACACACGTCACAGCCCATAACCCCTCCCCTCCCCCTAGTGGTTAACTCTTTCACTACAACTGTCATTTATACAGAAATCAATGCATTTAAATAGCACTGATTGCTGTATAAATGACAATGGTCCCAAAAATGTGTCAAAAATGTCCGATGTGTCCGCCATAATTTGGCAGTCAGAATAAAAATCGCTGATCGCCGCCATTACTAGTAAAAAAAAATATATTTAATAAAAATGCTATAAAACTATCCCCTATTTTGTAAACGCTATAACTTTTGCGCAAACCAATCAATAATCGCTAATTGCGTTTTTTTTTACCAAAAATATGTAGAAGAATACGTATCGGCCTAAACTGAGGAAAAAAAATGTTTTTTTATATATTTTTGGGGGATATTTATTATAGCAAAAAGCAAAAAATATTGCATTTTTTTCAAAATTGACGCTCTATTTTTGTTTATAGCGCAAAAAATAAAAACCGCAGGGGCGATCAAATACCACCAAAAGAAAGCTCTATTTGTGGGAAAAAAAAGGACCCCAATTTTGTTTTGGAGCCACGTCACACGACCGCGCAATTGTCAGTTAAAGCGACGCAGTGCCGAATCGCAAAAAGGGGCCTGGTCCTTTGGCTGCCAATTGGTCCGGGGCTGAAGTGGTTAAATAATAGCTTAGTAAGCAGTTTATTCAAGCATTAAAGTAGAAACTCACAATAAAAAACTCACAGAATAAAAATAAAGGTTTTGCTTATCTCCAAACGAGCGCCAAACTCGTTATCTTTCAGGTATGAATGCCTCTCTGTGTCCCTACGCTTGGCGTCATGTGACTTCATCAGGGGGCATTTCAATGAATGACTGTCCTCTGTGTTACGGAGCCGGCAATTCATTAGCCGCGAGTGATTTTAAATAGCTTTTTTTCCTGCAAAAATGACACTTTGTGCAGGGACAGTTCTAAGCACGGGAAACATGCGCCCCTTCACAGGCATACTATACACACCCCCCAGATATGAAATTTTAAGGAATATTACACTTTTATTGTTTCACATTAAGCATTATTAAAATCACTGCTCCTGAAAAAACTGCCGTTTTAAAAAAAAAAAAAAATTGCATTGATACATGTCCCCTGGGGCAGGACCCAGGTCCCCAAACACTTTTTATGACAATAACTTGCATATTAGCCTTTAAAATTAGCACTTTTGATTTTGAATGTTCGAGTCCCATAGACTTTAATAGGGTTCTAAAGTTCACACGAGCTTTAGGTCTGTTCGCAGGTTCTGGTGCGAACCGAACAGGGGGGTGTTCGGCTCATCCCTACTCATAGGTATAAATGGTGATTCCTGGTTGTCTTCATGACCACAAGAGATGTTAGGTTAGGGTACAATGATGGAAGACAGAGTTAGTAGTTAAGAGTACAATGATGGAAGACAGACATAGTAGGTAATAATACAATGATAGTAGACAGGGATAGTATGTAAGGGTACAATGATAGTAGACGGAGATAGTAAGTAAGGGTACAATGATAGTAGACAGAGATATTAGGTAAGGATACAATGATAGTAGATGGAGATGGTAGGTAAGGGAACAATGATAGTAGACAGAGATGGTAGGTAAGGGTACAATGATAGTAGACGGATATAGTAAGTAAGGGTATAATGATAATAGACGGAGATAGTAAATAAGGGTACAATGATAGTAGACAACGATAGTAGGTAAGGTTACAATGATAGTAGACGGAGATAGCAAATGGCGGTAAAATGATAGTAGACAGAGATAGTAAGTAAGGGTACAATGATAGAAGACAGATGGTAGGTAAGGACACAATGATAGTAGGCAGAGATAGTAAGTAAGGGTACAATGATAGTAGACAAAGATGGTAGGTAAGGGTATAATGATAGTAGACAGAGATGATAGGTAAGGGTAAAATGATAGTAGACAGAGATGGTAGGTAAGGGTACAATGATAATAGACGGAGATGGTAGGTAAGGGTACAATGATAGTAGACAGAGATGATAGGTAAGGGTATAATGATAGTAGACGGAGATGGTAGGTAAGGGTACAATGATAGTACACGGAGATGGTAGGTAAGGGTACAATGATAGTGGACAGAGATAGAAGGTAAGTGTACAATGATGGAAGACAGAGATGTGGTAATAGGTAAGGGTATAATGATATGTAGAAGGAGATCATGGACATCAGAGATAGTAGGTGATGAATAATATCGAGCATATATTAGTGTAAAATGATAAATGCAGAGCCCAGATTCCGCCTCTCTCCCTCGTCTCCCCTCCCTTCCATAAAAAGAGGAGTTGTGTCAGCCAGCAGTCATATGACACCTGTCCTACCTGCAGCTGCTACATCCCTATTCATACTGCTCTCACCTGTACCTGCAGGGCATCAGTCTCACAAGGTTTCCCTGGATAGAGAGGACATTGATCATATCAGGTACCGAGGCACCGAGAAGAGCTCATGTAACCTTGGAGGGGCTGAAAGAAAACCAGGACACCTTCTGTCGTCTCTTTGAAGCTGGACCTTCTGGATGGTAAGTTTTGTGTTTTCATTTAGACAAAGTAGTGTCAAAATTACTATAGACTGTCCGTTATGGAGCTTCTTGTTCAGCATTTCACCTTTTTTAAAAAAAAAGTTCACACTGGCATTAAGAGCAGGCGTTTGATAGGAGTTTGACAGGCGTTAAAAATGTCCCTCAAACGCCTATGCACAAGATATAATAGACAGTGCATAGTGCTGTTTACATTAAGCATTAGCCACGCGTTGCTTCAAAAATTGAAGCCTCATGTCGAGTCAGGAGGCGTTTGGAGCCTTTCAGCACCTCCCGTTCAAGTCTATGGTAACGATTCGCTTACTGACATATATTCTTCACACATGGGGAACTGCACCAAATTCTTTAACAATATCATTGTATGCGGTCTCTTACTATTTCCCTCCATTATCTCCCCTATAATAGAAGTTAGAGCTGTAGATATTGGGCGAAGACTTTGACCTTCTTTAAAACATGGGCAGCACGGATGTTAACATCCATCGGTACCAAGCCAGTCATTTCTGGGTCTTTAAAAAATGAGAAACAATGGCTTACGTATATACTGTATAACTGAACTCAACTCTCTTAGGACTCATGGGTGAAAGCCATCTGCTCCAGGTGCTTTATTCACATTTTTTTTGTTTTTGGAACATATATATGGTGAGCCATTGAGCCATGGAAGGTTCCTTGTGTTAATACTGTTCCCATATTGTACATCAGCACCACCACCCTCCCTTTGTAGCTCTATATAGGGTTACAGAACATGTGAGTTCTATGGAAATGTGAGGAATAAATAACACCAGCTCACTCCTTCCATTATATTCATTCTCAGAAATGTCCATTGCTCACTTTTCAGTCTGTCCTCGCCCATATACTAGACAGATATACTAGACAGTGCATAGTGCTGTTCACACTAAGCGTTAGCCACACATTGCCTCAAAAATTGAAGCCTCATGTCGAGTCAGGAGGAGTTTGGAGCCTTTCAACGCCTCCCATTGAAGTCTATGGTAACGCTCCGCTTACTGACATATTCTTCACACATGGTGAACTGCACCAAATTCTTTAACAATATCATTGTATGCGCGGTCTCTTACTATTTCCCTCCATTATCTCCCCTATAATAGAATTTACACTTGTAGAGCTGTAGATATTGGCCGAAGACTTTGACCTTCTTTAAAACATGAGCAGCACGGATGTTAACATCCATCGGTACCAAGCCAGTCATTTCTGTGTCTTTAAAAAATGAGAAACAATGGCTTACATATATACTGTATAACTGAACTCAACTCTCTTAGGACTCATGGGTGAAAGCCATCTGCTCCAGGTGCTTTATTCAAATTTTTTGGGGTTTCTGGACCATATACATGGTGAGCCATTGAGCCATGGAAGGTTCCTTGTGTTAATACTGTTCCCATATTGTACATCAGCACCACCACCCCTCCCTTTGTAGCTCTATATAGTGTTATAGAATGTGAGTTCTATGGAAATGTGAGGAATAAATAAAAACCAGCTCACTCCTTCCATTATATTCATTCTCAGAAATGTCCATTGCTCACTTTTCAGTCTGTCCTCGCCCATATACTAGACAGATATACTAGACAGTGCATAGTGCTGTTCACACTAAGCGTTAGCCACACATTGCCTCAAAAATTGAAGCCTCGTGTCGAGTCAGGAGGAGTTTGGAGCCTTTCAACGCCTCCCATTCAGGTCTATGGTAACGCTCCACTTACTGACATATTCTTCACACATGGGGAACTGCACCAAATTCTTTAACAATATTATTGTATGCGGTCTCTTACTATTTCCCTCCATTATCTCCCCTATAACAGAAGTTACACTTGTAGAGCTGTAGATATTGGGCGAAGGCTTTGACCTTCTTTAAAACATGGGCAGCACGGATGTTAACATCCATCGGTACCAAGCCAGTCATTTCTGGGTCTTTAAAAAATGAGAAACAATGGCTTACGTGTATACTGTATAACTGAACTCAACTCTCTTAGGACCCATGGGTGAAAGCCATCTGCTCCTGGTGCTTTATTCACATTTTTTGGGTTTCTGGATCATATACATGGTGAGCCATTGAGCCATGGAAGGTTCCTTGTGTTAATACTGTTCCCATATTGTACATCAGCACCACCACCCCTCCCTTTGTAGCTCTATATAGTGTTATAGAATGTGAGTTCTATGGAAATGTGAGGAATAAATAACACCAGCTCACTCCTTCCATTATATTCATTCTCAGAAATGTCCATTGCTCACTTTTCCGCCTGTCCTCGCCCATTTTCTTAGAAAACCGATGAACGCTGCCCTAGAATCTTTCCGATAGGCAGCACATTATTGAATTCCACGTAAATTGTGTGACTCTCCAGACACACCTACCTGGGAAAATCAGGCGAAGAAAACATTTGCAAATCCTTCAATTCTCCTGATCTGTCGATCGCTGCTTTTCTTGCATTTTGTCTTGTTGGTAAAAAGGGGGGCTCAGTGGGTCCATGGGTCCATGGGTGGGCTACAGGTCCTTCCCAAGTCTTGTAGGACTTTCCTAGTACAAGAATGGTCTTGGAGTGGTTGGGATAACTCTATTGCCGCGTACACACACGAGCGGACTTTTCGACAGCAAAGGTCCGACGGAACTAATGCGTTGGACAATTCGATCGTGTGTGGGCTCCATCGGGACTTTTGCTTTCGAAAAATCTTGCGGACTTTAGAAATAGAACATGTTTCAAATTCTTCCTCCGGACCCAGTTCCTATCGAGAAATCCGCTCGTCTGTGTGCTGGTCCGACGGACAAACGACGGCGCTAGGGCAGCTATTGGCTACTGGCTACGAACTTCTAGTCTAGTCGTACGTCATCACGTTCGAATCCGTCGGACTTTAGTGTGATTGTGTGAGGCCAAGTCCGTTCATTTCCGACGGAACTCCGCCGAAAGTCCGTCGGAAAGACCGCCGGACCCAGTCCGTCGAAAAAGTCCGCTCGTGTGTACGTGGCATAAGTCGGGGGGAAATCAATTTGGAGGTCCAGATTGTGAGTGGGGCATCTGTTCTCCCCCCCTTTTTACTACCCTTACTACATTCATGGACATCTGAAACGTCGTCCCTCTTTGAGATACATCCATAAGGATTTCTCCATCTTGAGGATAATCGGGTGTTCCTGTTGCAGTAGCCCAGTGTCCCCAAACCGAATTGGGTACCCGTTGGTCGTACCAAGCCATACAAGCCCGTTTGACCCTCAGAACATATGTTCTTGTGGGTTCAAACCTTCCGGTAAGCCTCCCAACTTTCGGTGGTGGTACCCCTCACTTCAAGTTATACATCCCGGTTCACTGTTTGGACGTTCACGTGAAGTTTTGCATTATATTTTGCACAAGTGTCACCTAGATTTTTTTGGACATTTACCATTAGTCACATTATATATCATTTTTGCACATGGTATTCCTTTTCATGCACTACTTGAATTGGACTTATTACTTGTTATTTGATACACGTGTCACGATATGTATTTTTAGAGCGCTACACTATTTGTTTCCTTTGAGTGGGGCATTGCTTGCTGGAGTCAAGGAGAAGACATAAGACACGGTTAGCCGTCATGGACCCTGTAGGATCTGGAAATCTTCATATTTTATGTTTGGAAAAGACACTTCCACCGGTGTTGGAGATGCTTTGTAGCATTTTGTCTTGTTGGTGGCAGGGGGCTCAGTGGCCGTTTAGTTCCATATGGTGGGGTACAGGTACTTCTCAAATCTTCTATGATTTTCCTAGTAGAAGGATAGCCTTGCAGTGGTTGGGGGTAACTCTTAAGCCCCATACACACGCGCGGACAATCCGTGGACCAGGTCCGTCGGACCATGTCCGTCATACTTTGTCTGATGTTGGTTTTGCGTACACACGATCGGACAAAGTTGTTGGAAAATCCGATCATTCTGAACGTGGTGACGTTTGTTGCCTACGACGGGACTACGTAGAGGCTAGTAGCCAATAGCTTTGGTCTTGTAATGTGATCTGAGCATGCGTGGCACTTTGTCCGGTCGGACAAGCGTACACACGATCGGATTTGGTGTGATCGGACCGGGTTGACGGGAAATCTTTCCAGCAGGAGATAAGACTTTGTCCGACGGACAAACCGACGAACACTGTCCGATGGTGCATACACACGGTCTGATTTTCCGACAACATTGTCCGATCGGACCAAATTGATGAAAAAGTCCGACCGTGTGTATGGGGCTTTACTCGGGGGGGGGGGGCAATCAGTCTGGAGGTGGAGGAACAGAACAGTCCGGCTTTTGGGGGCGTGGCCTGCAACGGAGCTGAATGGCAGCATAGCTCCGGAGCTCCGGTGACCCGGTGGACTCAGCGACTACACAACGGCTCAAACACACCTCGTTTGTATCCCTGCAACTGGCGTTCCGATCCGGGTGACTGAGGGGACCATGCCCCACAAGCGAAAGACATTTTTCAAACCCCAGAGGCTGATGGACGACTTCACTAGGCCGCGGTCTGGAGGTAAGCAAGATGGCGCCGGCGCGTCCTCACCCCCGGCCCACGACCAACAGCCAAACCTACCAGACTACAACATCTCACCCCTCAATAACATCCCAGAAAGCTGCACAAGCTCCCCAGCCACTCACTCACCGTCAGGAAGCCCGGCCAAGTCCAAACTTAAGCTGGATGGCAAAGGATTTGATCCGGCCATGAGCCCAGTCTCAGACATGGGGGAGGACACGAGGGAGCTGCCGGAATCCATCACCTCTTTCCCCACTATGAATCAACCGGTGCTTGACACCGTCCTAAAAGACATGCTGGTCTCACTAAGGAGTACTTTGCAAACAGACATGATTAAATGCATGCACCAGATCAGTGGGGAAGTTAAAGCGGTAGAAGGCAGAGTTGACCACATTGAGAGGAAGATGGGGGAATACGCATCCACCATCAATGAATTGGTGGATGCTAGTGAGGAACAAGAAGAAGACTCAAATTGGATTAAAAACAAATTAGCAGATATTGAAGACAGGTCCAGGAGGAACAACCTTAAAATCAGGGGGATCCCCGAGTCAATACAGCCGTCTGACCTGAGAGCATATGCATCCGACCTATTTACCTCCCTCCTACCTGAAATTTCCGTGATGGAGATCACCATAGACAGAATCCATAGATTGCCCAAACCGTCACATTTACCTGAAAAAATCCCAAGAGATGTGATCCTACGCCTACACTTCTTTCATGTGAAAGAACAACTGATGCAAGTGATGCGCAAACAAGAACAGATCCCACCACAATATCAAAATCTGCAATTTTATGCGGATCTTTCCCAGCACACTCTACAAAAGAGGAGAAACCTAAATACAATCACCAAAGTGCTTAGAAACCATCATATCCCGTACAGATGGGGATTCCCAACAAAAATCACCATAACCAACCAAGACAAATCATTTGTTGTGGACTCACTTGAAAAAGGCCTAGCCTTATTGAAGGAATGGAAAATTCTCCCTGACTCAGATGCAAACATCAATCCCCACCCCAACCGACCTAACTCAATCCAGGACTGGAAGGCAGTCTCACAAAGGAACGCCAGGTCACATGTGTAACTCCATACAGGAATCAGTAAACGACACATGTCCACCCGAGGGTCTCCGGTCAGCCCAATGGGCCAGAACTCTCCCCTCATACTTGAATTAGCAGCAAGTAGCTGCACTCAGACACTTCCTTCGGGAACAATTGAAGATGAGCCCCTACAAGGCTCCAGTGAACCAATCTTCACACGCGCTATTGTTTGACCTCACACAGGTTATATGTTTCTGTTCTCTTTTGTTTTTTTTCTCCTCTTCTCTCTCCCCACCCTTCTCTCCGCCCAGCTGGATCCACAAGGATGGAACTCAAGTCATCTCCGCCAAAAGATTCTCCAGTATCGGACCACATGCCCCTCTTCGCATCCGAATACCATGCATCAACACAGAAGATACGGACTGGTCCATAAACGCAGTGAGTAACCGAAACAAGCACCCGCACATACCACTAAAGCTCCACACTGGATTGTCTGGGTCCTCTCGTCGAGAATCCAGACAATGGATGAAGCATAATCTACACTCCCAATATGGCTATTAACTTTATGTCCATGAATGTCAAGGGCCTTAACCACCCAGTTAAAAGAAAGTCACTATGGAAAGAGGCATTGCAGCAGAAAAGCGACGTAGTGTGTGCACAGGAATCACATTTCTGTGCAACCATGGCGCCTTCGTGCAAACACAAGAACTTTCCACACATTTTCTTTGCCAACGCTGCATCCAAAACAAAAGGAGTGCTAATCGCAGTGCGAGACACTGTGGCCTTTAAATTACACGAGGAATATAAAGATACTAACGGACGATTTCTTATTCTTGTCTGCGACATCAACCAAACAACCTACACTATAGTAAACGTATATGCACCCAACAAACATCAAATTCACTTCTTTCACAAACTCATGAAAAAAGTCAATAACTACAAGAAAGGTCTGCTGGTGTTATGTGGAGACTTCAACATAGTCCCTGACCACAAGATCGATACTACCACTACAGCCACCCGCTCACCCATGTCTCTCCGGAACTCATTACACCAAGAAGATTTACATGATGCGTGGAGATGTCTCCACCCAGGTGAAAGAGACTATTCCTTTTTTTCTTCGCCACATCACACGTACACCAGGATTGATCTCTTCTTGGTAGACCAACGCACACTATCCAGAACTATAGCCTCAACAATAAACATGATCACATGGTCTGACCATGCGTCCATCACCCTCTCCTTGAAGGACGCTTCCAACATTGATACCAGACCCCTTTGGAGAGCGAACTCTTTCCTTATGCAAAACCCAAGCAACAAGATACATATTGAAGAACAATTGAAGGAATTTTTTTCTCTAAATGAACCTTCAATGCACAATAATTTCGTCCTCTGGAATGCTCACAAGGCATTCATCCGAGGAATCTTTATCAAACTGGGGGCAAGGGCGAGAAGGCTGAGGCAACAGAAACTAAAAGATATTACAACCGAAATATTTAAACTAGAAGCCCAAAACAAAAATCAATCATCCCAAACACTCTCCACTACACTGACACGACTAAGACAAGAACTCCGAAACCTCCTACTGGAGGAATTTGAAAGGAACACAAAAAGACTCAAAATGACTCACTACGCCCAGGGCAACAGAGCAGGCAAATTACTTTCACACCAAATCAAAGGACACAGACTCAAAACAAAAATTCCCTACATCATCCACCCCACTACAAAACATCACATGCAACACCCACAAGACATAGCCAACGCTTTTAGCCACTACTATAGCACGCTGTACAATCTGAAAGACGACATAAACACCCCACAACCCACCACAGGACTGATAAATGACTTCTTACACAAAGTATCTCTACCAAAAATCTCACAACAACAAGCAGACTTTTTAAACCTACCCTTTACTGAAGACGAAATTAGAAGGACAATAGACTCACTTCCTGCCAACAAATCCCCTGGACCAGACGGATTCATAGGAGAATATTACCGCACATACAAATCTATCCTTACGCCTTATTTGTGCAAAATCTTTAACACAGCGGCTGCCTCCTCGTCCTTCCCCTCAGAAATGCTTGAAGCAATCATTGTAACCCTACCCAAGCCAGGGAAGGAACCGAATACCCCGGCCAACTTCAGACCCATATCATTATTGAACAACGATGTAAAAATATATGCCAAATTAATAGCGAACCGTCTGATGGACATACTACCCAGCGTTATTAATGCCGATCAGACGGGTTTCACTAAGGGGCGCCAGACTTCAGACGCCACTAGGAGATTAATTAATGCGATCCACTTGGCCAACCTACGGCAAGGGCCTTCTCTGCTGTTGGCCTTAGACGCAGAGAAGGCCTTTGACAGGGTCCACTGGGGCTACCTAGAGACAGTTCTACAGAAATTCGGGTTTTCGGGCCCCATACTCCAAGCAATTCTGGCCTTATATTCCAAACCTTCTGCTCGTGTATATACCTCAGGGATTTTGTCGAACCCTTTCTTCATCACCAATGGCACTCGCCAGGGGTGCCCCCTTTCACCGTTAATTTTTAATTTGATACTGGAGCCCCTAGCCACCTATATCAGAAACCAACAGTCCATCACCGGGATCCACTCCCATAAATCAGAACACACTATAAGCCTGTTCGCGGATGACATTATCCTAATGCTGACAAACCCTGAAACTTCCCTGGCTTCGGTACACAAATCACTGCAAATGTTCCAAAAAATTTCATATTATAAAGTAAATGAAAATAAATCATATCTACTTGGCATAAAGGTTCCGACAAAAATGCAAACTGCACTCAGTTCACGGTTTCCATACACATGGTGCACAGACAATATAAAATATTTAGGAATTAATCTTACGGCCACCACCAAAGATCTTTATGATGCAAACTACCTCCCACTCCTTAGCGCTTTGCCACAAAAGCTAAACGACATCTCCAAAACAGAACTTCTATGGTCAGGACGCTTAGCAGCATTCAAAATGATAGTCCTCCCACAATTAATATATCTCTTCAGAGCATTGCCTATTCCAGTCCCTAATAAGTATTTCCATAAAGTACAATCTCTCATAAATAAATTCCTCTGGAGGGGGAAAAAAGCTAGATGGGCATTCAACAAATCTACAGCAGCAAGGAATGCAGGGGGAGTGGGACAAGTAGTGATTAAGGACTACTACACAGCGGCAATATTAGCTCAACTGAGGGGTTGGTTCCCAAATTCCCCAAACACAAAATGGCAAGAATTAGAAGAATTTCAGATAAGGGGACATGACCTATACAGCTATGTGATGGCCAACTCTCCTGATCACCACGCAACTAGAGACTATGCTCCCCCTATGCAAGCGTCCATAACAGCCTGGAAATCACTCTTATCCTCATACCCTGAAAGCGCGCAAACCACTCCACTTCCAACCCCAATAACCAGTCTTGCACTAGCCATCCCAGATCTAAATGTGACCCATTGGTCCAAGAAAGGCATCACCAAAATCTCAGACCTAATGATAGGCCCCTCAATAAAAACGTTCAGGGCATTACAAATAGAGTTCTCCCTTGAAAAATCAGAACACTATAAGTACATCCAGATTCAACATTTATTAAACTCCACCTCTGCCCCTCCTTCCGAGATTCACTTACCTTGGAGAATAAACATGTTCCTTACGAAAGAAACTACAAACATCAAAGGAATATCTCTATTCTACAACTCCATAAGCAACAAACTAAGTTTCACCAAGCTATCCAACATCATAGCTTGGGAAAATGAACTAGGTACACAATACACCTCAGATCAATGGCAACAGGCATTACAAACGACATACAAGTCCACTAAATGCATTAACCTCTGGGAACTAACACAAAAAATCCTACTACGTTGGTACTTAACACCACATAGGATTGCCAAATTCGACCCACATACCTCCCCACTATGTTGGAGAAACTGCAACAAACCAGGCACCCTTATCCACATACTGTGGGAATGCCCTCACATCAGAGAAGTCTGGTCCAAGACTTTCCAGATAATAGGAACAATATGCAAAACGCTGGTCCCCTTGGACCCAGGGTTGGCCATCCTGTCCTTGGGAATCACCGCATATCCAAAAAATTTTAGAACTATAATATCACACATTTTACTAAGCACAAGACTAGTCATCATGAGACACTGGAAGGACAGTAATCCACCTCATATTAGAGAAATACTGAACACCACTTCCACCCACGCCTCATACGAAATAATGTTTGCATCATCGCAAGGCAGATATAACCTCTCGCTAAATAGTTGGAAACCGTGGACTGACTGGTACACCCTAAACTTAGATTCTTACCTAGACTAACGTTCTTGAAGATCTTGGAGCCCCCTGTACAAGGATCAGACTTGAGCGGAGAGAATATCCCTTCCCCTGCCCCCCTTTCCCTCTCCCCTCCTTCTTTCACCTATCTTCGTTCTCCTGTCTCCCTTGAACCCTTACTTTATTTGTTCAAATGTGTTAAGTTGACGCCCCAGCTAATAATCCTGAAAATACCTAAACTAACCTAACCATATACTAAGAATAAGTGTTTTTGATGTTATTGCACCTAATCATTCTAAGAAGACCACGTTTCCCTGGGAGGGAGGAGATCCCCTCCAAGTGACAAATTGTGTACCCCGATGGGAAGTCGCGGGGGGGGTCGAATCCTTCTCGTGGCAACAGGGGGCGCGGTAAGAGCACCCGATCGCCAAAACAGTTACAGGTGCACTAATAAGACAGTCAACTATACTGTACCAGTTGCATTATATGACTAAATATGATGAACAAATGCTATGTACCTTATGACGACCTGTTGTCGTATTTCTATGCTCTACCTTTTACCAAAGTTTTGTATTATTCTTGAAAAATATTCAATAAAAAATATTGTTTAAAAAAAAAAAAGAACAGTCCGGCTTTTTCCGGGGGCGATTCGGTCTTTTTCGGCGGCGCGCGCGACAGAGCGTCTCGGCGGCGGGAAATTTAAACCCGGACAAGACTGAAAATGACGCTGGCAAGTTACAATGACACTGGGCAAGGCTGCAATGACGCTGGGCAAGGCTGCAATGACGCTGGGCAAGGCTGCAATGACGCTGGGCAAGCTACAATGACACTGGACAAGCTACAATGACACTGGGCAAGGCTGCAAATGACGCTGGGCAAGGCTGCAAATGACGCTGGGCAAGGCTGCAAATGACGCTGGGCAAGGCTGCAATGACGCTGGGCAAGCTACAATGACACTGGACAAGCTACAATGACACTGGGCAAGGCTGCAATGACGCTGGGCAAGCTACAATGACACTGGACAAGCTACAATGACGCTGGGCAAGGCTGCAAATGACGCTGGGCAAGGCTGCAAATGACGCTGGGCAAGGCTGCAATGATGCTGGGCAAGCTGCAATGACACTGGGCAAGGCTGCAAATGATACTGATGATGCGTCTCGGCGGCGGGAAATTTAAACCCGGACAAGACTGAAAATGACGCTGGCAAGTTACAATGACACTGGGCAAGGCTGCAATGACACTTGGCAAGGCTGCAATGACGCTGGGCAAGCTACAATGACACTGGACAAGCTACAATGACACTGGGCAAGGCTGCAATGACACTTGGCAAGGCTGCAATGACGCTGGGCAAGCTACAATGACACTGGACAAGCTACAATGACACTGGGCAAGGCTGCAAATGACGCTGGGCAAGGCTGCAAATGACGCTGGGCAAGGCTGCAAATGACGCTGGGCAAGGCTGCAAATGACGCTGGGCATGGCTGCAATGACGCTGGGCAAGGCTGCAAATGACGCTGGGCAAGCTGCAATGACACTGGGCAAGCTGCAATGACGCTGGGCAAGGCTGCAAATGATGCTGGGCAAGCTGCAAATGACGCTGGGCAAGCTGCAATGACGCTGGGCAAGGCTGCAACGACGCTGGGCAAGCTACAATGACACTGGGCAAGGCTGCAAATGACGCTGGGCAAGGCTGCAATGACACTGGGCAAGCTGCAATGACGCTGGGCAAGCTGCAATGACGCTGGGCAAGCTGCAATGACACTGGGTAAGGCTGCAAATGACGCTGGGCAAGCTGAAATGACACTGGGCAAGCTGCAAATGACGCTTAAATGTAAGTTGTTTTTTTTCCCTAAACTTCCCTCCTAAAACTTTTTTTCCTTAAAATGCCCTCCTAAACTTGGGGTGCGTGTTATATGCCGATAAATACGGTATGTTTTTTTGCACAATTGCGTATAGTTTATATACTGTTTTTGTGCTTGCTTGCAAAATTAAAGTGGGCCGGTCTGGATGAAGTCCAGCGCCAAATTTTTGTCCCAGTCCGGCCCTGCAGCATACCCATCAAAATCCACATGTCCTATTTGTTCTGTTTGATTAAACATGTTTGTGAAAGTACATAAAATTCAACTAGAAAAGCCCTTGCTGACAAAATATAGACTATATCACCAAAAGTATTGGGACGCCTGCCTTTGGGTGAACATGAACTTTTATGGTATCCCAGTCCAAATCATTTGGTGGAGGGGGGATTATGGTGTGGAGGTGTTTCTCAGGGGTTGGGCTTGGCCCCTCATGGGTTGGGCTTGGCCCCTTTGTTCCAGTGAAGGGAACTCTTAAGGCATCAACATACCAAGACAATTATGACAATTTCATGCTTCCAACTTTGTGGGAACAGTTTGGGGACGGCCCCTTCCTGTTCCAACATGACTGCCCACCAGTGCACAAAGCAAGGTCCATAGAGACATGGATGTGCGAGTTTGGGGTAGAGGAACCTGACTGGTCCGCAACCTCAACCCGATAGAACACCTTTGGGATGAATTAGAGCGGAGACTGCAAAACCAGACCTTCTCGTCCAACATCAGTGCCTGACCTCACAAATGCGCTTCTGGAAGAATGGTCATACATTCCCATATTGAAAAAATGACATCATAGTCATGTCATGCTAATGACTATGATGTAACTTTTTTCAATACCCTCAGTATACTGTGTATATTTATCCAGTATTATTTGGAAGGGCTCAATCATTGTCGATCATTTTGCATTTGAATTTCATAGATTATAGATTAGATTATATTTATAGATTAGATATATAGATTATATTTATAGATTAGATATATAGATTATATTTTCTGTGAAAAACCCCTGATGAAGGAGACAGCATCCATCTCTGAAACGCGTCGGGTTCAGGAAGTTATATCTTTTTTTTGCATTTTTGTATACGCCGTATTCATGGTCATGTGAAATATTTTATATATGTTTTCTAATAAATGTTCTTTATTTTTTCTACTACTTCTCGATGTTTATGTGGTAGTGCCTTCAAAGCCCCACCCTAGGGGGCTTTTTTTCTCTTTTTTATGATGAAGAGAATCGCCGGCTGAAAAAAAAAAAAACAATATCTGTATGATGCCTAGACATGTGCACAATAGAAAAATTTGTTTAGTTTCGTTTTGTTTCTGTTCGTTTCCGTTGATTCGTAAATTCGTAAGTTGTCGGTGTTCGTATTCGTAACGATTCGTATTTTTGTAAGAGTTATTTTTTTCGTTGATTCGTTTTTTTCGTTTATTCGAAATTCGGACACATTCGTATTTTCGTAGATTTAGTTACATTCCTACTTTCGTTAGATTGATTTATTCGTACTTTCGTAACATTGTTTTCGTAGATTCATAATTCATAATTTTATGTAATGTGTATGCTATTATTACATTGTAAGAGACACGGAAAATTACGAATCGCAAAAAAAAAAAGTTACGAATGTACGAATTTTTTCCTTCAATCCATTCGAAGCACGTTAAGCAGCGCCATTGTAAGAGACACGGAAAATTACGAATCGCAAAAAAAAAAGTTACGAATGTACGAATTTTTCCTTCAATCCATTCGAAGCACGTTAAGCAGCGCCATTGTAAGAGACACGGAAAATTACCAATTCAACAAAAAAAAAAAGTTACGAATGTACGAATTTTTTCGTTCATTTTGATTTTCGTTTTTCGGATTTTCTTCTTTCGTAGTTTCGTTGTTTCTAATTTGGTTACTTCGGATTTTCGTTGTTTTTCATATTCGTTCGATTCGATAATTCGTTGTTCGTTAAAATTTTTAGCGAATCATTCGTTCATTCGTACGATAACGAATGAACGAATATAACGAATTTTAACGGAAAACAAATAAAAACGAAACGAATTGCACATGTCTAGTGATGCCTGCAGCTGCACCCATCATTCAGATAGCCCCACTGAAAGCCCAGGACGTCATATGACGTTCGGCAGTATGGAAGTTTACAGAGGAAGTAAACTTTTTTTTCTCTTATTTTTTGTAAATATTATCATCCAGCAATGTATTTATATGTCTTATCGGCTGTAGTGATCTAATATATAATCGTTCCTTCCTCGTAGATGGTATATAGTTATTGAAAAGTACTTCCGCAGCAAAACCCGATTCTCCCAGAGAGAGATTTTATTGACTTCCAAAACAGAACATTATTACAGATGACAAAATCCAGCAGAGTACATGACAAAGAATATCTTCTCCTAGACCCGTCTTTCTCTCTAGACTAGCTGACAACCTGCCTGTCTTCTCATATACTGATCTGACACTGGGGGGGGGGGGGTCAACCAAATGTTTACCATGAATACCCCCCTCAATTCTAATTACCATCAGTAAATACCAGGTGAAAAGGCTATTCCTCACACACACAACTTGCATAAGATTTACACATCAAAGGGTAACAGATAACATTGTCTTTGATGTGTGCGACTACTGATTAGATTAAGAGATGACACCTGGACACCCTTTTGAGGTGTAGAATAGACTTGAATCCCCAATCTATATTCTTGCATAATGAATTTGTCTTAGAATGCCTAAATAGAATGTCTATACGAACTACATAAAAAACACTACATATATATATAAATATGTATATATATAATATATATATATATGTATACATATATATATATATATTAGATATAATATACTACATATACCCCCACTTGGGTCGTTCTAACTACTAGAACTGACCCATAAATCGAGCAACAAACATAGCATTACCGACTTGAGGTATTGGATGCTTCACAATGGCTCATATGAAATATAAAGTTGAAACTGGTTACATCTCTCTTCACCAGCCTCTAAAATATCCCCATGAAACAGTCATTAGATAATATAGCTTTAGACCATGACTGGAAAAGGATTCGGTAAACATCCTTATTATATCACATCAAGATCTTGAATATTGCACAAAAACGAGCGGATGTCGCAGTTCATTCTTCAATTTTCAACTTCATCACATCTCTCATTGAAATTAGACTTGGTGTGCTGGGAGCTCCGATCCACATAACTCCAGGATTCCTCTCCAGGCTCAAGGTTTTCATTTTCCTAAAGATGCTTTTGCACAAACACCAGCAAATCCCGAAATTCTACTTCCATCTTTATAGTAAGAAGAACCATCCATGTACCAGCTCTCACTTTCAAGTTCAAAAGGCTGAAAAAAACTGCTATTGCTGTACTTTGTAATTTGCTGTAGGCCGACTCCTCATTTCCATCCTTAATAGAGCAGTTGCTTGAATCATTCAGTCCATAATTCCACCTGAATGGTATACCAATCTATATACCAATCTATAATTCATATATCCATATAATCCATATATAATCCCCCACTTTCAGATAGAATCAGCTTGACATCAGCGTTTATCAGATCTTCTATCCAGACAAAGCAGCAGTGGAAAATCTTGCCAGTAAAGTTAGGTCTTTTTTCATCCATATGTCAATAATATTAATGACTGATTCAACAAAGTTTCAAATCATGACTGGAGTGATGAACTTCACTCACCCCTCTTATAAATTTAGGAAAACCACCCAACATACTATAATTTATGCTATGCCAAGCCATTGTGCAGCATCTCACCTTAGATATCAAATATATTGATCAATATGCAATATGTAATATGCAACATGTAATGTAACATGAAAAATTATTTTCGGTTTAAATGTTTCGCTCTGGGTTTAAGATAAAGTTCAAGAAATAAAACATAATAAAATAAAAAAATAAAAAAATAAAAATAAAAATGGAAAAGGGTGAAAAAAATAAAAATAAAAAATAGGGCTTGATGAATAAAAATGGGAAAGGGTGAAAAATAAAAAAAAAAAAAAAAAAAAATATAGGGAAAAGTCCATTGTCCAAGTAAAAAAGTAAAAAAAAAAAAAAGGTCAATTGCTTGATGAATATTGAGAGAGTCCATGATATTGTTTATTCAGTGTTTCTCCCCCACTAGCCAGAAATTTCAGCTTGCAGTTCACATGCTATGCGGATGCAGTATCTTCAATATCTGAAAGACAAAAAACTCTCCAACAAAACGAATTAGCAAGATCCTTAAACACTGTTTGAAGTCAAAACAAAGGACTATTTACACATCCATAGGTTGAAACTAAACCACCCCCACTGCTAGCGAAATGTCATTTGTATTCAAAAACAGATCTGGATAATGTAATCTGTTTAGCTGTCCCAGCAATGTGTTATGTTCCATTTTCATTTTATCGTACTCAATCTTCAAGTGGTCATATTTCTGTTTTAACTGAGAAAATGGTATCCAAGCCTTAGATACCGTTTTATTATGATTTTGGTCAGCTCTGCTTTTCATATTAATATCACCTATATTTGACCTGGTGTCTCCTATTTGTTTGTTATCATAAGACATTATCTTTTGATCTTTATGTTCAGTATTTGTCCTAAACAATGTGGCTAAATCAATCTTGACAGCTTGCTCATTTGACTTTCTCCATAAATTGTCTGCTTTCAACAATACGTCTTTTAAATCATGAGGATTTGGGGTAACTAGTAAAATATTTTGTCTGATCTCTTCATTTAAAGCATGTAGAAATATACTCATATGTAACAAGCCACCATGCTCAAATGCAAGATTATTACTGACCAATATTTCCATAATAGATTTTATCCTTCCTGACAACTCGTAGGGAGATTCGCTTTTCATTTGTTTGATCTTCCCATGAACAGTAACATCAGAACGTACACCATACAAAACACATAATAATTCCATCAATATGTCCCTTGTCCTCATTGGCTGAGTACAGATCTGCTTAATTCTCACCCAAAGACTATTTCCTATAGAATGTTGCATAACTCTGTCTAAATCAGATGGGTTGAGATTGTACATATCTCTGACATTCTGCAAGTCACAAAACCATTTTAAAAATCTGTTTAAATCATGGCAGGGAATCATTCCTATTTCTTTAAGAATTGCATCTAATTCTTTTGGTTTCAAAGGCTTCATTACAAGCTGAACTTCACCTGCATTATTATTATTGTTATAAACTGTGGTGGTCACAGTGGGTGCGGCTGGCAATGAATTATCAGATTTAATATGAGGTTCTGTTTCATTTGATAGAATGTTTGTATTTGCATTTTGCTGCAGATTGCTGAATCCACGATTCGATGCATATCTGCATTCCTGAGATCTCTTCTCTAATTCCATAATTCGTAATTTCAATCTCTCATTTTCCTCTGATAATTCATTACAACGTTTAGACTTCTCAAGCAGAGCTTCCCCAATGGTGACTGCATGCAATTTTAAATTTACAGTCTCAGATTCTGATTGGTTTTGTAACCTCTGACAAACCTTGTTGCTATTATCAACTGCACTCTGTAACTGGGTAATTTCCTCAACCTTATCCTTCAACGAACTTTCCATTGTTAAACAGCAAGATAACAAGCCCTGTACAATACAACCTTTTCTTTTACTTTCTGAAATTTTGCTCTCAAAAACAGTTTTTTCTAAAAATTCATTCATCATAGTCCATGTCTGCTTATATTTTTCTGGCACTTCATAAGGACCGCCATGACGCTTAATACATTTTAACACCCATCTGTTAACTTTATCAGAACTGACACTAGCTTCACACTGAGTAAGCATTTTTACTATATTATTAATAATTTAAAAAGAGAGAAATATTTTACTCACCGCATTAATTACTCCTTCAGCTTCCAGCTCACGTCTTCTGGTACACGATGCAGTCCTTTTTCTTCGTTTCCAGTCTCCAGAGAATAATTCTGGGGTTCCAAACTTGTTTGATTTTGTAGATCAGACTCTCTTATGTCACAACCAGACGTTAGAGTCACAGCACAGGTCTTGGGTCTCCATCAGACTTCTGTCCAACTCACGGATTGTTATCACCACGACTTCTGTTACTAAGTCCTGAAAATGCTCTTCTGGTCGCTTGAACGGCACCAATGTAGTGATCTAATATATAATCGTTCCTTCCTCGTAGATGGTATATAGTTATTGAAAAGTACTTCCGCAGCAAAACCCGATTCTCCCAGAGAGAGATTTTATTGACTTCCAAAACAGAACATTATTACAGATGACAAAATCCAGCAGAGTACATGACAAAGAATATCTTCTCCTAGACCCGTCTTTCTCTCTAGACTAGCTGACAACCTGCCTGTCTTCTCATATACTGATCTGACACTGGGGGGGGGGGTCAACCAAATGTTTACCATGAATACCCCCCTCAATTCTAATTACCATCAGTAAATACCAGGTGAAAAGGCTATTCCTCACACACACAACTTGCATAAGATTTACACATCAAAGGGTAACAGATAACATTGTCTTTGATGTGTGCGACTACTGATTAGATTAAGAGATGACACCTGGACACCCTTTTGAGGTGTAGAATAGACTTGAATCCCCAATCTATATTCTTGCATAATGAATTTGTCTTAGAATGCCTAAATAGAATGTCTATACGAACTACATAAAAAACACTACATATATATATAAATATGTATATATATAATATATATATATATGTATACATATATATATATATATTAGATATAATATACTACATCGGCCTCCGCCATCTTTACTATTGATTGCTGGCTCTTGTGTGGACGTCATTTCTGCCCCTTTCTTTTCCCTTCCCCGTCTAAACCTCGCGCACGCGCGATTGCGTGTAAACCAAGCCTCTATCTCGAGCGTCGTTACTACGGCAACCGTATGAACATCTGTGCCCTGCTCTGGTTCCCTCCCCCTGTGCGTGACGTCTTATACAGTCACAGGGGGAGAACCATGAAGGTGAGGAGGAGGGCCCAGTACTAGACATGTGCAATTCGTTTCGTTTTTTTTTCGTTATTTTCGTTTGTTCGCTTACGTACGAATGAACGAATGATTCGCTAAAAATTTTAACGAATAACGAATCGTTCGAATCGAACGAATCCGATTAACGAATCATTCGAATCGAACAAATCTGAAAAACAACGAAAATCCGAAAAATAATTAGAAACAACGAATGTACGAATGAAGAAAATCCGAAAAACGAAAACAGGAACAACGGAAATGAAAATGAACGAAAAAATTTGTACATTCGTAACTTTTTTTTTTTGTTGAATTGGTAATTTTCCGTGTCCCTTACAATGGCGCTGCTTAACGTGCTTCAAATGGATTGAACGAAAAAATTTGTGCATTCGTAACTTTTTTTTATTTTTTTTTTCGATTCGTAATTTTCCGTGTCCCTTACAATGGCGCTGCTTAACGTGCTTCAAATGGATTGAACGAAAAAATTCGTACATTCGTAACTTTTTTTTTTTTGTCGATTCGTAATTTTCCGTGTCTCTTACAATGGCGCTGCTTAACGTGCTTCGAATGGATTGAACAAAAAAATTCGTACATTCGTAACTTTTTTTTTCGATTCGTAATTTTCCGTGTCTCTTAAAATGTAATAATAGCATACACATTACATAAAATTATGAATTATGCTCCGATTACGAATCTACGAATGTTACGAATGTTACGAATGTACGAATAAATACGAATGCGTCCGAATTTCGAATAAACGAATAAACGAAAATGAAACTAACGAAAAAAAGAAAAAATAACTCTTACGAAAATACGAATCGTTACGAATACGAACGCCGACGACTTACGAATTTACAAATCGTTACGAATCAACGGAAACGAAAAAAACAAAACGAAAATAAACAAATTTTTTTCGGAAACGAAAATAAACAAATGATTTGGTTGTGCACATGTCTACCCAGTACCGCGAGGCTTCCTCTGTGCCGTTCTCAATGGAAGCGAATAACCCCCCGGCATGCTGTGGATAGTAAAACGGCACACATAGTGTGCCGTTAAAGAAGCTACGGACTGGGCATGCGCCGGTGACGTCATTACAGGATGGATTATGAAGAAACCGGTAGAGTAATGCCCCATACACACGAGCGGATTTGCCATCAGAAAAATCTTGGATGGTTTTTCTGACGGAATTCCGCTCAAGCTTGGCTTGCATACACACGGTCACACAAAAGTTCTCTAAACTTTTGACCATCAAGAACACGTTGACGTAGAACACTACGACGAGCCGAGAAAATGGAAGTTCGGTGCTTCTGAGCATGCGTCAAATTGTTTCCGAGCATGCGCAGGAATTTTGCGCGTCGGAATTGCTACAGACGATCGGAATTTCCGATCAGAACTTTTTCCGGCCGAAAAATTCAGAACCTACGTTCAATCTTTTGCTGGCTGGAATTCGGCCCAGCAAAAGTCCGATGGAGCGTACACACGGACGGAATTTCCAACCAAAAGCTCTCATCGGTCTTTTGCTGGCCGAATTTCCGATCGGGAACTTTTTCCGACCGAAAAATTGAGAACCTGCTCTCAATCTTTTGCTGGCTGGAATTCGGCCCAGCAAAAGTCCGATGGAGCCTACACACGGACGGAATTTCCAACCAAAAGCTCTCATTAGACATGTGCAATTCGTTTAGTTTTTTTTCATTAAAATTTGTTATTTCCATTTATACGTTATCGTACGAATGAACAAACGATTCGCAAAAATTTTTAACGAATTACGAATGATCGAATCGAACGAATCCGAAAAACAACGAAAATCCGAATTGACCAAATTAGAAACAACGAAACTACGAAAGAATAAAATCCGAAAAACGAAAACAGGAACAATGAAAATCAAAATGAACGAAAAGATTCGTACATTCGTAACTTTTTTTTTTTTGTTGAATTGGTAATTTTCCGTGTCTCTTACAATGGCGCTGCTTAACGTGCTTCAAATGGATTGAACGAAAAAATTCGTACATTCGTAACTTTTTCTTATTTTTTTTCGATTCGTAATTTTCCGTGTCTCTTACAATGTAATAATAGCATACACATTACATAAAATTATGAATTATGCTCCGATTACGAATCTACGAAAACAATGTTACGAAAGTACGAATAAATCAATCTAACGAAAGTACGAATGTAACTAAATCTACGAAAATACGAATGCGTCCGAAAATATAACTCTTACAAAAATACGAATCGTTACGAATACGAACACCGACGACTTACGAATTTACGAATCGTTACGAATCAACGGAAACGAAAGAAACGAAACGAAAATAAACAAATTTTTCTATTGTGCACATGTCTAGCTCTCATCGGTCTTTTGCTGGCCGAATTTCCGATCGTGTGTACGCTGCATTTGTGAAATTTCACAGGCATCGATCAGCTTGCCTGTTCTATGTAGATTATGAGGAGCTAAAGTGAAAGTGGAGCGTTTACAACCACTTTAGGTGGTTAAACTTCCCTCATCTACGGACAGAAGTTCATCCCATTGATCTAAGGAATGTTACTTTGTTTACAGTTATCCACGGATGTTGTGATAAAACTTGGCAGGCTGCCTGGATTTTAAATTTTTTTCAGCTTTAACCGCTTCCCGACCGCCTCATGTAGATATACGTCTACAGATTGGCACGGGCAGGCAAAACCACGTACCTGTACGTGGCCCTTTAAGTGCCCGAAAAAGCCTTTCGCGACCCGGTCGGGAGCTCCGTGACCACGGCCGCTGGACCAGCGGACCCGATCGCCGCTAGTGTCCCGCGATCGGGTCACAGAGCTGAAGAACGGGGAGAGGTCTGTGTAAACAAACCTCTCCCCGCGCTTCCTACTCTGCCTGTCATTGATTGGCTGTTCCCGGTCATCGAGAAAGCCGATCAATGATGTCAGACGTCAGCTGCGCCCCCTAATGTAAAAAAACACACACACGTCACAGCCCATAACCCCTCCCCTCCCCCTAGTGGTTAACTCTTTCACTACAACTGTCATTTATACAGGAATCAATGCATTTAAATAGCATTGATTTCTGTATAAATGACAATGGTCTCAAAAATGTGTCAAAAATGTCCGATGTGTCCGCCATAATGTCGCAGTCACAATAAAAATCGCTGATCGCCACCATTACTAGTAAAAAAAAAAATATTAATAAAAATGCTATAAAACTATCCCCAATTTTGTAAAGGCTATAACTTTTGCGCAAACCAATCAATAATCGCTAATTGCGATTTTTTTTACCAAAAATATGTAGAAGAATACGTATCGGCCGAAACTGAGGAAAAAAATGTTTTTTTATATATTTTTTGGGGATATTTATTATAGCAAAAAGCAAAAAATATTGCATTTTTTTCAAAATTGTCGCTCTATTTTTGTTTATAGCGCAAAAAATAAAAACCGCAGGGGCGATCAAATACCACCAAAAGAAAGCTCTATTTGTGGGAAAAAAAAGGACGCCAATTTTGTTTTGGAGCCACGTCGCACGACCGCGCAATTGTCAGTTAAAGCGACGCAGTGCCGAATCGCAAAAAGGGGTCTGGTCCTTTGGCTGCCGATTGGTCCAGGGCTGAAAGTGGTTAAGAGAACTCTCTGCACTTGATAGGTAGAATCGGGAAATGCTGTTTTAAGATCGTGAAGGAAAAAGAATCGTGATTTTTCGATTCTTAACGATTAATCGCGCAGTTCGACTTACTCCTCGGTGCAGAATGTTAGTGGAGCTCCTGTGGCACACATTTGTTTGTCATTCATTTTGGATGGCCTGCCAAGTGCTACTGTGTGTAAACAAGAGTACAAGTCTCAAGGCTTTGACTGTAAGGACGTGAGGGCCCAAGGAGCAGAGGCCACATCGGTGCCGGGGCTGGGAGATTGCAAACCTCATTAAAAAGGGTCATAAATCATAAATAAATAACAGCAGAACTTCTCTGGAAACCAACCGACATTTCCAGTCTTGCTGCCACCTAGGTGCCAGCCCACACTGAGATTCTTGGCAGGGGTTTTACACGAACACAGAAGGGTGTGGGCACGACGTGGGTGTGGGCACCACGTAAAGCTTCCAACGATTTCTATTCACGGTATATGTTAAGTAGCCTATTCCAAACATCAACAGAGCCAATACAAATTAAACACTAATTACATTCCAACCCTGCTTTACGGGCCTCCCATTCCAGCTGAGCCAGTTTTTTTATGATGCACCTTTCCAAAATATATATAAAAAGGGCAGGCAGGGGGAATTGAGGTGTGGGAATACAACAAGTATAAACATCAAATTTTTTTGATTAAAATTCATTATTGCAAAACACTTCATAAACATAGTAGAACGCCTCCAGTTTAAAATAGCACAAGTGGGTTCCAACAAGTAGGGCAGGGACAAGGGGTGGGCAGGAGGGGAAGCCGCCCTGGGCACAACCGTTTCTTGCAGGGATAGGGGGCGCCCTGTGCTGAGTTCCTTATTTTACAAGGCTGACAGGAGTAGTGACAGATAGACATGTGCACAATAGAAAAATGTGTTTAGTTTAGTTTTGTTTCTGTTCGTTTCCGTTGATTCGTAACGATTTGTAATTTCGTAAGTCGTCGGTGTTCGTATTCGGACTCGTTCGTATTTTCGTACAGTTATTTTTTCGTTGATTCGTTTTTCCGTTAGTCTAATTTTCGTTTATTCGAAATTCGTATTTTCGTTATATTTTGTATTCGGACGCATTCGTATTTTCGTAGATTTAGTTACATTCGTACTTTCGTAACATTGTTTTCGTAGATTCGTAATCGGAGTATAATTCATAATTTTATGTAATGTGAATGCTATTATTACATTGTTAGAGACACGGAAAATTACGAATCAACAAAAAAAAAGTTATGAATGTACAAATGTTTTCGTTCAATCCATTCGAAGCACGTTAAGCAGCGCCATTGTAAGAGACACGGAAAATTACGAATCGAAAAAAAAATAAAAAAAAGTTACAAATGTACGAGTTCTTTCGTTCAATCCATTCGAAGCACGTTAAGCAGCGCCATTGTAAGAGACACGGAAAATTACGAATCGAAAAAAAAATAAAAAAAAGTTACAAATGTACGAGTTCTTTCGTTCAATCCATTCGAAGCACGTTAAGCAGCGCCATTGTAAGAGACACGGAATATTACGAATCGAAAAAAAAAAAAAGTTACGAATGTACGAATTCTTTCGTTCAATCCATTCGAAGCGCGTTAAGCAGCGCCATTGTAAGGGACACGGAAAATTACGAATCAACAAAAAAAAAAAGTTACGAATGTACGATTTTTTTCGTTCAATCCATTCGAAGCACGTTAAGCAGCGCCATTGTAAGAGACACGGAAAATTACGATTCAACAAAAAAAAAAAAAGTTACGAATGTACGAATTTTTTCGTTCAATCCATTCCAAGCGCGTTAAGCTGCGCCATTGTAAGAGACACGGAATATTACGAATCGAAAAAAAAAAAAAGTTACGAATGTACGAATTCTTTCGTTCAATCCATTCGAAGCGCGTTAAGCAGCGCCATTGTAAGGGACACGGAAAATTACGAATCAACAAAAAAAAAAAGTTACGAATGTACGATTTTTTTTCGTTCAATCCATTCGAAGCACGTTAAGCAGCGCCATTGTAAGAGACACGGAAAATTACGATTCAACAAAAAAAAAAAAAAAGTTACGAATGTACGAATTCTTTCGTTCAATCCATTTGAAGCACGTTAAGCAGCACCATTGTAAGAGACACGGAAAATTAATAATCGAAAAAAAAAAAAAAAAAAGTTACGAATGTACGAATTTTTTCGTTCTATCCATTCGAAGCACGTTAACCAGCGCCATTGTAAAAGACACGGAAAATTACGAATCGACAAAAAAGAAAAAAAGTTACGAATGTACGAATTCTTTCGTTCAATCCATTCGAAGCACGTTAAGCAGCGCCATTGTAAGAGACACGGAAAATTACGATTCAACAAAAAAAAAAAAAAGTTACGAATGTACGAATTCTTTCGTTCAATCCATTTGAAGCACGTTAAGCAGCACCATTGTAAGAGACACGGAAAATTACGAATCGACAAAAAAAAAAAAAAAAAGTTACGAATGTACGAATTTTTTCGTTCTATCCATTCGAAGCACGTTAAGCAGCGCCATTGTAAAAGACACGGAAAATTACGAATCGACAAAAAAGAAAAAAAGTTACGAATGTACGAATTCTTTCGTTCAATCCATTCGAAGCACGTTAAGCAGCGCCATTGTAAGAGACACGGAAAATTACGATTCAACAAAAAAAAAAAAAAGTTACGAATGTACGAATTTTTTCGTTCAATCCATTCGAAGCACGTTAAGCAGCGCCATTGTAAGAGACACAGAAAATTACGAATCGACAAAAAAAAAAAAAAAGTTACGAATGTACGAATTCTTTCGTTCAATCCATTCGAAGCACGTTAAGCAGCGCCATTGTAAGGCCCCTTTCACACTGGGGCGGTTTTCATGCGGTACAGCGCTAAAAATAGCGCCTGTACACCGCCTGAAAAAACCGGCCCCATTCACTCCAGTGTGAAAGCCGGCGGGCTTTCACACTGGAGCGGTGCGCTAGCAGGACGGTAAAAAAAGTCCTGCTAGCTGCATCTTTGGAGCGGTGAAGGAGCCGTGTATTTACCGCTCCTATACCGCTCCTTCCCATTGAAATCAATGGGAAACCGCGGGGATACCGCCCGCAAACCGCCGCTGCAGCGGCGGTTTGCAGAGGTTTTTAACCCTTTTGCGGCCGCTAGCGGGGGTTAAAACCACCCCGCTAGCGGCCGCATACCGCGGGTAAAACGAAGGTAAAGCAGCGCTAAATATAGCGCTGCTTTACCGTCGCCGCCCCGCACCGCCCCAGTGTGAAGCCAGCCTAAGAGACACGGAAAATTACGAATCAACAAAAAAAAAGATGTTACGAATGTACGAATTTTTTCGTTCATTTTGATTTTCGTTGTTCCTGTTTTCGTTTTTCGGATTTTCATTCTTTCGTAGTTTCGTTGTTTCTAATTTAATTATTGCGTATTTTCGTTGTTTTTCATATTCGTTCGTTTCGATAGTTCGTTATTCGTTAGAATTTTTAGCGAATCATTCGTTCATTCGTACGATAACGAATGAACGAATATAACGAATTTGAACGGAAAACGAATTAAAACTAAACGAACATGTCTAGTGACAGCGGCATCACTACTCCTGTGAGCCCAGTGCGGGGAGCAGCGAGGGAAGAGCTGGGAGGAGATGAGGGTTGTGTTGCCCTAAGCTTGAACATTTTGAACGGGGAGGGGGGGGGGCATAGAGTTGCCACCCCATCCCTTTAAACCCGAACACATATTGATTACACAGGTTCTGTGGCTGATTAAGGTGGTAATTAAACTCACTTGGTGCCTTATCTGCATTAAATTAGTCTCAGAACCCGTGTAATTCATATGTGTTCGGGTTTAAAGGGATGAGGTGGCAACCCTAGGGGGGCACAGTTTGGCATGCTTGCCCTGAACGCTCGATAATCTTGTTCCGGCCCTGCCAATAAGAGTTGTTTACCATGGTAGATATATTGATGAGATAATCAATGAGTAAACAGCAAATATGTCTATCCAACACATTTCCTGGAGCAAAGTCCACTTCTTCAAGGATGTATCTCATGTGGGAATTTGCGCTAATATTGTGTGAATATAGAACCCTTTATTCTTCTTCAAACCATTCAAAGATCTGTCTGACCCCCTGTTCCGAGGTATGATCTTGTAGGTCCAAGAAATACAAGCGACCCGGGGGGGGGGGGGGGATAAATTGCCCCCTACATCAAGGGGAAACCTAACCATTGTGTCCAAGAAGAAAGAAACCTCTTCCTGGATGCAGTACTCCTTGGAACGCATTTGTCCTATTTTAAATTTGAAGAGTTATATTCCTTTTTTTCCTAATGCGGCTGATGGAAACAGTCCGATGGGAGCTTTTCATCGGATTTTCCGACCGTGTGTACGCCCATCGGTCTTTTTCTGTCAGAATTTCCGACGGACTTTGGCTTGTTCTTAATTTTTCAGACGGAAAACCTTTCTATCGGATTTTCCGATCGTGTGTATGCAATTCCGACACGCAAAAATTCCGACGCATGCTCGGAAACAATTCGACGCATGCTCGGAAGCATTAAACTTCCATTTTATAGTGCAGTCGAACGTTTTTTAAGGCGCGGTGTTATTGACCGTCGGAATTTGGTGTGACCGTGTGTAGGCAAGACAGTTTGAGCGAAAATTCCGTCGGAATTCCGACGGGAAAACCATCAGAGCTTTTTCCGACGAGAATTCCGACCGTGTGTACGCGGCATTAGTCAGTGTAGAAACGGTGAAGTAACTCAGGCACCTTGAACTGCTGACTATTAGAAAGTCTCTAACACAAAACCCAGAGAGTAGGCACTCGCAGCTGGGCACTTCAAAGCTGAACAATCTCCAGCCAGAGATTATGGCAGTCAGCATTTTGATCCGGAACTTGCAAAGTCTCTGACACAGAATAAAGTCTCAACCGAGAATGAATTAGGAACCTTTTCTCAGTACCTGAAAAGTTTTCTGTCTCCTTGGCAGTACTGCGAAACTGTGGATTTGTTAATGTCCTTGACAACCCAGCGACCAGGCACTTCTTGGGATGCCAGCTTGTTGGCCCTCCTCCGAAGAGTCCTCCCCCGGTCGCTTGCACGAGCGATGCCCCTCCAAGTTGAGAGCGCACCCGGACACCTTGAATCCTCCCTCAGTTACTGCACCTCGGACCAGCCGGTTCCGAGACTCGGGAACAGACGGATCCTTTGCCCCAGACCAAGCGGGTCTGTGGGGCTAGTCAGAAGAACCATGTTGCAGGATGGCAAACGCTCCCGGGCCCGGGACCCCTCGCAGGGCTACTCCGGTCCAGATTCAGGAACAGGCAGCTCCGGCTGAACCCCGAACACGTGACTTCAGCACCTTAAGTACCCTTCCCCAGACTACACAGCGGGGCCAGACGCACCCACTGATTGGCTCCGGGGAATGCTGATACTCAAAAAGTCCAACCAGGCCTGGTTCTGAGCCTGTCATGTGCACCTAACTGTACCCATGACCAGGCAGAACCCCAACACAGCCCAGCCAAACTGATGCCAAAGTTAAACCTGCACATTAACCCTCAGAACCCCATTACTGTTCTGAAGAGAAAAACGAAATTTTCACATAGCGGACACCTTGTAAAAGTGTCGCCGCTATATCAGTTTTTTAGAATATTTTCCTAAACCTCAAGAGAGCCAACACAGCAGTTATTTTCAGCTATACCCTAACTCTGCACCGTGGGCCTGATGCCGCGTACTAACGAGTGGAATTTCCGTCGTAAAAATCTTGGATGGTTTTTCCAACGGAATTCCGCTCAAGCTTGGCTTGCATACACACGGTCAAACAAAAGTTCTTTGAACTTTCGACTGTCAAGTACGCTGTGATGTACAGCACTACGACGAGCCAAGAAAATGAAGGCATGCGTTGAATTGTTTCCGAGCATGTGTAGGAATTTTGCGCATCAGAATTGCTACAGATGATCGGAATTTCCGATCTGAACTTTTTCGGACCGAAAAATTGAGAACCTGCTCTCAATCTTTTGCTGGCGAAAATTCAGCCAGCAAAAGTCCGATGGAGCATACACGCGCTCGCATTTTGCGACCAAAGGCTCTCATCTGTCTTTTGCTGGTCGAATTTCCGATCGTGTGTACGCAGCATTAGGGTTTCACAGCTAAGCCACTTCATACGAGACACAACATTTCCCAAACATCAACAGAGCCAATACAACAAAACAACAATTTGTTTCCAGCTTTGCCCCAACTTTTCTCTACGGGTCCCGCATTCCGGCTAAGCCACGTCATATGACCAACCTTTCCCGAACATCAACAGACCCAACACCAATCAGTCACCCATTTTCAGTTATAAGCCAACTTTGCTGCATGGGCCCCACATTCTGGCTAAGCCACTTCATATGATATAAACGTTTCCCCAAACATCAGCAACGAGCCAACACAACAAAACACCAATTATTTCCAGTTATACCCTGTAACAGACCCAACTGGGATAAGGGCTTTTAGAGGTGACCAGGGGTAGTTTTCTACCCACTGATTATGGCCCATGGAATAGACCACGGATTTTGTCTGTTTCTCCCGATCAGAGCATTTAAAAGAGCTTAATTCAGCCTCTAATCCTACGGAGAGAGCAGATTATTCTCTAATGATGGACAACAATGTGATAAATGCTAAGAGCGAGGCTTGGATTCATTCTTTAGGTAAGAACAACAAAGCTTCCCTTCTGGATTGGATGCAAAGGTGTAATATTCATTTTGCACAGGTTCATGGTGGCCTGCAAACTGGGTTGGAGAAGCTTCACTTGGGACAGAAATATTTATCAAAACTCTCCCCCAATAAATCTATGAAGATTAATTAATTCCACTTTATCAGACTGCTAGAGAGCCCCTAGTTAGAGTTCCTGTCTTATGCGGCGTACACACGCTCGGACTTTCCGGCGGGATTGTCCGCCGGACTTTCCGAACGTGTGGACTTGCCCACACATGCCCAGACTTTTCCGGCGAAAAACCGCGGGACTTTTGAAATGAACGGACTTGCCCACACAGGGAGGAAAGTCCGTTCATTTAGAACGTGACTCCAGGTAGACGGGACTAGCGAAGGCAGTGAATGCCGCCCGCGCTAGCCCCGTCACCTGGTATGGATTTAAAGGGGACCCCCACGACCCCCCCAGATCCATATCAGACCCTTATCCGAGCACGCAGCCCGGCCGGTCAGGAAAGGGGGTGGGGACGAGCGAGCACCCCCCCCTTCCTGAGCCGTACCAGGCCGCGTGCCCTCAACATGGGGGTGCCCTGGGGAAAGGGGGGCCCTGCGGCCCCCCCACCCCAAAGCACCTTGTCCCCATGTTGATGAGGACAAGGGCTTCTTCCCAACAACCCTGGCCGTTGGTTGTCGGGGTCTGCGGGCAGGGGGGCTTATCGGAATCCAGGAGCCCCCTTTAATAAGGGGGCCCCCGGATACCGGCCCCCCCACCCTATGTGAATGAGTATGGGGTACGATGTACCCCTACCCATTCACCTAAGGACAAAAGTGTAAATAAAAAAAAGACACAAATTTTTCAAATATTTTATTGCACAGCTCACAGCTTCTTCCGTCTTGGGGGGTCTTCTCGCCGGACTCCTCCGGTATCTTCTGCTCTTTTACTAGCTCTTCCACTAGCGGAGAAGCCCGGCTTTCTTCTTCAACGCCGCCGCTGTCTGGGGGTCTTGTTCCGACTTCAGGGGTCTTCGGGGTCTCTTCTGTTCTTCTTGCCGGGCCTCCGCTTTCTTCTTCCAGCTCTTTTACAAACGGTGGCCCGGTCTGTGTTGCCGTCGCCGTCACTGTCGCTGCCTTCTGCTTCTCCTTCTGCTTCTTGTTCTTCTTTCTTCCGATGTTGACTCGTCGCTGTCTCCTCTTCTAATGGCTCCACCGTGTTGCGCTGCCAGTTATATAAGGGCAAGGGGCGGGTCACCTGCTCATGTCACATGGTGACCCCCGCCCCCTTATGATGTCACAGTCCCAGAATCCTCCATCATACCACACCACATGACCTACACCACTATTTAGCAACATCACTCATTGGTGTTTGTTGGTCATCCTCCCTTACATCTTCCACTAATGTCTCTGCTCTTCACTAACAGCCCAGTGGTCAAATCCAACCATTCACTGAGCTACCAATGTTATCTTTAAAAAAACAAATGAATACACAGAACAATTAACATCACATAAGTAAACATATGCAGTACATGAAGCAGAATAGCACTTCGTACAAGAGTGTTTCAGGAGAAGGCCACCATAATCCACACCATGCATCATCTCCACCCAAACCATGAAATTGATCGTAGCTGAAAGCAACTAAGAAGAGACTAAACATTGCAATATTTTTTGCTTTTCTGTTTTTTTTTAGATGTTTGTAGTAAGAAGACAAGACATCCATACACCATTTCATCAAGACTCAATGAATTCCTCACCCTCTTCCCTGACTCCCACTTTCCTATCACCTTCTACTTTATCGCCTTTTTCCACATCCCCTCTTTCCACATCCCCCCTTTACACATCTCCTTCTACTATGTCACCTATTTCAACATTGTCCTCTGCCCCATCTCCTGCTTCCATACCACCCTTAATCTCCATTTCACCAATTTTCCCTCGGGGAGACGGTGACTGCTCTCTGAAGTGTCTGATCAATGACCAAGACCTGAACCTATCGGATCGTCTGGGGGGCGGTTGCTTTGGGGTGGTCAGGAGAGGAGAATGGAGGATTCCCAATGGAAGAACAGTGAGTATTCCCTTTCTTTATCTTTTTGGTTTCTATGACTTATGTGCCCTCCTGTCATGTTCTGTCTCAATCATCTACTACATCTTCGCAGGTGAGTGTTGCTGTGAAAACCCTCCGTGCGGATGCCAAATGTAACCCTGAAGCCCTTCAGGATTTTCTGCAGGAAGTGAATGCGATGTACGCCCTGGATCACCCACATCTCATCCGACTCTATGGCGTTGTTCTTACACAGCCAATGAAAATGGTGAGTGACTGGCACTTGCCTCACTGGGGTGACTGGGAAAGACTAAATGTCATCTACACAAGAGGGCAAAGTGGCAGAAGGGATCACCTCCTTCTGCAGGGTGACACAGAAGAAGGCTACAGTATGAGTCTGTCTTACCTTTGGATTGGTTACAGAGGTATGATATGTATAACATTGTAATAAAGACCTTTTGTCTTTCTTTCTTGTATCTCAGGTTACAGAGTTGGCACCTCTTGGATCCTTACTTGATCATCTGCACTCCTATAATGGGGTGTATTCTCTGCAGCTCTTGTGGTCATATTCCATCCAGATTGCCTCTGGGATGAGCTACCTTGAGAACCATAATTTCATCCACAGGGACCTGGCAACTCGGAATGTATTGGTGGTCAGTGAACAGGTGGTAAAGATTGGGGATTTTGGATTGACAAGGACACTGGCAACAGATGATGATCATTACACCATGTCTCCTCGCCGAAAGATACCCTTTGCATGGTAAGGGTGGAATCCAGCACATTTTTGGGTCATAGAATGAAGGATCTATGCTTCATTGTAAGGAGTAAGATGCTAACCAAATCCAAGGTTGGGTTATGTTTGGAAAGTTTTAACCACTAATGACTCCATTATTTTCCCTCTGTTGTAGGTGTGCTCCAGAGAGCTTAAAGTTTGGCACGTTTTCACACTCAAGTGATGTATGGATGTTTGGGGTCACCATGTGGGAGATGTTTACTTATGGACAGGACCCATGGCTTGGCCTGAATGGGAGACAGGTAATGTATAGATCCTGTAGAGCAGTACTCTGCATATTCTTTTGCTTGCCTTTATTCGGCCCTTGTGGCACTATTCCTCCTACTGACACCAACAGTGAGACATACTTCCATTCGCTGACAGCATTAGGACTAGTCCTTCCACTAATGCCATTGATAGGTGTAACGAAACGTCCCTACACTCCGCTTGAGTGCTTTCATCTTATACCACTTCCTCCCAGTCTGAATATAGATATCAAATATTCCAACCGCTCACAAGCACAAAACAAGACGACACTTGTTTAGCTGCTGACATGGACTCCTTATTAGAACCAGTCTTTTATACAGTAGAAGAGGAGATCCCCCCTCCTGCTCATATTACTCTAACAATACACCTGTAACAAATTAACATGAGCTAATTAACTAATCCCTTTAAGCAGCCGATGTGACTCTGTGCCCGTCAGGATTTCACTACAAGTCAGACTTGTTGTCACCGAGCCTTACACAGTAGATTATACATTATCATAAGTACAACCACAAGACATTTTCTCACAATAGCAGGAGCTCCACTAGGAGTCGGCCCGTCTCCTACATTGTACAGAGGACAATGTAATCATCTCTCTCAATTAACATGTTGAGTTCAGAATCAAACAAACCAATAATAGTCTTTAAATATATCCTGGGAGATATTGTGGATAAATATTACTTTCCCATTTAAGTAATCCAAGATATATTTTCTCACTCACCCTGTGCCAGGATAGCACAGGGTGACTTAGACATAAGAGGTGTATGGGGAGCTGAAACAAGGGTATCCCATACTTTCCAAGGGATTCTCCCATCACAATAGGTCTTTATTCTTCCTCCTGCTGACCACAAGTGCTATGTAATTTTTTTTACTCCCACTGATTGCCAAGCCTGGGACACTGTATACTCCTATAGAATCTGGCCCCACTAGAGTCTGAAGGACAATAAACTGAGCCTTTGTTTGGAAAGTTTGGCGATCAATTACCTTTCTCTGTCCTGAGATTTGTAACTGTATCCATTTCTCCAGATTTTAGCTGCAATTGAAAAAGAGGCTGAGCGGCTGGAGTGTCCCGATGACTGTCCTCCTGCTTTGTACAATGTGATGATGAAATGTTGGGCGTACATACCGAAAGAGAGACCAAATTTTACCACTCTCATCAGCCTTCTTCAAGAGGTAAGTGATCTGACAATTGTATCAAAGAGATCTATCTCGCAGATTGTCTTCTAATTATGATAGGAATGTCTCAAATATTGTCCTCTAGAGTGCCCTGTAATGGATCCGGGAGGAGACTCTTTTTGGATTCAGGACATCCATCTCTGATATTGCCCTCTACCCTAATGTGCAAAGGACTACTGGAAGACTGTGGGCAGGTGTAGTCCATATTACCCAATGTAGGTGGCACTTGACCGAAGCGGCAATGCAAAAGGGGAAGGAAGTTGTAAGGAACTTGATTCCTCTATGATTTCCTGTCGTCACCAGGACTGGATTGGACGCTGTTGCCCCTCATGAAATCCGCAGCCATCTTGGGCGGCAGGAGACTTTATTTTAGCCCCTGAACCCCTGACTTGGTGCACTAACTGATAGTGGTTAGTGTAGGGAGAGGTTCCAGAGGAGTAAGGAAAGCGCAAGGACTACGCCACCTCACCTTGGAAGCCTCCCAGTTGGGTCGGACCGGCCAGGCCATATTCCCGGTCCTCATTATATCAGCATTGTTTCAAGCTACAGGACCACTGCTACTGACCCTGTAAGTGGCCTCCATGGTTGTGATCACCTGCCGGGCCTAGTTCTGATCTATTAAATCGTTCTACAATATACAGTCAATTTAATTTATCCTCTGTGATTTCTTTGCTGCCGGGGCGCGCCACTCTGCACCCAACTCACAAGACTATTGCCATTTTTGCCCTCTACTCTTATCTTTCATGGCTCCTGGAGGTCTGTCATCAACTTTGACCTCCACTTTGCTATAAATGAATGTAGGACATCTATCTCCTATATATCCATCTAACTTGGTCTTTCATAGATCCTGGTGGTCTTTCTTCTCTAAAATTATCTAAAATTATCTAAAATTATCTAAAATACACCCAGGAGATCTATCTTTGGTTTTACAGAAACATCAATCTCAAATGAGTCTGGGATATTTCTAATCTATTTCTCTGTTCTAATTTGGGAGGTACATATATCTCAATATTACCCTTTATACTATAATAATTTCAGGAAGTCTCTCACCAGTATTTCCCCATATTCAGATTTTCGGGAAGAGACTTCCTACCAAACATGATAATGTGAGATGTTTCTTACTATAAAGTCTCAGTTACTGTAATTTTCTTGGTGCTGCACTTTGATACTACTCCTTCCTTACTCATTATATGACCTCTCTTGATAGTTCTTTATTAAATATACATTTTCTTCCTTTTCCAGTTGAAACCACTAGAGGTACGGCTTCATCAGGAAGTTAACAATTCCTCCTGTCTGCCCCTGGATGCTGGGGATGTTGTCACTGTCATTAATGCCGGGTAAGGAAATTATTATTTGTTCGCTGTGTCCACTTGCCTCAATCCCCCATTCATCTCCCATAATACACCGTTCATAACTGGTCATCATTCATCTTCTACAATGAATGAATATTTCCTTGCTGATTATTCTTTATCCAACCATTGTTCACTATCTTCCATTTATCGTCCACTATCTATGGTCTGTGCGCTTGATCTGGAGAAGGCCATGGTGGCAGCAGACCAATTGGCATTAGGCTTCCATTTATGTTGCAACTTTTCCCTGTGGTGTTTCTTTCCAGGCCACCTGGGAGATATAAATCTGGGGCCTGGTGTCATGTACCTGATAGGAGATTGATATGACAAGGTTGGCCTCTCTTATATCTCCAGCCCTGGCCCCACTGAGAGTGGAACAGAGGGTACCAAGGCACAGGAGGAACACGAGTGCCAGCAGTTGTTAATAGGAGAACTTGCAGCTGGAGTAGGAGATCCTGGGAAGAAGGTAGACCATCAGGAGCTGTGCTCAGGAAACCAGCCGAGATTAAAGGGGCACTCCACTCGTGCTGCAGGTTCAGGACGCTTAGCTTGTAAGAACTCTCAGTGAAGTACAGAGCAGGTGCAGTGTACAGCCAGGCGAGCACTCGAGCAGAAAGGACAGCCAGGGTTGAAGATAGAAGTGTGGTCACAGAAGTAGCCAGGGTCATCAACAGGTGGGCTGCGAGGTCCCAAATCATAAGCAGAGCTGAAGTCAGGAACAGAGCTGGGGTCAAGAATTAAGTGACAAGTCAGAAGCAGGATCCAAGATCAGGTCAGGTGCAAGCCGGGTCAGCAACAAGGGAAACACACTGGAAGAACGCAGGATGCAGGGAACAGCTGAAAGACCAATTAGCAGTTAGGCATGAGCAGAAGCATCCTTAAATAGCCCGTCTGGCGCCAGCATGCACTGTGTGCACACGCACCGGTGCACATTCCTACATGCTTTTTGGTGCCTGGTCACTATTCTGCTAATAATTCCGCATGTAAATAGGTAAAAGAGGTAATCCTGCGCCAGCCCAAGGAGGGTTAACTAAGAAACTGCAGCACACACTGAGGGAGATGTCTGAACCCAAAATAGATAAGTAGAGGAGGTAGTGGTGCATGCGCATTTCTGAGAACCCAACATCTGGTAAGCATTCTCTAACACCTGGACTTCTCCATGTTTAAGATGCCCAAGTCTGTTCCAGCTTTAGCTTCTCAGATGGCAACTATATAAAAAAAAAAAAAAAACCCAGGCAGATGCTACTTTCCAAGAAAATGTAATTTTAATTTGTACTAGTACTTATATGTTCCTTGTATTGCTGGATAAGACCTTTGTAAATTCCTTCCCACAGGTTAGACTCTAAGCTCTGGAGAGTACAGAATCAGCGGACTCTTAAGATTGGAGCTTTACGCACTGCCGTCATCTATTCAGAGGACTTTGGCAATGCCTGTAACTCTTTGCACTTGTCCAGTAGTCTGGAGAAGCTTTCTCTTAAGCCCCATACACACGGTCGGACTTTTTCATGGATTCTGTCCGATCGGACAAGGTTGTTGAAAAATCAGACCGTGTGTATGCACCATCGGACAGTGTTCGTCGGTTTGACCGACGGACAAAGTCTTATCTCCTGCTGGAAAGATTTGCCGTCAACACGGTCCGATCACACCAAATCCGATCGTGTGTACGGTTGTCCGACCGGACAAAGTGCTACGCATGCTCAGATCACATTACAAGACCAAAGCTATTGGCTACTAGCCTCTACGTAGTCCCGTCGTAGGCAACAAACGTCACCACGTTCAGAATGATCGGATTTTCCGACAACTTTGTACGACCGTGTGTACGCAAAACCAACATCGGACAAAGTATGACGGACATGGTCCGACGGACCTGGTCCGCGGATTGTCCGACCGTGTGTATGGGGCTTTAGGAATGATGACTCACATAAAGAGTAAGTCTCTTGCCACCCCTGAGTAAATTAAGTAATTAAGTAACGGTACTTCTCACATACTCATGAGTTCTTGTTTCTTTCAGCATGAGAGCCTTAGCAAAGGAGGATCAAAGAAGATGCGGCCATGGCCATGTTAGAGAGAGAATGGTGCGTCAACGACGTAAGTGTCTCCATGTGGTGAGCATTAACCCACCTCACCCCTTCTTTTCTTTCATCCTGTTTCTTTCTCCTTGCCTTGTCTTCCTCACGTCAAATGCCGCGTACACACGGTCGGAATTTCTGATGGAAACAGTCCAATGGGAGCTTTTCATCAGATTTTCCGACCGTGTGTATGCCCATCGGTCTTTTTCTGTTCGGAATTTCCGACGGACTTTGGATTGAGAACCTGTTCTTAATTTTTCCGACGGAAAATCTCTCTATCGGATTTTCCGATCGTGTGAATGCAATTCCGACCCGCAAAATTCCGACGCATGCTCGGAAACAATTTGACGCATGCTCAGAAGCATTAAACTTCCCTTTTATAGTGCAGTCGAACGTGTTGTATGCCGCGGTGTTATTGACCGTCGGAATTTGGTGTGACCGTGTGAAGGCAAGACAGTTTGAGCGAAATTCCGTCGGAATTACGACGGGAAAACCATCAGAGCTTTTTCCGACGAGAATTCCGACCGTGTGTACGCGGCATAATACATTTTCATCTTCCAAGCTTCATCATTAATTCTGTTTATTTTGGTCTGTTTCTCCAATTCTTCTCGTGTCTTTTCTCTCACATTCATCTGAATTGCCTCCTCAGGTATGTCTAGAAGTCTGGAGACCTTCCCTGACTTGGTTACAAAGGACAAGCCTCATAGCCAGCCCTCACCTAAGCCCTGCAGATTGGAAATGAATTGCATAGCAGCTCCGCCCCATCTGTTTGCAAGAACGCTGAGTGACCAGCCCCCGCGGCCATTGGTGGACAATCTCCGTCGCTCAACTCCCCCCAAAACAACATCCTCCAAGGATGGGTTTCTGGCTGTGCCCACCAGGAATTGCCCCAGTCGGTCCTTGAGCTTCAATAAGAAAGATACAAACTTGGGTCCCAGAGAAACTGTGATTGTCCCTCAACTGACACGTGAATGTCCATCTCGAAGAAGCAGCAAGAGCATGACACACAGAGAACTGCTGACAAAGATCAGAGAGGTGAGGACACCGAGTGGTCTAGAGGTCATTAAAACACTTTTGCAAACATTTTGGGTTTAGAGTAGGAAGGGAGTTGGTTGATGGGAATTACATTTTATCAGTTTCTCCTGATGCCCCGTTGCCAATCTCTAGCTCAAGTGATTCCCCATAGTCTTCAGTCTGGTACAAAGAGGGACAGGAGGGGATCAAAACCAGGAAATTCTGTGTGTGGGACCTTAAACGTGGCAGATTGTGGTAAGGAGGACAGCCAGGTGGAGCAGAGGAGCACCCCTACTCTCCTCGGCCAATCTTCATGGAGTAGGCCTTCAGGGACTGTGTCTTCCTTTTTAGATGCAACACCATATTTGATCTTTTTCATCTAGATCTGTAGTCTCCAAACTTCCTGAACAAAGAGCCAGTTTACTGTTCTTCAGATTTTTAGGAGGGCCAGACTGTGGTCAGTGGGAGTAGCAAATGTTCTGGTCTTGGTGGTCAGCGAGAGTAAACTATGCCTGTGGTCAGTAGGAGAAGGAATATTGTCTGAACATTGGTGTCAGTGGCTGGAATAGTGCCACTGGTACCAGTGAGAGGACTAGTGCCCCGTAATTGGTGTCAGTGGGAGGAATAGTGCCCATCATTGGTGTCAGTGGGGGAATAGTGCCCCATCATTGGTATCAGTGGGAGGAATAGTGTCCCATCGTTGGTATCAGTGGGAGAAATCGTGTCCTATCATTGGTATCAGTGGAGGAATAGTGTCCCATCATTGATATTGGTGGGAGGAATAGTGCCCCATTATTGGTACCAGTGGGAAGAATAGTGCCCCACCATTGGTATCAGTGGGAAAATAGTACCTCACCATTGGTGTCAGTGGGAGGAATGGTTTTCCAACATATATATCATTGAGAGGAATAGTCCCTTTTGATGTTGACGTTTGCTGATCCACAGTCCGGCTGGCTAAAATGTTCCTCTGAGTAGAATAGGTTATCAGGATGTAGATTGCTTTATAGGGCCCCCAAACACGGCCCCTTTACCAGTTCACTTCCATGCTGACAGACCCAAAAATAATCCGTCCAATGAAATATGTGGAGGCATCAGATCAACAGTAAAGTGAATTTATTCACCACTGACTCAAAACTGCAGCCTCCACGTTCCTTTCATGATGGGTACACCTTAACATAAACAATGCAGATGGCGGATGGCGGATGTGGATACACAGTATAATGTCTATAATGTCTTCTTTTCTGCAGGTGGAGGATCAGATCCATGGCGTGACGCCAGAGAAGTGCCATGAAGCGCTGCGTTTCTTCGGAGGGGACGTGACGCGGGCCGTCCAGCACCTAAAGGTGACATTTTCCTAATAAATCAATAAACTGCTCATATCAGAGGTGAATGTGAATTGGGAGTCGCCGACAAATGTCTCATCTTCATCCTTGGTCCTCGGCGCACACTGTAGCTGTGTGATAATATCTTCATGGGGCATAAAACCATTGTATGAATTGCTGAGGTCAATTGTAGCCAGGATGCCAGCATCATAACATCTGGGACATGAGGGAAATCCACACCACACACAGCAGCACCCAAATGTCTATAAAATATCACACGTGCTATTTAAAAGAGCCTCATTTTGAGTACCCAAAGATTGGAACCATCCGTGGCCAGAATAGTTTGGAGGTTTGAGTACAAACTTGAGAAATTATCCCCTGGTGGCCATGGAGGACCTTCTGAGGATACTAGTTCCCTGGCTGGCTATAATACGTTCTGCATTACTAACCTAAAACAAGCCTGGAGATCAGGAAAGGCTTTATCCCTCATCTGTATGCTTGGTCCAGGACCAGGTCAATGCCTGGCACTAGCATTTTCAAAATTTGAGGTTAGCAATGGAAACTATTGGAAATATACCAAAAGGGAGAAGAAGATCCGTAAAAGATCATTTGGGTTGGGGGTTGACACTTATTATTAAGGCCTGCTGGCTGCTACAGCCTTTCACCATACTGTGTGGCTTGGAGGCAAGATGCCATGAGCCCTCAGCACCATCACAGTGAACTTCCATGTGATATATTCATAAAAATATGTAATTCATGTCATGACATTTCAGAGCAAAATAAAATTCCATGCTTTGAAGTTATTGTACAGATAGGCAACTATATTGTAACGTAAGAAACAAGAGTTCCCTAGAGGGGAGTATCAATACACATTTAGGGGTGGAAGAGAATCTTTCCACAAAAGTTAAGGTGATCATAAGGTGGGAGCGTCAGAAGGTAGTGTGATCAGAAGGTGGAGGAGTCAGGAGGTAGGGCCATCAGAAGGTGACGAGTGTCATAAGGTGGGGTGGTCAGGAGGTAGGGTGATCAAAAGGCGGAGGTTGTCAGAAGTTAGGGTGGTCAGAAAGGTGGGGTTGTCAGGAGGTAGGGTCATCAGAAGGTCTGGGTTGTCAGAAGGTGGGGTAGTAAGAAGGTGGGGATTGTCAGAAGGTGGGATTGTCCGGAGGTAGAGTCATTAGAAGGTGAGGGTTTGTTAGAAGGTTGGGTGGTAAGAAGGTGGGTATTTCAGGAAGCGGGGTCATCAGAAGGTGGAGGTGGTCAGAAGGTGTAGTGGTCAGAAGGTGAATATTGTCAGAAGGTGGGGTGGTCAGAAGGTGGGGTTGTCAGGCGGTAGGGTCATCAGAAGGTGGGGGTTGTCAAAAGGTGTTGTGGTCAGAAGGTTGGATTGTTAGAAGGTGTGATGGTCAGAAGGTAGGGTCGTCAGAAGGTGAGGGTTGTCAGAAGGTGTTGTGGTCAGAGGGTGGGGTTGGTCAGAAGGTGGGGTGTTCAGGAGGTAGGATCATTAGAAGGTGGGGTGGTCAGGAGGTAGGGCCATCAGAAGGTGGGGTGGTCAGAAGGTGGGGTGGTCAGAAGGTGGAGTGGTCAAAAGATAGGATTTGTCAGAAAGTGGGGTTACCAGAAGGTGGGCTGGTCGAAAGGCGGGGTTGTCAGTAGGTAGGGTCGTCAGAAGGTGGTTAAGAGGTACAGTATGGTTGTCAGGAGGTAGAGTCCTCAGAAGGGGGGTGGTCAGAAGGTAGGGCCATCAGAAGGCGGGGGGGTCAGAAGGTGGAGTTTGTCAGAAGATAGGCATTGTGAGAGGGTGGGGTGATTAAAAGGTGGGTAGTCAGAAGGTTGGGTGGTCAGAAGGTAGGGTTGTCAGGAAGTAAGTTCGTCAGAAGGTGGGGCGTTCAGGAGGTAGGGTTGTCAGAAGGTGGGGGATGTCAGAAGGTGGGGATTGTCAGAAGGTGGAGTGGTCAGAAGGTGGGGGAATCAGAAGGTGGGGTTGTCAGGAGGTAGGGTCACCAAAGGATTGGGGGTGTCAAAAGGTTTGGTGGTCAGAAGGTAGGGATTGTCAGACAGTGGGGTGGTCAGAAAGTGGGGGAGTCTGAAGGTAGGGTTATCATACGGTGGGGATTGTCAGAAGGTGGGGGAGTCAGAAGGTGGGGCTATCAGTAGGTAGGGTGGTCACAAGGTGAGGGTGGTCAGAAGGTGGGAGAATCATTAGGTAGGGATTTCAGCAGTTAGGGTGGTCAGAAGGTGGGTTTGTCAGAAGGTTGGGTTGTCTGGAGGTGGGGTTGTCAGCAGGTGGGATGGTCAGAAGGTGGGGTTGTCAGGAAGTAGGCATGTCAAAAGGTGGGATTATCATAAGAATTAAAATTGGAGTCATCTTAAATTACGAATACAGTGGGACTGATAGAACAAGTTGGAGGGAACTGTCAACTCTGTCATGGGGAATAAAGGTGTAAACATTATTTAAAGCCCTGGTTCCTTATTCAGGATACATCCCACAGGAGACATCCATTGCATTTTGATCAGCTGGCTTACTATGGCTAGTTCATGGATTTAGGATTTATGCAGCATCATGATCATGTTTTTGTAAAATAAAAATCAGTAGAATTGACCCACATTTCCCAATGTGAGGCTCTTTTGTCATGCAGTTCTTTCTTCTCTCTCTTCAGGTGGTCCATCTGTACAACATGAGCCAGTACAGTAAGGAGGAGTGCCGCCGCATCCTGGAGAGCGTCAACTGGAACCAGGAAGCGGCTTCAAGCTATGTCCTGCGACATAGGAACCCTCACTCATGGGACTGAATGAAGGTTTTCCCCTTCTTGCAGAGCTATTCAGGATTCCTGATGGCCTAGAGAGCTGTCGAGGAACATGGCTTTACATATTCGGATTTACAATCACAGTTCTGACTCGACACACAGAGGACGTCTTAAACTGGTGTCCAGGTAGAGATGGTAGAAGCTTCTGGATGCACTGGTTGACTTTTCTTCTGAATTCTGAGCCTAGCACGTTCTCAGCATCCCATATGCCATTAAATTTACTTCTGAGATCCCAGCAGACCAGAGTGCCGGTAATGGAGACATTTCGCTGGAGGAATTTCTCTGGCTAAACAGTTTAGTAAAATAGGGCTGCAACATGCTAAATGTATTGCCTCTGCATCATCTGAAGGATGTGTCCAAAACGAGAAGGACCAGACTGTGTTTTCTGGCGTCCAACTTGGAACTGGCATGTGCTAGTGTTCAAAACGGCGTCACATTTATAGGTGGTGCTCTAGCGTTGGGACATCACTGATGGATCATCGATGGTCATCTACCACAGAGGGTCATCTACCACAGAGGGGATTCCAGTCATAGAATGCTCAACTTCCACTGCCATGTTGAGCTTGGTGTGACACCAAGCCCCAGCTGGCGTTTTCAGAAAGAAGAGTCTGATAACCCGTAGGAGGAGCTGTTTTTTGAACAATAATAATTTTATTTCACCACCCGGGGGTTTTGGTTTGTTTCTGCTGTATGGATAGATAATATTAATGTACGTTATATTAAACTTTGCCATAAGCGATTATTTAAAGGGGACTCGCCCAGGCCTGATAAGACGAGGTTTAGGGGGCTAAGTGCGCGGTGCTGAGATGGCAATGCCAATAATGAAAGCCAACTCAGCGATCATGAATAGTCGGAGCCCAACAAACCCGTAGACTGTACCATCAGTGACTGGGACTCATGGTGGCCACCATTGTGGGAAATCTTCTGGACATAGTCCTCCTCTCTCAAGGCAAGGTGTGTACAGTGTGTACAGTGCAATGTTTTACTTTGTAAAAATTCAGGAGATTCACTTTCTTACAAAGTTTCTGTTTATGATAAACAAGGCGGGGTTGGTGACGATGGGTTGGGGGTAGGGTGACATGACACCAGAAGTTTAACATCAACCTTGACAATCTACAAAGGATCAAGACTTAGGAAACAAGAAGGAGATCCGGATTCAAGGCATGAATGCAACAGATGACATCTGGGTCTGGCAGTAATTCGGGACACATTTCTAATAGGTAATGATATAGGGGGCTCAGGCACTTGGCCATAATAATAAGTGTGATTTCTACATCAGTGAATCGGCAGTTCAACTAAGGCATGCAAGCAGGTGCTTCCTAGGGGTTTACTGTGTTATGTGTATTGTTTTTGACTATTGTTCTAATTGCTTTGTTTGCATTTATTTGTTAGACTGTTTATTGTGATATGAGTTAACGGCACTGTTTTGTTATGTTGCCCCGCAGAGCCGGTACGTTCAGAGAAGCAAGGGCTAACACTGCTGGCTAGGTTTTCCTGTGCTTTTTGGGAGGTAGCGCCCTCTTCAAAGGAAAACTGTTAAAAGGGGAACTGCCTTTAGGGCAGGGGTTCAGTTCAGCTCTGCTCCAGAAGGAGCTGTTCCAGGATGTAATGGCTTTTTCTTCTGAAACCCCCCCCCCCCCTGTGGGAACCCAGTCGGGGGTTCCAGGGATATGGAATCGTGCCACTGCTAAATGGGCTAGTGGACTCCAAAATGACTTTCTCACCTATCTGAGGTATGACCACCTCATAGGGCAGGGGCACCAGAAAACATCAAATGGGCACAAATAAGCCCTTTGTAGTAGGAAAGAGGTTTATGAACAATTGCCTGTATATTCTGTAATATTCTGTATATTTTAACAACTTTTTTAGTAAAGAACTTTGTTGTTACATAACTTTGCCTGGTCTGAAGTCACTTCAGTATGACTGTAAAGGGGTGCATGTGGGCTTGCTGTATCCCAGAACAGGTTTTACAACCAGGGACAAGATGAGTTAAAGAAGATGCAGTGCAGATGTCTTGCAGTGAAGCTATTCAGAGGAGGATGTATTGCCTTTGCTAATGACTACAATACTACTGTTGCATGCATAAGCACCCAGCCAGTCAGGAAGCGGTGGTGACTTGATATAGACGATATAAGGCCCTGGTAGTGAAAGAGCTTGTGTGCATAGACATCTTCCCTGGTGACTGGAACCCCAATACTGCGTCCAACTCATGCAAGGTAGGAGTTAGATGCAGTAATGAGGTTCCTCTCCTCTTCTCTCTCCTCTCTCCTCATCTCTCTCCTCTCCTCTCTTCTATCGCCTCTCCTCTCTTCTTTCCCCTCTCTTCTTTCCCCTCTCTTCTCTCCTCTTCCCTCTCTACTCTCCTCTCCCATGTCTTCTCTCCCCTGTCTTCTGCCCTCTCCCCCCTTCTCTCCCCTCTTCTATCTACTCTCCTCCCTTTTCTCCCCTCCCTTCTCTCCTCTTCCCTCTCTACTCTCCTCTCCCCTCTGTTCTCTCCCCTGTTTTCTCTCCTCTCCTCTCCCCTCTCTTCGCTCCTCTTCCCTCTCTTCTCTCCTCGCCCCTTTCTTCTCTCCCCTGTCTTCTCTCCTCTACTCTCCTCTCCCCTCTGTTCTCTCCCCTGTTTTCTCTCCTCTCCTCTCCCCTCTCTTCGCTCCTCTTCCCTCTCTTCTCTCCTCTCCCCCCTTTCCTCTCTCCCCTGTCTTCTCTCCCCTGTCTTCTCTCCTCTGTTCTCCTCTCCCCTCTTTTATCTCCTCCCTCTCTTCTCTCCCATGTCTTCTCTCCTCTCCCCTCTTCTCTCCCCTCTTATATCTACTCTCTTCTCTCCCCTCTCTTCTCTCCTCTTCCCTCTCTACTCTACTCTCCCCTCTCTTCTCTCCCTTCTCTTCTCTCCCCTCTATCTCTCCCTCTCTCTCTCTCTTCTCTCCCCCTCCTCTCTCTCCTCTTCCCTCTCTACTCTACTCTCCCCTCTCTTCTCTCCCTTATCTTCTCTCCCCTCTTCTATCTCCTCTCTTCTCTCCCCTCTTTTCTCTCCTCTCCCCTCTCTTCTCTCCCCTGTCTTCTCTCCTCTCCTCTCCCCTCTTCTCCTCTCCCCTCTTCTCTCCCCTGTTCTATATCCTCTCCTCTCTTCTCTCCTATTGCCTCTCTACACTCCTCTCCTGCCCACTCACCCCCCCCCCCCCACAGCTTTTTTTCATCCCCAAGCCCCTGACTTTCATCTAAAAGTCTTTCCTGCAGTTCTTCCCCTATTGAGAGGTAACCAGCAAGCTGCCCCATTAGCAGTCCCCAAGAACAATGGGTGACCCGGCCCCTTACTGGCCCACCTTCACAATCTAGTTTCTCCCAAACACTAAGGCCCCTTTCACACTGAGGCGCTTTGCAGGCGCTAAAAATAGCGCCTGCAAAGTGTCTTCAAACAGCCGTTGCTATGTCTCCAGTGTGAAAGCCCGAGGGCTTTCACACTGGAGCGGTGCACTTGCAGGACGCTGAAAAATGTCCTGCAAGCTGCATCTTTGGAGCGATGTAGGAGCGGTGTATTTACCGCTCCTAAAGCACCCCTTCCCATTGAAAACAATGGGGCAGCGCTCCAAACCCGCCTGCAAAGCGCCGGCGGTTTTAACCCTTTTTCGGCCGTTAGCGGGGGTAAAACAGCCCCGCTAGAGGCTGAAAAGCACAGCTAAAATGATGGTAAAGCGGCGCTAAATATAGCGCCGCTTTACTGCCAGCGCACCCAGCACCTCAGTGTGAAAGTAGCCTAAGACCCCTTTCACACTGAGGTGCTTTTCAGATGCTTTCACGCTAAAAAAAGCACATGAAAATTTTACCCCCCGCGAACGGCCGAAAAGGGGTTAATACCGCCCGCAAACCGCCGCTGCAGCTGCGTTTTGCGGGCGGGTTCGAAGCGCTGCCCCATTGTTTTCAATGAGAAGGGGCGCTATAGGATCGGTAAATATACCGCTCCTACAGCGCACCAAAGATGTGGCTTGCAGGACATTTTTCAGCGTCCTGCAAGCGCACCGCTTCAGTGTGAAAGCCCTCGGGCTTTCACACTGAAGACACAGCAACAGCTGTTTCAGGTCGGTTTGCAGGCGCTATTTTTAGCGCAATAGCGCCTGCAAACCGCCCCAGTGTGAAAGGGGCCTTAAGGGGGAACTAAAGTTCCACTTCAAGCTCACCTTATCTCTGCAATTTGTGTGTTAGGAGTGTGAAACATATTGCAGACAGGTTAATAATAATCTACAACATGAACACTAGATGGCAGCAGACAGATAAATGATAATGTCATTTATCTGTCTGCCGCCATCTAGTGTTCATGTTGTAGATTATCATTTATCTGTCTGCCTCCATCTAGTGTTCATGTTGTAGATTAATATAGCCAGTGATATATCTAGTGACCTCTCCTAGGGTACCGCACCCTCACAACTTGAGATCCATACTATTCATGTGTCAAACTATAATACCCCACAAGGCCGTCTCTGCAGGGGATTGCAGAAAGTTCCAAAATCAAGTTAGGTCTGATGTGACGAGGTTGCCTCTAAGGAGGTGTTTGTAGAAGTTGAATTAAGCCAAATATCCCAGAGCCAGTGGCGGTGCGTCCATAGAGGGTGCAGGAGCGCCGCCCCCTCCCCCCGCACCGCTCTATCACCAATAGATAGATTCATGTATTGCATATTGTCCCTGCTGCCGCCCCCTATTCAGGTGTCCGGCCCCTTGTCGGGAGACGGGCATCTGAATTACAGCGGCGGGGTTTCTTTTGAAGCGCCTAATTAGAGCTGTCGGCTCTAATAGGTGTCCAAAAGGGTAAACAGCGTGTGCACTGCTGTGCGTTCGCTGTTTACACAGTGTTGTGTTAGAGAAGCGAATACATCGCTTCCCTAACACTGACCCGCCTCTCAGCCAATCAGGTTGCCGGGTCTGTGTTACCTGTCACCTGATTGGCTTAAATTTTACAGGCGCTGTGATTGGACGCCTAGGCGTCCAATCATTGCAGAAGACAAGAGGAGGAGCGCGGGAGAAGACATTGGGGTCGGGATGAAATGGAGGACACCGGACACCGCCTGTCGCCGTCACCTGCTGCACACTAGAGACAAGGTAAGTGCTGGGCAGATGGCGGGCGGGGGGCACAGTGGCAGCACTTAGGGGAAAATGGCAGCACTTGGGGCACAGTGGCAGCATTTAAAGTGGTTGTAAACCCTTTACCTAGATTAAGGCTTACCTGTAGGTCCAATAAATATCTCCTAAACCTACATGGTTTAGGAGATATTTAGAAAAAAGAGGCATCGCTGTCTACGCTGTCACGTCGAAATGCCGCTTTCGTGCGCATGCGCGGGAGTGACGTCATCGCCGATCCAGCGAATGACAGCGCTGGAGCGGTGAGACCCGGAAGTCACTCCGGGCTTGATGGCGACGGAGAAGGTCGTGGATGAGGACCGCTTCAGGGGCTTCGTTCTCAGGTAAGTTATTCATAATGAGCTAGTATGCTATGCATACTAGCTCATTATGCCTTTGCCTTGCAGGTTCCGTATTTTTTTTTTTTTTTTGAGGAGGCTTTCCTTCCTCTTTAATGGCCACAGTTGCTGCATTTGGGGCACGGTGGCAGCGTTTGATGGGCAAAGTGGCTGCGTTTGATGGCACAGTGAGGCTGCAATTGATGGGGTTTTTTTCCTGAATTTTTCAGTTTGTTTGCGCCCCCCAAAAATTTTGAGCACCAGCCGCCACTTCCCAGAGCTTAGAGCTTTACATGGAGCAGCTCCTAGAGGGATATCTGAGTGGAAATGCTGAGTTGACTAGGTGCTTCCAATAATGGGGGCCACCGGAGACTTCCATTTCAATATTATGGCTTAAAATAGAAGTCGTAATAGAACTCTAAGCCCTCTAGTAGGTGGCAAAGGGTCGACCAGGCCCAATTTACTGTACATTTGTTAATACTCAGTGGGATTGGAATAGTAGTCAGTGTGAAAATGAAGCATGAAAGTTGGGTCCAAAATGCCTGAATCAAGGCACAGTGCTAAAATATGTGGGCAAAATTGGCTGGGCCAGTCACAAATATTCAACATCCCGACTAAACTGAGGGGTAAATCCTGTGCAGCTGTTGGGGGTGAGATATATCCTATGAAGGATTCTATGAAGGAGTAGGTCCTCCCAGTCTTCCCCATCCACAACGGACCTTTCTTTGTACAATACACCTGGCAGTGGCAGATAAATCAAGGTGAATAGAAAGTTCTGGACAGCCGCACTCCAAAAGAAATTTCTCGTGCCTTTATTAGAACATCGGGATCACACTGTACAAGCCACAGCAAAGCAATACAGGAACAAGCTGATTCGTTTCACACTAAACAAAGTGTGACGACTATGAGTAAGCACTTTGTTTAGTGTGAAACGCGTCAGATTGTTCCTGTATTGCTTTACTGTGGCTTGTACAGTGTGATCCCGATGTTCTAATAAAGGCACGAGAAAATTCTTTTGGAGTGCAGCTGTCCAGAACTTTCTATTCACCTTCATTTGCTATACGCATTAGCCAGCACCTGGGGCTCTTCATTTCCTAGAGGAAAAACTTCTTGTTTCAGTGGACCTACCTGGGGCGGTGGTAACCCCATCTCTTTGGATTTCTGGCAGTGGCAGATAAATACCACTCCTCTGTAATGTCTGATTCATCCACTGGGGCTCAGTCATCTCCACTATCCCCTCAGCACATTGATGAGGTCTCAGCCACATCACCTGATACCTCCTCTTGTTCCTATTTAAACAGCTGCCGCCAATCACTCATCGTTTGTGCAAGGAACCTGTTACCAGTCCTAGTGCACCAGCCGCACGTTGCTGCTTACTTCTCCAAGTTTGAGCCGGACAGAGCCCCACTTCCTCCTCTTCGTTTGGGCCAGACAGAGCCCCACTTCATCCTCTTCGTTTGGGCCAGACAGAGCCCCTCTTCATCCTCTTCGTTTGGGCCGGCTAGAGCCCCACTTCCTCCTCTTCGTTTGGGCCGGACAGAGCCCCACTTCCTCCTCTTCGTTTGGGCCGGACAGAGCCCCACTTCATCCTCTTCGTTTGGGCCGGACAGAGCCCCACTTCATCCTCTTCGTTTGGGCCAGACAGAGCCCCTCTTCATCCTCTTCGTTTGGGCCGGATAGATCCCCACTTCCTCCTCTTTGTTTGGGCCGGACAGAGCCCCACTTCCTCCTCTTCGTTTGGGCCGGACAGAGCCCCACTTCCTCCTCTTCGTTTGGGCCGGACAGAGCCCCACTTCATCCTCTTCGTTTGGGCCGGCTAGAGCCCCACTTCATCCTCTTCGTTTGGGCCGGCTAGAGCCCCACTCCCTCCTCTTCGTTTGGGCCAGACAGAGCCCCACTTCATCCTCTTCGTTTGGGCCAGACAGAGCCCCTCTTCATCCTCTTCGTTTGGGCCGGCTAGAGCCCCACTTCCTCCTCTTCGTTTGGGCCGGCTAGAGCCCCACTTCCTCCTCTTCGTTTGGGCCGGCTAGAGCCCCACTTCATCCTCTTCGTTTGGGCCGACTAGAGCCCCACTTCATCCTCTTTGTTTGGGCCAGCTAGAGCCCCACTTCCTCCTCTTCGTTTGGGCCAGACAGAGCCCCACTTCATCCTCTTCGTTTGGGCCAGACAGAGCCCCTCTTCATCCTCTTCGTTTGGGCCGGCTAGAGCCCCACTTCCTCCTCTTCGTTTGGGCCGGCTAGAGCCCCACTTCCTCCTCTTCGTTTGGGCCGGCTAGAGCCCCACTTCATCCTCTTCGTTTGGGCCGACTAGAGCCCCACTTCATCCTCTTTGTTTGGGCCAGCTAGAGCCCCACTTCCTCCTCTTCGTTTGGGCCGACTAGAGCCCCACTTCCTCCTCTTCGTTTGGGCCTGTTAGAGCCCCACTTCCTCCTCTTCGTTTGGGCCGGCTAGAGCCCCACTTCATCCTCTTCGCTTGGGCCGACTAGAGCCCCACTTCATCCTCTTCGTTTGGGCCGGCTAGAGCCCCACTTCCTCCTCTTCGTTTGGGCCGGCTAGAGCCCCACTTCCTCCTCTTCGTTTGGGCCGGCTAGAGCCCCACTTCCTCCTCTTCGTTTGGGCCGGCTAGAGCCCCACTTCCTCCTCTTCGTTTGGGCCGGCTAGAGCCCCACTTCATCCTCTTCGTTTGGGCCGACTAGAGCCCCACTTCATCCTCTTCGTTTGGGCCGGACAGAGCCCCACTTCCTCCTCTTCGTTTGGGCCAGACAGAGCCCCTCTTCATCCTCTTCGTTTGGGCCGGATAGATCCCCACTTCCTCCTCTTTGTTTGGGCCGGACAGAGCCCCACTTCCTCCTCTTCATTTGGGCCGGACAGAGCCCCACTTCCTCCTCTTCGTTTGGGCCGGACAGAGCCCCACTTCATCCTCTTCGTTTGGGCCGGCTAGAGCCCCACTTCATCCTCTTCGTTTGGGCTGGCTAGAGCCCCACTCCCTCCTCTTCGTTTGGGCCAGACAGAGCCCCACTTCATCCTCTTCGTTTGGGCTGGCTAGAGCCCCACTACCTCCTCTTCGTTTGGGCCTGACAGAGCCCCACTTCATCCTCTTCGTTTGGGCCGGCTAGAGCCCCACTTCCTCCTCTTCGTTTGGGCCGGCTAGAGCCCCACTTCCTCCTCTTCGTTTGGGCCGGCTAGAGCCCCACTTCATCCTCTTCGTTTGGGCCAGACAGAGCCCCTCTTCATCCTCTTCGTTTGGGCCGGCTAGAGCCCCACTTCCTCCTCTTCGTTTGGGCCGGCTAGAGCCCCACTTCCTCCTCTTCGTTTGGGCCGGCTAGAGCCCCACTTCATCCTCTTCGTTTGGGCCGACTAGAGCCCCACTTCATCCTCTTCGTTTGGGCCGGCTAGAGCCCCACTTCCTCCTCTTTGTTTGGGCCGGCTAGAGCCCCACTTCATTCTCTTAGGCCCCTTTCACATGGACGGATCGTTCAGATCCGCCTGTCAGTTTTGACGGCGGATCTGAACGGGCGCTCCATGTTAGCCTATGGAGCGTCGGATGTCAGCGGAGACATGTCCGCTGACATCCGACCCAGTCCGATCCGCCAAAAGCAGACGTATGGCCCCACGTCCAGATCCGTCGCTGGCGGATCGGATCGGGTGAGATCTGATGAAAACGGACACACTGTCCGTTTTCATCCAATCTCTCCATAGAGACCAGCGGCGCTCGCAAGCCCCTCCCCGCTCAATGAGCAGAGAGGGGCTTGTCATCCGCCGGCTAAGCTGAGATCAACGGAGAGATCTCCCGCTGAGCCGACGGACAGAGGCGGGCTCCGCGCAAGTCCGCCTCGTGTGAAAGGGGCCTTAGTTTGGGCCGGACAGAGCCCCACTTCATCCTCTTAGTTTGGGCCGGACAGAGCCCCACTTCATCCTCTTCGTTTGGGCCGGACAGAGCCCCACTTCATCCTCTTCGTTTGGGCCAGACAGAGCCCCTCTTCATCCTCTTCGTTTGGGCCGGATAGATCCCCACTTCCTCCTCTTTGTTTGGGCCGGACAGAGCCCCACTTCCTCCTCTTCGTTTGGGCCGGACAGAGCCCCACTTCCTCCTCTTCGTTTGGGCCGGACAGAGCCCCACTTCATCCTCTTCGTTTGGGCCGGCTAGAGCCCCACTTCATCCTCTTCGTTTGGGCCGGCTAGAGCCCCACTACATCCTCTTCGTTTGGGCCAGACAGAGCCCCACTTCATCCTCTTCGTTTGGGCCAGACAGAGCCCCTCTTCATCCTCTTCGTTTGGGCCGGCTAGAGCCCCACTTCCTCCTCTTCGTTTGGGCCGGCTAGAGCCCCACTTCCTCCTCTTCGATTGGGCCGGCTAGAGCCCCACTTCATCCTCTTCGTTTGGGCCAGCTAGAGCCCCACTTCATCCTCTTTGTTTGGGCCAGCTAGAGCCCCACTTCCTCCTCTTCGTTTGGGCCGACTAGAGCCCCACTTCCTCCTCTTCGTTTGGGCCTGTTAGAGCCCCACTTCCTCCTCTTCGTTTGGGCCGGCTAGAGCCCCACTTCATCCTCTTCGCTTGGGCCGACTAGAGCCCCACTTCATCCTCTTCGTTTGGGCCGGCTAGAGCCCCACTTCCTCCTCTTCGTTTGGGCCGGCTAGAGCCCCACTTCCTCCTCTTCGTTTGGGCCGGCTAGAGCCCCACTTCCTCCTCTTCGTTTGGGCCGGCTAGAGCCCCACTTCCTCCTCTTCGTTTGGGCCGGCTAGAGCCCCACTTCATCCTCTTCGTTTGGGCCGACTAGAGCCCCACTTCATCCTCTTCGTTTGGGCCGGACAGAGCCCCACTTCCTCCTCTTCGTTTGGGCCAGACAGAGCCCCTCTTCATCCTCTTCGTTTGGGCCGGATAGATCCCCACTTCCTCCTCTTTGTTTGGGCCGGACAGAGCCCCACTTCCTCCTCTTCGTTTGGGCCGGACAGAGCCCCACTTCCTCCTCTTCGTTTGGGCCGGACAGAGCCCCACTTCATCCTCTTCGTTTGGGCCGGCTAGAGCCCCACTTCATCCTCTTCGTTTGGGCTGGCTAGAGCCCCACTCCCTCCTCTTCGTTTGGGCCAGACAGAGCCCCACTTCATCCTCTTCGTTTGGGCTGGCTAGAGCCCCACTCCCTCCTCTTCGTTTGGGCCAGACAGAGCCCCACTTCATCCTCTTCGTTTGGGCCGGCTAGAGCCCCACTTCCTCCTCTTCGTTTGGGCCGGCTAGAGCCCCACTTCCTCCTCTTCGTTTGGGCCGGCTAGAGCCCCACTTCATCCTCTTCGTTTGGGCCAGACAGAGCCCCTCTTCATCCTCTTCGTTTGGGCCGGCTAGAGCCCCACTTCCTCCTCTTCGTTTGGGCCGGCTAGAGCCCCACTTCCTCCTCTTCGTTTGGGCCGGCTAGAGCCCCACTTCATCCTCTTCGTTTGGGCCGTCTAGAGCCCCACTTCATCCTCTTCGTTTGGGCCGGCTAGAGCCCCACTTCCTCCTCTTTGTTTGGGCCGGCTAGAGCCCCACTTCATTCTCTTAGGCCCCTTTCACATGGACGGATCGTTCAGATCCGCCTGTCAGTTTTGACGGCGGATCTGAACGGGCGCTCCATGTTAGCCTATGGAGCGTCGGATGTCAGCGGAGACATGTCCGCTGACATCCGACCCAGTCCGATCCGCCAAAAGCAGACGTATGGCCCCACGTCCAGATCCGTCGCTGGCGGATCGGATCGGGTGAGATCTGATGAAAACGGACACACTGTCCGTTTTCATCCAATCTCTCCATAGAGACCAGCGGCGCTCGCAAGCCCCTCCCCGCTCAATGAGCAGAGAGGGGCTTGTCATCCGCCGGCTAAGCTGAGATCAACGGAGAGATCTCCCGCTGAGCCGACGGACAGAGGCGGGCTCCGCGCAAGTCCGCCTCGTGTGAAAGGGGCCTTAGTTTGGGCCGGACAGAGCCCCACTTCATCCTCTTAGTTTGGGCCGGACAAAGCCCCACTCCATCCTCTTTGATTGGGCCGGATAGATCCCCACTTCCTCCTCTTCGTTTGGGCCGGACAGAGCCCCACTTCATCCTCTTTGTTTGGGCTGGACACAGCCCCCACTTACTACCCTTTGTTTTGGGCCAATGAACGCTTCACCACCATCTCTCCAGACCTACGGAGTGTCCCCATCAGCATAACGCAACTCACTGCAAGTATACCTGAACTGCATAAACTTTGTACTTCTGAACTGCTAATGCCTTGCTGACCCTCCTGATACCTAAGTTATGGCTGTATATAAAATCTCGAAATAAACCCCAACCAATCCTTCAACATACCTTCGTTCCTTTATCTGTAATTTGCCATAAGGTGTAACCACTTAACCACATAGTATGTATATAAGTCCGAAACTGTGATCCTCTACAAAAACACTACTAGCTCACTGCCTGAGACATTACATTCTCCATGCTTCAATGTAGCACCCACCAACTTATGAGCCTATGGCCTAAGTACCGTCACCTGTTACTGATGTACCTAGGCCCATGCTAATCTTGGCCATCAGGAAGTCAGTATTTGCATAGGATCTTGGGTGGCTTCGGTGGGGCAATGAGGAAGGTTCCATTTGGTTACTTAATGTTTCTTGATATTTACTTTAATCTGAGAAACAGGAAGAAGAAATCTGCCTTTTGTTTTATGGGTGAAACCAGTTGGTATTTGATATTACGGAGGAAGGAGGTGTTACACAAGAGTGATATTTGCGTAGGCCGTTAAACCAACAGAGATCTTAATCTTTTACACGGTGAAAGCAATTCTCTTCTCATTTAGGTCTTTTACTGGATTTTTTTTTATTCCCAACGTTTTATCACCGTACTTATTACCAAGCATGTCCGTCTCTGAGGCAGACAGTACTTAAACTTATACAGGCTAAATAGCCATAATCTCAGACATTGCAAGAAAAGCTTCTTACAAGTTTACATACATACCAGGTTAAATTAACATAATAAACAGATAAAAGAAAAAGAGACCATAACACCTTAGAAAGAATAAGCAAAAGACATTAAATTTAGGAATAGTTCCACTACAAACTTACAAAGGTGCAACAACAGAGGCACTCAGGTCATTTGTCCTATAAACCTGGCAAGACATTAATAATATGGAGACCAAGTGGTTGTGATAGAAAATGTTTTTTTTTCTGCTTTTTCCTGCTTCTGTGAAACTCTTTGAACGTAACGTGCGTCAGGTCGAAGTCTGGTGTTCTCTTGCGCAAAGTGTTGTTAATTGTTGATCACGTGACGATATCCTAGGCCATAACGAGGCTTGGTTTTAGTCAAGTGATATAAAAGGTGATGGTTTTAGTACGTCGCCCTTGCCCCTTTGAAGACCTCAGCTTTGACGAAACATGTAGGGCGGTGCTGCGTACTGACGCCATCGCGCTATCACGCCCCATGTGACTTTGATACACGGCGTTCGTCCTTTTTAGCTTTTTTAACTTGCCGGCTTTTTTTAAATGTATTGTGCGGTGGATGCAAGTCCCTGTGTTTTTGTGCAAAACCCCTCTTGTACGGTATCACACCATTTGGAGTTTTTTTTTGCTTCCCTTATACCTACGGCCCGTTCGGGCTTACGAGTGGCAGCTCTAAAAACGGGAGCCTGTTTTCCCTGCCCTGGATCATCACTGAGACGTGAGGCTATGGAACATCCAGAGATCCATCCCGCCCGCGCAGAGGGCCGTATCTGCTTGCGATCCCGACCTCGCTATTTAGGTGGTCCACTGTTTCTGGTAAGGGCACTCATATGTCAAGTGTGACCCACCACAATCTGGAGAATCCTTCTCACACCCTTCTTCCTCCTCCTTTCGGTGAAGCTGGCTGAACTCTGGACATTTACCCTCTTCATTGGATTTGTTTTTTTCCTATACTACTATCACAACATTTTTTGAAGGGTTTCCATGGACATTGTTTCACTAATGCCGCGTACACACGTTCGGAATTCCGGCCAGAAAAATACCGATGAGAGCTTTTCATTGGAAAATGCGACCGTGTAGTAGGCTCCATCGGAATTTTGCTGGCCGAATTTCCGACAGCAAAGAATTGAGAGCATGTTCTCAATTTTTCCGACGTAAAAGGTTTCTATCGGAAATTCCGATCGTCTGTAGCAATTCTGACGTGCAAAATTCCTACGCATGCTCGGAAACAATTCGACACATTCTCGGAAGCATTGAACTCGGCTCGTTGTAGTGTTGTACGTCACGCGTTCTTGACTGTCGGAATTTGGTGTGACCGTGTGCATGGGCGTCCGCAGAAGTTTTTTTCAGGGGGGGCATCATTTTAAGGTCACCCATGCTACGCCCCTTTTTGTCAACATCGTGGAGGGGAGGGGCTTGAGTGGGCGTGCCAGTGCCTTGCTCTACTGGTATTCTTTGGGTGCAGCCAACTACTTGTTAGGTCCTCTCCTTACCCTCTGTAATCTCTGACCCCTCTCCCTATACCCCACCATGCTCTTTCACTTTCCATCCATTGTTGTCTGGGGTTGGAGAACTTCTATTGCATTCTTCACTTGGCAGGCTTGAAACAATCACTCTCAACCAAAGTCAAGAAGATCTCCTTTCTGGTCCACCAAAATACTTTTTATTTTAAAGGGGTTGTAAAGGTTCGCGTTTTTTCCCCTTAATGCATCCTATGCATTAAGGGGAAAAAACATCCGACAATACCGCCCCCCCCCCCAGCCCCCCCCGTTTTACTTACCTGAGCCCGTTCACCTGCTGCGCTCGCCGCCGATCTCCTCTTAACCTGCTAAGCCTGGCCATTGATTGGCTAGAGTGGATGGATTGAAAGCAACACAGCCATTGGCTCACGCTGCTGTCAATCACATCCAATGACGCGGCGGGGCCGAGTGATACAGTGAGTGGCTATAGCCGGCCAGCTGTATCACGGGAGCGCGCCCGCAAGAACTAATTTACCTTTACAACCCCTTTAAAGTCCCTCCATCTTCAAGTCACAAGATCCCAACCGAGGGCCAACCTCACCAATCAGGGAAAGGACAGCTTGCTGCTATATGCTCTGTAGCGGCCATAACCCCACAGGTGGGAATAGAGGGCACGGGTGATAAACTCAGGCACTTAGAACTGCTGACATCAATTGAATGTCTTTAATCAACCCAGAGAGTAGCCACTCGCAGCTGGGCGCTTCACTGACGGATAAACCTCTAGCCAGAGATCTAGCAGCCAACATGTGATCTGGAAACTTTGCAAAAGTCTCTGCCACAGACTAAAGTGTAACTCAAGATAAGTAGGAACCTTTCTCACAGTACCTGGATCTCTCTCTGTCTCGAATCGAACATCGGGCGTTCGCCTGCTCGGCGAGCCCAGAACTATTTGGGCCGATCGCATCAAATTCGTGTGATGTGAGCGGCCCGTAATGCACTGCGCCAGTCGCAGTGCATTGCTGGCTGATGATTGGCCAAGCATGCACTGTGACCTGCATGCTTGGCCAATCAAAGAGCCAGCGGCGAGGAGAGCAATAATTGGCCACAGGCAGGATGTCTGACACACGGGGACGTCATGGGGAATTCCCTATGGCTTTCCCCATGATGTCAGAGGGGGCGGGTTCACCAGGTGGCCCCGCCCTCCGTTATAAAAGACCTGTCAGACGCAGTGAAGTCTCACACAGCGGGAGCCTCCGATTGAGCGGAGCGGCCCAAGAAGAGACCCGGACCCTGTGGAAGAACATGCCGGACGAGAAGACCAGAGCAAGAAGAAGACCAGAAGAAAGAAGATTTTAATAAAGGAATTGTCAAAGACCATCTCCTGTCATTTTTACAATTTTTGACACTTTTTTGGTGAAATGGTAGGGGTACTTTTGTACTCCCTTACCATTTCACCCCGGGGGGGGGGGGGGGGGGTCGGGGGGTCCCCTTGTTAAAGGGGGCTTCCAGATTCCGATAAGCCCCCCGCCCGCAGACCCCCACAACCAATGGCAAGGGTTGTGGGGACGAGGCCATTGTCCTCATCAACATGGGGACAAGGTGCTTTGGGGGGTCTCAGACCCCCAAAGCACCCTCCCAATGTTGAGGGCATGTGGCCTGGTACGGTTCAGGAGGGAGGGGGGGCGCTCTCATCCCCCCTCTTTTGCTGCGGCCTGCCAGGTTGCGTGCTCGGATAAGGGTCTGGTATGGATTTTGAGGGGGACCCCACGCCATTTTTTTTTTTTGGCTGGGGTTCCCCTTAATATCCATAGCAGACCTGAAGGGCCTGGTTATTGAATTTGGGGGGACCCCCACGCTTTTTTTTTTTATCAATGACTTTCAATGAATGACAGTTCTTTGTGTTACGGGAGCCGTCAATTCATATAGCCTCGAGTGATTTTAAATAGCTTTTTTTCCTGCAAAAATGACACTTTGTGCAGGAACAGTTCTAAGCACAGGAAACATGCGCCCCTTCACAGTCATACTATACACACCCCCCAGGTACGAAATTTAAAGGAATATTACACTTTTATTGTTTCACTTTAAGCATTATTAAAATCACTGCTCCTGAAAAAACGTCCGTTTTAAAAAAAAATATTGCATTAATACATGTCCCCTGGGGCAGGACCCGGGTCCCCAAACACTTTTTATGACAATAACTTGCATATTAGCCTTTAAAATTAGCACTTTTGATTTTGAACGTTCGCATCCATTGTAACTAATAGGGTTCTTATGCTCGAACGGACTTTAGGTCCGTTTGCGGGTTCTGGTGCGAACCGAACCCGGGGATGCTCGGCTCATCCCTAGTGTCCATACAACTCAGCTCCCAGGCTCTTACCGAGCAGCCAGCTTGTTGGCCCTCCTCCGAAGAGTCCTCCCCCGGTCACTTGTACGAGTTGCCCTGTCCCTCCAATACCGAGAGCACACCGGGACGCCTTTGAATCCTCCTTCAGTTACTGGGCCTCGGACCAACCGGTTCCGAGACTCAGGAACAGACGGATCCCCACCCCAGACCATAAGGGTCTTGGGGTTGGTCGGATTGACCATGCTTGCGGGACGGCAAACGCTCCTAGGCCTGGGACCCCTCGCGAGGCTGCCCCGGACCAGAACCAGGACCAACAGCTCCGGCCGAACCCCAAACACGTGACTTCAGCACCTTAAGTACCCCTTCCCAGACTACGCAGCAGGGCCAGACGCGCCCACTGATTGGCTCCGGGAAAGATTGGTACCCAAGACGTCCAACCAGGCCTGGTTCTCAGCCTGTCATGGGTTCCTCACTGCATCTATGACCAGGCAGAACCTTATCCCAGCACAGCCAGACTGATGCCAAAGTAAATCTGTACAATTAACCCCCAGAACTCCATTACAGTTCTGGGGAAAAAACTAAATTTCCACTTATAGCGCACACTTGTTGAAGTGTGACCGCTACAGCTCTATTCCTCTTCATTGATATCTGATGTAAGGAGTGGCAGTCCTTTCATACACTGATCACAGATTGGTTCTCATTTGGCCCAAAACTCCTCATAGGTTGGGGGGGGGGGGGGGGTCAGCTCAAGTGGGGTTCACTTTTCCTGGGAAATGCAGTCCAAGCGGCAGGTCTTTTCTTAAAAATCAATTCTATTTAAAAACGTTGCAAACAAAACAGAAAATAAATCCTCGTCATCCGGGCACTAACTAAACAGAACAGATTCCTCTCTGACAGATGAAGTGCTTCTCCCAGTCATAACAAACAACAACAGAAAACACGTGTTTTGCAAACCTTTTCTTTCTCTTACAGAGCGACTTCCACGCATAGTTTTCTCTCAGGTAGCTTCTTGTGTCCCAGGCCAGAGCACCCTCTTGCTCCAGGCCTTCCTTATTTCGGCCACCTGCTGCTGGTCACAAGTGAGAAGCAAAACCTAGTTTGGATCCCACACTGCTAAGGTGGCCTGGAAAACCTGGACCGGATTCATACTAGGTGACCTATAGCTTCCAACAACCACCTTGTTTTTCTAGTTATAGTAGACAGAGATAGTAGGTAAGGGTACAATTATAGTAGACAGAGATAGTAGGTATGGGTACAATGGTAGTAGACAGAGATAGTAGGTAAGGGTACAATGATAGTAGACAGAGATAGTAGGTATGGGTACAATGGTAGTAGACAGAGATAGTAGGTAAGGGTACAATGATAGTAGACAGAGATAGTAGGTAAGGGTACAATGATAGTAGACAGAGATAGTAGGTATGGGTACAATGATAGTAGACAGAGATAGTAGGTAAGGGTACAATGATAGTAGACAGAGATAGTAGGTATGGGTACATTGGTAGTAGACAGAGATAGTAGGTAAGTGTACAATAATAGTAGACAGAGATAGTAGGTAAGTGTACAATTATAGTAGACAGAGATTGTAGGTAAGGGTACAATTATAGTAGGCAGAGATAGTAGGTAAGGGTACAATGATAGTAGACAGAGACAGTAGGTAGGGGTACAATGGTAGTAGACAGAGATAGTAGGTAAGGGTACAATGATAGTAGACAGAGATAGTAGGTAAGGGTACAATGATAGTAGACAGAGATAGTAGGTAGGGGTGCAATGATAGTAGACAGAGATAGTAGGTATGGGTACAATGGTAGTAGGCAGAAATAGTAGGTAGGGGTACAATTATAGTAGGCAGAGATAGTAGGTAAGGGTACAATGGTAGTAGGCAGAGATAGTAGGTAAGGGTACAATGATAGTAGACAGAGATAGTAGGTAGGGGTACAATGGTAGTAGACAGAGATAGTAGGTAAGGGTACAATGATAGTAGACAGAGATAGTAGGTAAGGGTACAATGATAGTAGACAGAGATAGTAGGTAGGGGTACAATGATAGTAGACAGAGATAGTAGGTATGGGTACAATGGTAGTAGACAGAGATAGTAGGTAGGGGTACAATGATAGTAGACAGAGATAGTAGGTAGGGGTACAATGGTAGTAGACAGAGATAGTAGGTAGGGGTACAATGGTAGTAGACAGAGATAGTAGGTAAGGGTACAATGATAGTAGACAGAGATAGTATGAATGAATGAATGAATGAAAGATTTGTATAGCGCTGCAACTGCGAACTGAATCGCCTTGAGGCGCTTGATCCGACCTGGGTTGATTCCTTTTTAGAAGAGGTGGGTCTTGAGTTTTTTCCTGAAGGCCCGATGGTCTATTTCTAAGCGGATGTTGGTAGGTAGAGCGTTCCATAGCCGTGGTCCTTGGACTGCAAATCTTCGTTCTCCCCTTGATTTGTACCGGGACTTGGGGACGAGGAGGAGGTTTTGGTTGTTAGATCGGAGGTTGCGATTGGGAGTGTAGTGTTGTATTTTTCGCATAAGTATAGAGGAGCATCTCCTTTGACATTTGTGGGTCAGGCAGAGGGTCTTGAATGTTATACGATCCTTTACAGTTAGCCAATGGAGGGTCCTCAGGGAGGGGGAGATGGATTCCCATGGTTTTTTTTCCTGTGACTAGTCTTGCTGCTGTGTTTTGAACGACTTGTAGGCGTGCAATCTGGAATTTAGGTAGTCCAATGTAGAGGGAGTTTGCATAGTCGAGTCGAGAGTTGATGATTGTTCCTACCACTATGGCTTTGTCCTTTTCTAGTAGGTAGGGGTACAATGTTAGTAAACAGAGATAGTAGGTAAGGGTACAATGATAGTAGACAGAGATAGTAGGTAAGGGTACAATGATAATAGACAGAGAGGTAAGGGTTGGGATTGCTGCAAGGCACCATGAAGGATCAACCAGGTTTTACACAAGCCACATAGTCTACTGAATACTCTCTAATCTGAATCAAATTTTCACCATGTTGTACTAACCACCTGCTCACCTCTGCTGACCACTATGCACAAGTCTCATGTGGAAGCTCCTCTCTACCTCCCTGAGATGAGCCTTTTCAGGGTTTCAAAAATGTCTTCCCAACCTCAGTCATCGTCTATTACCCAACATTTTGCCACCAGTTCTTCACATAGATGCTATATGGTATTAATTATAATTACTTAATTCATTTGTTCTGCAGAAGAGTCATAAACTGTTAAAGTGGAGGGATCTGTTTCGGCATGCAGCAGTGAGGACGCTTCTCATGTGAGCTCCGGCGCTGGCATCAACTCAAACAGCTATACCATGATAACTAACAGCCTCAACAACCTGAAAACCATGGTCAAGAGAACGGGTAAGACCCTACCCAAAAGAGGCAAAAACACTAATCCCTCGGTATTGGAAACAACCAACTGTCCCTACTCTACCACAGTACATGCATCGGAAGTAGACCATACATACTGTACGGAGAACCTCACGCATTCCCTCAGAAATAAATCTAATTTGTCCAAAAAAAATATGGTCTTGCTGGTTTGCCTTTAAATTCTCAACCGCCTACGCGGAAATTATTAGACATGTGCACAATAGAAAAATTTGTTTATTTTCGTTTCGATTCTGTTCGTTTCCATTGATTCGTAACGATTCGTAATTTCGTAAGTCGTCGGTGTTCGTATTCGTAACGATTCGTATTTTCGTAAGAGTTATTTTTTCGTTGATTCGTTTTTCCATTAGTTTAATTTTCGTTTATTCGAAATTCGGACGCATTCGTATTTTCGTAGATTTAGTTACATTCGTACTTTCGTTAGATTGATTTATTCGTACTTTCGTAACATTGTTTTCGTAGATTCGTAATTGGAGCATAATTCATAATTTTATGTAATGTGTATGCCATTATTACATTGTAAGAGACACGGAAAATTACGAATAGAAAAAAAAAGTTACGAATGGACGAATTTTTTCGTTCAATCCATTCGAAGCACATTAAGCAGCACCATTGTAAGAGACACGGAAAATTACGAATCGAAAAAAAAGTTATGAATGTACAAATTTTTTCGTTCAATCCATTCAAAGCACGTTAAGCAGCGCCATTGTAATAGACACGGAAAAATTACCAATTCAACAAAAAAAAAAAAGTTACGAATGTACGAATTTTTTCGTTCATTTTGATTTTCGTTGTTCCTGTTTTCGTTTTCCGGATTTTCTTCTTTCGTAGTTTCGTTGTTTCTAATTTGGTTATTTCGGATTTTCGTTGTTTTTCATATTCGTTCGATTCGATAATTCGTTAAAATTTTTAGGGAATCATTCGTTCATTCGTACGAAAACGAATGAAAGAATATAACAAATTTTAACGGAAAACGAATTAAAACTAAACGTATTGCACATGTCTAGAAATTATGTCTCATCCTGAATAAACTTATTCTTAGCATATAATGGCGTATACAAGTACTGGGCTGATGGCCCACCCCTGCTCCCCCCCTCCCCCATCCCTCACCTTTTCTCTTTCCTTCTGCCCCCCTCTAGAACTCTTTCTCTCCTTTTCTTTCCTTTTCTTTCACTACGATAAGGTAATATACAGACCAATGTTACTGAACGGCAACAGGACTATGGAGACACCTCATACATGCCTAATAATATGTAGAGTATTCCACATACCAGGTGTCTATGAGTGTTTGCATGATATGCGACCGGTGAGGACTTTTTGATGTCTTGTTATTTACTTTCTGTTACCTGTATTTGTTTCCTCAATTAAAACTTATTGAACAAAATAAATAAACTGTTAAAGTGAATTTCTCTGGAAGCTTGGCTGAGATGCTACCTGATGACTAATATGCCGTAATCACACTGCAAACAGGTATGAGCGAAGGAGCTTTACTTCCGTCTGTGATAATAATAGAAAAGTAAACACACGAGGAGTCAGGTGAGGACTCAACCTCATAAATGGGAAACTCACCGAGGACACCGTATTATCAGCCAATATTGGATCAATGCAATATTATTATTGTTATTGTTTTTCAAATACTTGAATGTATTTTGTGACATACAGTATTTATCGGCGTATAACACGCACTTTTTCCCCCTTAAAATCGGGGGAAAGTCGTGGGTGCTTGTTATACGCCGATACCCCCCCCAAAAAATGACAAAAATGGCAAGCGCCGCCGAAAAATAGCGAGCGCTGCCGAAAAAGACCGAATTGCGGCCGAAAAAGACCGAATTGCGGCCGAAAAACCCCGAAGCGGGGCCGGAAAAAAACGAGTAGACTGTTCGGCTCTGCTCGTAGTCCCGCCTCCCTGCGCTCGCTCCGGAAACAGCAGGGAGGCGGGACAGCGAGCGGAGCCAAACATTCGGCTCAGCTTTTTCCGGGGGCGCTTGGGTCTTTTTCGGCCGTGCTTCCGTCTTTTTCGGCGGCGCACGCGACAGAGCGTCTCGGCGGCGGGAAATTTAAACCCGGACAACACTGAAAATGACGCTGGCAAGCTACAATGACACTGGGCAAGGCTGCAATGACGCTGGGCAAGCTACAATGACACTGGGCAACGCTGCAATGACGCTGGGCAAGCTATAATGACACTGGGCAAGCTACAATGACACTGGGCAAGGCTGCAATGACGCTGGGCAAGCTACAATGACACTGGGCAAGCTACAATAACACTGGGCATGGCTGCAATGACGCTGGGCAAGCTACAATGACACTGGGCAAGGCTGCAAATGACACTGGGCAAGGCTGCAATGACGCTGGGCAAGCTACAATGACACTGGGCAAGCTACAATGACACTGGGCAAGGCTGCAATGACGCTGGGCAAGGCTGCAATGATGCTGGGCAAGCTACAATGACACTGGGCAAGGCTGCAAATGACGCTGGGCAAGGCTGCAAATGACGCTTAAATGTACGTTTTTTTTTTGCCCTAAACTTTCCTCCTAAAACTTTTTTTCCTTAAAATGCCCTCCTAAACTTGAGGTGCGTGTTATACGACGGTGCGTGTTATACGCCGATAAATACGATAAATTGCTGGAATTTTTATTCTGGATGTTCCATTTCTTCACAATTATATTTCATATGAAGATACCGAGAAAAAAAAAACAGATACAAGGAATATCTAAACTAGGGTCACCAGACATCCCCAGTTTCCGGGGACAAAACCAGGGACAGATTTGGTCCGGGGACAGTGTCCTCAATCCGGGGACTGTCCCCGGACCAAATCTGTCTCTGGTTTTGTCCCCGGATTGGATTTGAACAGGGGCTGGGGCAATTTCAAAAACAGTCAGTGCAGAATAAAAAATTAAAAATCAGAATTACACACCTCCGCTTTGCCACTCCTACTAGCTGTGCCCCTTTCTGATGATCATGTGCTGGTCCAGGCGGAGGGAATATTTCTTAATTTTCAGGGCGCATGCCCATTCAGCTCTGCTCGCATGTTCTTCTGCCTTGGCCCGGCCAGCCGCCTGCCTGCTTATCTCCTTGCCTTCCCTGGTGGAGTGATCTTCCTCTGCTCCCCACCCAGTAGTAGCCGGGGGCCTGGAGAGTAAACCCCGTACACACGGTCGGAAATTCCGACCACAAAATCCGTCGGAATTTTTCCGATGGATTTTGTCCGACACTGGTGTTGCATACACACCGTCGGACAAAGTTGTCGGAAAATCTGATCATTGTGAACGTGGTGATGTTCGTTGCGTACGACGGAACTACGTAGAGGCTAGTAGCCAATAGCTTTGGTCTCGTAATTTGATCTGAGCATGCGTGGAATTTCCGACCGTGTGTACGGGGCATAAGACTTGACACACTGTGAGGTGGGCGGTGGCGGCGATGGGCAGAGAATTAGAAAAGAGAGAGATAGTGGCGCGCAAACAATTAAACTAAACTAAAAGCAGATAAAAGATCAGGGAAATAAATCCAGATAAGATCAATAAGCAAATAGCAAAATTGCCTGGGTAAAGTGCATAGTGAATAATAAAAATAAGCTATTTGGCATGGAAGTGGTGTGCCAGTGATTATAAAAAGTAAAATCACAAATATACAAAGAACATCAAAACATTGTTTAAAAACCAATGTAACATAAATGGTGAATAGTGACTGTGATAAAAATTCACATAAATATAGAGAGAAATATAACTGGGTGAATCCAGTCACATAAATAAATATTTTGTAGATGCGATTAAGCGATTGCAGAAAGAAAAATCGCAATGAAAATCGCAAAATAGAAAAAACAATAATGAGTGGTAATTAATCACGCATCTATATAGTGACTAGAGTGAATAACATAAATAAATGTATGAAATAAAACACAAGATAAAATCGCAGCAAGTGTATTCAATAGATGTCCATATAAATAATAAGTGAAGAAAAGTTCATTCCAAAGTGCAGTGCAAGTGGTTCCGTTGGTGTATTTGGAATGTGCGATTATTTAGCTGTGGATATTTTGTGCAATTTTTAGCGATTCCATGCGATCCTAGTGGGGATAATGTGGATGGCCCCTTACCTTACGGCTGTGAGGTTACAGCATGAATATGTGGGTCTTTGTGGTTCTTGGTAACCTTCCTCCTTTAGATATCAGATGGATGTCCCGGGTCCTATTGGTACTTTACCAGTGTGTCCAGTTATGGGGGGGGGGGGGGGGGGGGCTCGCATCAGTGTATGTAAAGGAAGGAAGTAGCCTCATAGTGTAGTAAATTCATATACCATAATTTATTCCAAGTAGGTTAAAAACAATAATGAGTGAAAGGGGTACTCACATTTAGATAAAAAAACACAGATCAAAGTACAAACGAGCGGCGAGCTCGTGATAGCGTCACTTCCGGTTGGTGTGATAGGCTGGGGTCCCGACGCGTGTTCGCCACCGATCACGTGACTTCATCAGGGGTGCCTAGTGCCTCGGGAAGTGTCTTTAAATAGCCAATTCAATTAAGCTATAGCGGCCATTTTGTTGTAGCCCGATCGCCGGAAATAGTCATAATACCGCTGCCGGAAGTTAGACGGCGGCCATTTTGGAGATACAAAACAGCGCTGATAGGCTGGAACAGCCTAGTGTCAGCAGAGTATGTAATGTGTCTTGTAACTTAGCACCCGAATGCTTCGTTATTGGTTGATTCTAATATTTAATATGCGCAAATGTATTAGTAAAAGGGGAAATGATAACAATAACCGGTGACAGCTTAAAAAACATGCTAAAGACGGGCAAGTTTTAAAACGGCACAGGCGATAATAGAAATGGTAAAAGGCCAGAAAAAAAGGGGGTATAAAAAGTGGCCAATAGAATAAAAAATATTAAAACATGTTGATAAGCAAGTTAAGAGTGGATAAATACCTCGGGTATATAAAATAAGATAAAAATGTAATAAAATACCAGAAATGACGTTTTATGCACGTATAAATACAACCTATAGCAGTAATATAAAAAAGGAAGAGATATGAGCAAATAAAAAGACCAGAGGGGCAGATAGTGGTGGTTAGGCGATGCAACGATGCAGGGAGCAGACTTAAAATAGAATAAAGCACAGACAGCCCATATGGAGATGGGGTGATATTCAGTGTGAATAAATAAGTTGGAAGTATTAAGAGTATAAGAAGTGGGTTCCAGGGAAATAAAATTAATATTTAGGACTAAAACTAATAAAATAATATTGGAGCCAGTAAAATTGGGGGATGGTTCTAAAAATTGCTAAGAAAGCAGTTAAGACCAAATTCAATATTTAAACCATGTGGCGTTAAAGTATCAAGCGTAAAAATCCACTTTGATTCCAGCTGGCTTATAGTTCTGACCTTGTGACCTCCTCTCCAATGTTTTACATGAGGTTCAATCCCCCAAAATTTCAGGTGTGTGGGGTCCTTTTTATGGTGGGTTGCAAAATGCCTTGATACATTGTGTTTATCGAAACCCTTTTGAATGTTTTGGACATGCTCTTTGATTCGTACTCGAATCAAAGCTAGATTTTACTACTATAAAGGGCCCCTTTACAAATGAATCCTTCCTCTACAGACTTCTGGGGTCCAAGGGCCGCACTTCAAATATCAAAGGGTTGCAGGTTGGGCACCAAGGGCCTAGGCCTCTTAGCCATCAGAAAGTTAATATTTGTATAGGATCTTGGGTGGGATAATCAGCAATGAGGAAGGTAACAGCTGACACGCTGTGATGCCCACCATCCTGGAAATGACTTTGTGGGTAGGTGCAGCATGGTTCAGCAGAGTAATTGCACAGAGTCCAGTTGTAAAGAACAAGAATTTGTATTAAAGGAAAGGCCCAACTCAACAGACAGCCCAGTGGGAGAACGCCATGCCAGGAAACACTCACAGTCCTGTGTGACTTGAGAATACAGTAGGTTAAGATGCACTGACAGCGTCTGTTTCAGAGGGCGGAATGTGGCCTAGCCGGTCCGGTCCCAATAGGAAGGCTTTCGATGTAGGATGGCATATGCCTCGCCTATCCCTACTCGTCTGAAACCTCTCCCTGCCACTATCACTTTCCCTAACAGATGAGTGCTCTTTTCCTACCCTATCCACTTAAAAAAATGCATCCCAAAGTCTGGGATTAGGTAATAAAAAAATGCTCTGCTGACCCAAGATGGCTGCCAGGGGTCACCTAAATGCAGTGTACCAACCGGGACTCTGCCTCAGGAGACCAAGAAACCATAGATAAACTAGGTTTCTCCTGACTACCTCTCCAGTTTCGGTACTGCTCCAGTTGAGCGCCACCTACAGTGGAGGAAGCAGACTGCACCTGCCTACACCTTCGTGTTTCATTTTTTTGATAAGATAGTGTTTCTAACTTTTATAGCTGTAGCACTAACCCCCGAAGGAGCTGCTGGTTTAATTGGGCTTACCGTTACCTTCTTGACCTCGTATGGGTCTAGGGGTTTCCCGAGGTAAATGGCCCAAAGAACTGCAGAAACTGACACTGGATGCGCTTTAGGGATTTTTATTTGCAAAACGGTAGACAAGACACAGTCTCTCAACAAAGGATAGAGGGCATAGGTAGGAAGTTCAGGTACTCTTTGAACTGCTTGAAAATGAATGTCTCTCACTATGAGATCCAGAGAATAGCCATCCAACTGGATATTACAGCTATCGGATAAATCTCCTATTCCGCAGATCTAGCAGCCGATAGATGATTTGTTTAGAGCAAAGTCTCTGCCACAGACTTGGTTGTGGAACTTGTAAATGGAGAGTCTCTGCCACAGACTTGGTTGTAACTGAAGGATATATGAAGTTAGAGAGCCCTCATACGGTACCAGTATCTTGCAGCCGGTCCAGCGATATCGTACGAGTGTAGATTCACCTGGTGTCTTTCAACTTAGCTTTCAGGCTCTTGCCGAGCAGCCAGCTTTTTGCATAGCCCTCTTCTGAAGAGTCCCCCCCTGGTTGCGTTCTCAGTTGCTGGGCCTCTCCAAAGACGAGACGGCACCGGACCACCTTAGAATCCTCCTTCCAGTTACTGCGCCTTGGGCTAGCCAGCCCCGAGACTCGGAAATGGATGGATCCGCACCCCCAAGCCATGAAGACCCCTGAGGGCTGGTCAGGAGGACCAGGACCGAAAAGACAGAAAGATCTTCTGGACCGGAACCCGGTAGCATGTGACCTCAGCACCTTAAGTACCCCCTCACAGAATTCCCAGCAAGATAACACACTCACTGCTTGGTTCCGAGAGAGATTGGCACCCAATGTGTCCAACCAGACTGCGTTCTAGTACTTGCCAGAGGTTACAACAGGACCGAAAAGACAGAAAGATCTTCTGGACCGGAACCCCCGTAGCATGTGACCTCAGCACCTTAAGTACCCCCTCCCAGAATTCCCAGCAAGATAACACACTCACTGGTTGGTTCCGAGAGAGATTGGCACCCAATGTGTCCAACCCGGACTGCGTTCTAGTACTTGCCAGAGGTGACAACAACACCTATGGCCAAACAGAACACAGTGCCATCCAGCCAACTGATACTGAGACCCTAATTTAGAACAATTAACCCTAGAACCCAACTGTGGTTTTAGGAACATTTAGATTTACAAAACATACAGTGCATGCTCATTTGGAGCCCGGTGCTACATAGAATAGTCTACAAAACAAAACCCAAAAATTCACATCAAAATAAAACCTACAAAATACAGTAGCAGCAATACAAGTGCAAATTCTTGTACAGATCAGCAGTGTACTTAAGCATCTTGATCCACTCAAGTAGCACAGTATACAATAGCTATGTATAATAGAGTGTACATTACAGGATACACAATAGCATCGGATGCCAACTGATAAACTCAGATAAACTATTATAAGCTATGTCGGAAGTGAGCAGGGAGATTTGGTGTTTGGATTAAGGTTTAAGGGGATTTTTTTTTTATCAGGGTTTCAAATGTTGCTTCTTGCACAGAAGGGGGGAGAGTCCCAAGATCGTAGGCCTTGTTAAACATGTGTAGCCAGGTGTATTTCAGCCTCCCTGCACAGGAGGCGCTGTTTCAGCAGTAGCCATACAGAGAGGAGGGAGGATAAGCAGAACGCTTGTTCCTCTGGGGCCTCCTTAGGTGTCATCAGGGGAGCAGCTGTCCGATTGGACGCTGCTACACTGTATGACCTTGGCGGCCATCTTTGGTAAGCAGAGTGCTAATAAATAGCACAGTCCCCCTGCAGTTGGCATGCATTTGCGAAGTGGCTAGGTCTGGGACAGGAACCTGTTTGTAAGGGACAGTGTGTCCAGTCTACAGAAAGGTTCCAGTGGAGGAAGGACCGCTAGAATCACTTATGTCTCCTGGGTCCCTTTTGCTGCCATACTGCCTTCCAGCCACCTTCCTTGTCAGATGCTGTCAGGCATAATCCTCCTATGAGTCCTCTATAGTACTGTGACTGTGTAATACAAGTCCTGCTGTGAGGGACTGCTCTTTTGAGCTCAGCCGTGATATAGAGGCCCTTATTGGAACTTCGGGTTAATCTTTCGTGTGGCACACCTCAGCCACCATGTGCATTTACTCAATTTCGGGCACTTACCATCTAGCTCCTCTTACAACTAGCGTAGTTGGCAGGATATACCAAGAACAGCATCTGTCAAAGCGGTGGGGAGTGTCTTCAGGTGTGATACAGTCTCCCTGCACAGGTGGCGTTGTTTTGGTAGCCACCATACTGAGTGGAGGGACGATAAGAGGAACTCTTGTTCCTCTGAGGCCTCCGTAGGCATCATCAGGGGAGCAGCTGTCCGATTGGATGTTGATTTACTGGAAGACCTTGGTGTCCATCTTTGGAACATACAGTGCTAATAAATAGCACTGCCACACTGTCGTTGATGTACACCTGCAGGGACAGGAACCCACTGGTGAGGGACAGTGTGTCTAGCCTAGGGAAAAGTTCAGTTGGAAGAGGACCAGAGTAGGGACTCCACATCTGAGACGACTGCTAGAGTATGTTATGCCTCTCATGTGCCACACAGCCTTCCAGCCACCTCCTTCATCGAATGCTGCCGGGCATCGTAAGCCCCCTACGAGCTTCTATAGTACTGTGACTGTGTTATACAAGTTTTGCTGTACTGGGCTTGGCCGTGATATACAAGCCCTGGTGCCACCTTGTTAAAAACTTTAGGCAAATACATTGTTCGACATATTGTACCTCCCCCGCCATGTGCATTTACTCAATTTTGGGTACCAATCATCTAGCCCCCTTACACACAGCCAAAGGTTCTGGGAGAAGAATGTCCCCATAAGTTTTACATGTCTCCTGTTATCCCATCAGCCCCGGGGAGCTTTGTTGTTAGGTATACCGGATAGAGCCGATTGTAGCTCCTCCAGGGTAATAGGGGAGTCTAGCCTGGTGCTTGCTTTAGAGGTAAGAGTAGGCAAAGTGACCGAGTCTAGAAATTTTAACGGGGCGTCCTGCACATATGGTACTTTCCTGCTGTATAGATCCAAGAAGAAGTAGCAAGACACAGAGGCCAAATCTGGGGGGGTTATGTTGCTTTATGACCAGTGACGGCACTGATGTAAGCGAGAGGTGGTTAGTATTTGGCTATAAAGAGGTGCCCTGTGTCCCCCAATCAAAAAATGCTTGCTGCATAAAAAACTTTATTTATTCGAGCCTCTGCAAGGAAGAGGATGTAGGCAGGTGCAGTTATCTACTTCTCCACTAGGTGGCTCTGTACCAGAATAGTGTATGGTACAGCAAGTAGTGACAGCAGGTGTTAGGCCTTTTTAGGTAGAGCCATCCCTCAGTGATGTCAGGGGTGAATCAACACCCTCATATAAGCTTGTTGGAGAGGAGCGTGCACACAAAATGGGCACGGTAGCTAAACACCCCACACCTGTGAGGGTGTAGCCAGCACACGTAAACCTTGGACAGGGCAGGAGGCCAGGTGGGGTGGACCTGTTTGCAGGAGAAGCAGGCTGTAGTCATTCCGTCCCTTATGGAGGTGGGGGCTACAGTGGAATGCAAAAGGCCCTTTAGACCAGGCTGGAGATCCCTTTGTGAGGCTGCTTCCCGGGAGAGATGTACCTAGCAAGGAGGTGACTATTATGAGTTCAGTCCTGCGAGAACGAATGACCCTGGGCTGAGGAGAGACTGTAAGAAAGATGGCTTCTTAAGTGCTGCACATGCATTCACTTGTGACTACTATGAAACAATAAAAGTGTAATATTCCTTTAAATTTCACCTGGGGGGTGTCTATAGTATCTGCTGGGCGTTTGGTGTGCTCCTGTACCTTTAAGAAGGGGTGGCTCCCCTTCAGTCCACCTGCCCTCATCTACCCATTAGAATGCATGTGCCTCCACTGTGGGGACACTCTTAGTTTAGTGTTAGGACCACAGATATCAGGGTGCCTTGACGAGGCTCTGTGGTTACGCATGCGTTTGCAAATGCATGCGGACTAAACCCCTGTTTTTAACGCATACTGTTAGACAGGTCAATTTGGTTGTCTGCGAGCTGGTGGTAAGTAGGCTTGGTTTTTTCCTGGGCATTCCCCAGGTTTTGTTGTTATCTGCTTTAGCCTTTCAATGCCTCTTACTGCGATAGCCAGCTGTAGATGGGGGCGGTGGACACGTTTTTTTTTGTTTTTGGTGTTTGTATTGGTCCAGCAACGCACCAACACCTTTGCAGCCATTGTGCTATCTGCTGGGCGTTTGGTGTGCTCCTGTACCTTTAAGAAGGGGTGGCTCCCATTCAGTCCACCTGCCCTCATCTACCCATTAGAATGCATGTGCCTCCACTGTGGGGACAGTCTTAGTTTAGTGTTAGGACCACAGATATCAGGGTGCCTTGACGAGGCTCTGTGGCTTACGCATGCGTTGCAAATGCGTGCGGACTAAACCCCTGTTTTAACGCATACTGTTAGACAGGTAATTTGGTTGTCTGCGAGCTGGTGGTAAGTAGGCTTGGTTTTTTCTGGGCATTCCCCAGGTTTTGTTGTTAGGTGTCTATAGTATGCCTGTAAAGGGGCGCATGTTTCCCGTGTTTACAACAGTCTGAGAGCAAAATTACATTTCTAAAGGAAAAAAAGTAATTTAAAACTTCTCGCGGCTACAATGAATTGTCGGTCCCGGTGTCATGTCATATTCTGTCCCCCATCGGAAAGTGTCCGCTGTGTACTGCGCATGCGCAGTACACAGGACAACCAGATTCCGAAAATAGCCGAAGATGAACGGTGCCAGTGCCGTGAGTCCAGGTTCAAGCCCCACCATCCAAGTGGACATAGAGTTAGAATAAAAAAGAGCCAAGCGCAGCGAGGCCGTGCCCCGAAGCATGGAGAACGAAGCGAGCCCGCGAGGGGCCCTCTAAGTTTGTGTAGCCCTATGTCCACTTGGATGGTGGGGCTTACACCTCGACTCACGGCGCAGGCGCTGTTCATCTTCGGAGATTTTCCGAAACTCTTTCTGCTCCGTACTCCGCATGCGCAGTACGGGGCAGACACTTTATGATAGCCGGACTATTGGTGACAGAACACCGGCAATACACATAAAAGTCATTGAAAAAAACGGGGGACCCCATTCTGTTCAGGTGACAGCTCTTATATAATAGAGGGTGGGGCCACCCAGTGACCCTGCCCCCCTCTGACAAACGGGAAATTCCCTATGGCTTTCCCCTGGTGTCAGAGGGGGTCGGGGTCGCCCGTTTACGTAATTTGTGACCCCGTCCCCTCTGACAACACAGAGAAAGCCATAGGGAAGCCCTGCGTCAGAGGGGGCGGGGTCACTGGGTGGCCCTGCCCTCCGTTATATAAGAGCTGTCACCTGAACAGAAGCATCACACAGCGACAGACTCCCATTGAGGCAGATCGTGCAGAGGACGAAGCGGAGAAAAAGAAGCCAGAGGAAGATACCGGACGAGAAGACCGAAGGAAGAAGCGGAGGAAGATAGAGGAAGAAGCAGGGGAGAACAAGATGGAGGAAGAAGAACACCAAAGGAAGACCAGAAGAAGATGGAAGAAGAAGCAGGGAAAGAAGAAGACATTAATAAAGGAATTGTCAAAAACCGTCTATTGTCTTTTTTAACATTTTTGACACTTTTTTTGTGAAATGGTAGGGGTACATTTGTATCCCATTACCAATTCACATGGGGGGGCCAGGATCTGGGTGTCCCCTTGTTAAAAGGGGCTTCCAGATTCCGATAAGCCCCCTGCTCGCAGAACCCCAAAACCACCGGGCAAGGGTTGTGGGGATGAGGCCCTTGTCCCCATCAACATGGGGACAAGGTGCTTTGGGGGGGGGGGCTTATGCGTGCTCGGATAAGGGTCTGGTATGGATTTTTGGGGGGAGCCCACAACATTTTTTTAAACATTTTTGGCGCGGGTTCCCCTTAAAATCCATACCAGAACTGAAGGACCCCAACGCATTTTTTTTTATTTCATTTTGGTTCGGGGTTCCCCTGTGAGGGAATCTCATGCCATTTTTTTCAATGACTTTTATGTGTATTGCCGGGACCGACAATTCATTATAGCCGCGAGTACTTTTAAATTATTTTTTTTCCTTTAGAAATGTAATTTTGCTGTCGGACTGTTCTAAGCACGGGAAACATGCGCCACTTTACATGCATACTATAGACACCCCCCAGGTACGAAATGTAAAGGAATATTTCACTTTTATTGTTTCACTTTAAGCATTATTAAAATCACTGCTCCCAAAAAAACGTCCGTTTTTAAAACATTTTTTGCATTGATACATGTCCCCTGGGGCAGGACCCGGGTCCCCAAACATGTTTTATGACAATAACTTGCATATTAACATTTAAAATTAGCACTTTTGATTATTCATGTGCGTGTCCCATAGACTTTAACGATGTGCGCACAAATTTTTTGCCTGTTCGCATGTTCTGGATGTGAACTGAACAGGGGGGTGTTCGGCTCATCCCTAGTCTGCAATGCCAATTCCTGAATACCCCCAGTAAGGTGCACTGAACCTATTTCTTGTGTGGACATTCCTCCCTTGGCATACAAAGGTCTACGGCTGGAAATGTTGTGTGGAGGCCTGTGGCCAAGAGTGGGGAACAAGATGGCAGAGGGTTTGGACTCAGCAGGAAGAACCGTGTTTTAGCAGAGCTGGAGAGGGGGTAGGAACTTGTGCTTTGGAGCCAAAACCAGCCAACCATGAAGTCCCTCTTACATGAAAACATGTAAATGCTGCTGCTGTAGCTCAGGAGAGTAATGTGCCAAATAGTTAAGTTCAGTCTGAGTAACAGTTTTCATAACATGAGTTCCCCATCCTGTAGAGGCCCGCTTGATTTGAGATATCTGAGTAATAAGAATACCTCTCAGATAAGCCTTCAGGGCGTCCCATGTCACAAATATGTGCAGATGGTTTATTTACTTCTAGGAACTCCCGGATATCCTGAATAATTCTGTCATGGGTTGTAAAAAGATTCAACTAGTAATGGTTGATATTCCAGAATCCACCTAAATATGGGTTGCTCTTATATTCCAGAAAAAAGGATCAGAGGTGTGCAATTTGATGGGCCCCTAGCGAGGTATTCTACAGGTGTCAGGTAGGGCAAGATGGCGGTGTTTCCCAGTGCCATGTGGGCAAAAATATGAATAACAATGTTCAGTGAGGTATTTCAAACTCCAGACCATGCTTTAGGGGTGCTGGGGTGGGATGTGCCCCCAGATTTTAGTTGTGCCCCCCCCCAGGTCTCTGAGAGTGCGTTTACTGATTCATTAGGCACTCGAATGGGGACAACGGATGTAAGGGGCACTCTGTTGGGGACACCTAATGTAATGGGGCATTCTGATGGGGACACCTGATGTAAGGGGGCACTCTGATAAGGACAACTAACGTAAGGGGCGCTCTGATGGGGACAAATGATGTAAGGGGCACTCTGATGAGGACACCTAATGTAATGGGACATTCTGATGGGGACACCTGATGTAAGGGGGCACTCTGATAAAGGACACCTAACGTAAGGGGCACTCTGATGGGGACAAATGATGTAAGGGGCACTCTGATGGGGACACCTGATGTAATGGGGCATTCTGATGGGGACAAAAAAATATAGCTGCGCTGAAAATTATATACGTGATACACTAGAAATTTGTGTTAATAGATGATATTAGTTGCAGTGTGATCAGACACTACTGACATGCATTCAATATTAATCAATCTTAATTTACCCAATAATTAGAGGTGCATGATTAATTCGCGAAAAGATCGCATTCTCGATTCACCCCCCCACGCGATCTAAAGTCTGGACGACCTGCGATTTTTGTTTAGCGCCGCCGGTTCCACGTAACCAGCGTGGGACGCAAATGGCGGCTATTGGAACTGACGACAGCAACCGGAACTGACGTCAGTCATCAGCGCTGTGTCACGGAGCTGTGAAATGTTCGCCCGCGCTGTGACAAAAGTCCCACCCTCCTCCTAGACCAGCTCGTGTGATAGATGCAGTGTTCTGTCTATCACACGAGCCTGTCTAGGAGGAGAGTGGGACTTTTGTCACAGCGCGGCCGAACATGATTTCACACTCAGCTCCGTGACACATCGGGAGGCTACAGCGATGGTAAGGCTGCAATGAGATGGGCACAGTAAGGCTGAAATGAGATGGGCACAGTAAGGCTGCAATGAGATGGGCACAGTAAGGCTGCAATGATATGTGCACAGTAAGGCTGCAATGAGATGGGCACAGTGAGGCTGCAATGAGATGGGCACAGTAAGGTGGAAATGATGGTCATGTGAAGCTGCAATTATGGGCACAGTAAGGCTGCAACGATGGTGAGGCTGCCATGAGGGCACGGTAAGGCGGCAATGATGGGCACAGAAAGGCTGCAATGAGGGCACGGTGAGGCTGCAATGAGGGCACAGTAAGGTGGCAATTATGGGCACAGTAAGGCGGCAATGATGGGCATGTGAAGCTGCAATGATGGGCACAGTAAGGTTGCAACGATGGTGAGGCTGCAATGATGGGCACAGTAAGGCGGCAATGATGGCACGGTGAGGCTGCAATGATGGGAACAGTGAGGCGGCAATATAATATATTATGAATATTACCCATATTATGATTATTACCACAGTCAGCTACCTCAGACCTTGCTTGCAGATGACAGTCAGGCTATTAAAGGGGGGCATGTGAGCCTGTGAGGAGTGGACTTAAAATACCGGCAACCACTGTCCCTTTTTTATATATATAATATAATGAATTATTATTATATATATATATAATGAATATTACCCACCACAGTCTGTCTGAGTCCGCTTGCTAGTGCTACCGTTGATTAGATCTAATTTTTAAGGAGATCCAAGGAGCCTACGGCTTATCCCCCAGTCTGGGTCTCTGTCCCAAGTTATCCTGATGGTCCACTTAGATCAACAGAAGAACTCCTGCTTAAACCTCTCCTCACCATCACAAATGTTCATTTTATGCAGATAAAAAAGAAGAGATCCATAGCATAATTCCGTAGACAAGTTTAATAAAAAAGTATGCGTATATCATGCACTTACATTTATGCTGTGATAAAAAAGCTTCCTGGACAGACGGGGAATGGTGATGACGTCTTCCTGGGGCACGAGCCGCGTGCTGACTCACCGCCTTAAGTACATAGTGCACATAACAGAAACGCCCATCTCCTGGTCCGCCATCTTGGAGTAGGGCAAATGCCCATAGCTCCACAGATGTGTATTAGGTCTATATGGACTACCCGCTTTTAAACTCAGTATATGGCCATATCACACAGCCACACACTTAAGTACAAGTTCGACTCGACTGGAGGCACCCAGCTCCTAGCACTCGGCCCGCCCTCACCGGTCCACCATTTTAAAGTAGGGCAAATGCCCACAATATAAACCCATAGTCAGTGATGTAAGTAACTGAGTTAAAATAAACTGAGTTACGTAACTCAGTTACTTTAGAGGGTAACTAGTAATCTAACTGATTACTTTTCCCCTCATGGTAACGCAGTTCCCATTACTTTGGCTTAGTTACCCCAATTACATCTACCGTCACTAGATGGCAGTAGTGTAATTCCGGTGTCCTGCCAAAAAAGTTCCTCCACCGGATAAGGACCCCCTGTACTGCGCAGGCGCAGCGTTTGCGCAGTACGAAGGACTACGGAGCTTCCGAAAATTGCCGAACCTAAACAGCTCTGAGTGAACTCTACACAGCGCAGGCGCAGTTAACATGTAATTGTACGAGGCGATGCCGCACGCTCCTGATGCTCGTGCTACTCTGCAAGGGGCGTCTATCGTGTAACTAAGGGGCGAGTCTAGTATTACTGTAACCAAGGGGCGCATTTATTATTATTGTTATATATCGAGCTCTGCCCATTAATTTAACATTCACCCTCTTCTGTAGAAATCCACCCCTTACACGATATAATAATAATAGACCCGCCCCTTACACGATATAATAATAATAGACCCGCCCCTTACACGATATAATAATAATAGACCCGCCCCTTACACGATATAATAATAATAGACCCGCCCCTTGCTTACACACTATAACAGATCTGCCCCTTGGTTAGAGCAATAATAGAGCAGCTCCTTGGTTACACGATATATAACAATAATAAATGCGCCCCTTGGTTACAGTAATACTAGACCCGCCCCTTAGTTACACGTATAGAATATTTTAAAAAAAAAGTCAGTTACTTTGCTGAGTAACTAATTACTTTTCCAATGTAGTAACTGAGTTACTAACGCAATTACTTTTTGGGAGAAGTAATTTGTAACTTACCGTAACTAAATTACTTTTTTAAAGTAAGATGACCAACACTGCCCATAGTTAACCATACCGTTTCTCAGCCTAATATGTAACTGTATCATATAGATCCCGGAGGGTAAAAAAATATATAGATCTTCACTGTAAGTCCCTCCCAAGATGAGCCGTTATTATGGACAAAAGACATGCACCTTTTTTTATTATAGAATAAAGTGATTTAGCGCATAAGTTAAACACACACCTAAAAAGTGTAACACCTGTAGGGTTAATATATATGAATAAATAAACAAATAAAATATAAATAAATGAGCGAATAGAATAAATAACACTAGTGCAGATAATAATGAAGAAGGTGGTCTCTCGTAAACGGTAACAGTTTATACAATCCAAATGAATGAGTGGTTCAGGGAACGATTTATAAAACATATTATTAAAAGGCTGAGTGTTTTTCTTTCCGTGTCACTGATGCAATTCCACAACTGACAGTAGACCGGCCTTGTGTAATCCACAAATATGCTCTCAAAACTCTCACCTCACATATTCTTTGGTTCAGCGTGTTGTATTCGGTTACTCGATTCTTTCTCCACCATCCGGACATGTATCCTCCTTTGGAGCCCTTAATCCCGGTGTACAGCGACAGATGGCGTGCAATGGAATCTCTCACTGGGGCATATATCCTCTATACGATGTTTGACCAGCATACATCTAAATTGGGGCTGTTACCAACTCACCGGTCAATATAAAAATTCTAGATGAGCAGAAAGCAAAAAATGGCGACAGAACGCCAATCTCACATCACTTCCGGTTCACGTGTTGACTGCTTCCGATCCCTCCCTACGCGTTACGTCATGTGACTCCATCAGGGGAACCGGATTGGTTGCAGTAGCATTGTTTATATTTCAGCAAACTGGAAATTGCATAGTGGCCATTTTATTGTGGTCCGCTATAATAAACGGCCTCCGCCATTTTCTAATAGATCAACATGTTTGACAGCAGCGGACATTTTCTAGTGGCCTTTTGATTGGATGTGTATTTGCGATCCAATTTCTAAAAAAGAAGGTTTAATATACCTCATCATTGTATCGATGCAAATATAGCGTAATAAACGTATTCACAACTGGCTAATATTGGTATTTTATACTAACAAATGTAGTTGAATTATATTTAAAAGATTTGCCGTAGCATAGTATCCCAAAAATGTATGTAAACAAAAAGCACCCCCGCGGCCATTTTTTAGTGGCCCGTTGTGTTAATCGGAGTCATCAATTTTGGATTGGTCTGCTATGGGTCAAAGTGAGCATTTCCATGCCGTAGACCCTTATCTCTTATTCATTCCTTGCTGACAGTCCTGTTGGTGTATACTTGACTGTGATTGGAACTTCGGTTACCTGACCGGAAGTTAACCACGGAATTCCTATGGGGACTAGACTTGTTAGAGATCTACACTGTATAAAAAATGACATTTAACCCAAGTATGCAAATGATAGGTAACATTAAAAACCATTAAAGAAAACCTTTGATGATTATCAAGGTCACTAGTTATCACCCCTAATGTCATATTATAATCATACTTGGATACCGTATAAAGGCAGAAGCAGATAAAATAATATAGGATAAAATCAAAATTTAATTTAAATAACCAAACACTATTCGTGGGTATATGTGTTCATGTCCCAAGTGGATCAGACACATATATCCATCTAGTCAGTGTAGCCCCAATGCGAATGATAGAATTGGTTCACATATAGAAAATAAGCAGCCGGTAAATTCCTAAATGTATATATAAAAACAACTCTAAAATTCCCATAACAACTAGTGGGATACTTCCATATTATTAGCTATATAAGCCTAATAAAAATGAATTAAATATAGCCCTGTAGTAAACGGAAATAAAAATTAACCCTAGGATAGACAGGGTTATGGTGTCTTAAAACCACATATATAGTAATTTATCAGGTATTGACCTCAATCAGGGTAAATAAATAGATATAGACAGTTCAAACGTTAAAAATATTAAAAATATTGGAATAAAAATATATAGACAATATATAAAATATATATATATATATATAAAAAAGGGGAAACGTCAAGATAAAAACGTGTACCGGAAATGACATGATTAATAACACATACAGCATCATGTACAAAAGTCATTAGAGATAACATTAAAAGTTACTCAAAAAACAATTGAGGTCAAATTCTACATTTAACCCCTCCGGTACGAGAGTTCTCATGGTAAATATCCACATGGATTCCTTCTGGCTAATTGATCGAATCTTGTGACTGCCTCTCCATGATGGCTTATACCTTTCTATACCCCAAAACTGCATTTGAGATGGGTCTCTATTGTGTACGCGATCAAAATGTCTGGATACATTATGTTTTGGAAAGCCGTTAATAATATTTTGGACATGCTTCTTAATCCTCACTTTGAGCTCTCTTTTTGTCCTCCCTACGTACTGTAAATTACAGCTGCACTGTTAACAATAAACCACCCCTTCAGTATGACATCCTATGAAATCTTTAATTTTATGTGTTTGTCCAGTGGTGGTAGATGTAAACTCAGTTCTTTTCCTTTGAAATTTTCTCGATTTGCAGCATGCAAAACAATTTCTACATGGGTAAAATCCTTTACCTGAAAAAAATGTATACCCAATTTTAGCTGGTGGCTCTATTACAGATTTCACTACTAGATCTCTCAACGTAGGTGCCCTTTTAAATATAATATTAGGGTTCATTGGTAAAACGGTTTGAAGATCTTTATCGCTTTTTAAGATATGCCAATGGCGTTTAATCAATTTGGTAACCTCTTTATGTTGAATATTAAAATCCAGTATAAGGCATGGTGCTTGACTTTGATATTCATTCCTATTTTTTGATTTATTTTGTAGCATGGCCATTCTATCCATATCTTCCACATGTAATATTTGTTTCTTTATCCAGGCATCTTCATATCCTTTTCCCTTGAATCTGGTCCCAATAAGGTTCGCTTGTATTCTATAGTCTTCAGACTTAGTGCAATTTCTTCGAATCCTTACTAATTGACCTTTTGGTATGTTAAAGAGCTGAGGTTTAAAATGACAACTATTAATAGACAAATAGCTATTGGCATCAACGTTTTTAAAAGTGTTTTTCCCTCTATAGATATATTAAGATCAAGAAAATCGATCGATTTTTCATCTATCTTCCACACTAAATTAATATTCTTATCATTCTTATTCAGATTTTCCAGGAATTCCTCCAATGACTGTTTGCTTCCATTCCATAAAATGATCGAGTCATCGATGTATCTTCTGTATAACATTAACTCTGCTGGCATATTCTGATAAACCGCTTCTTCCTCCCAATGAGCCATAAACGCATTGGCTATACTTGGGGCGAACTTAGCACTAGACATGTGCACAACCAAAAAATTTGTTTATGTTCGTTTCGTTTTTTTCGTTTCCGAAAAAAAATCGTTTTTTCGTTTCGTTTTTTTCGTTTCCGTCGATTCGTAACGATTCGTACATTCGTAAATCGTCGGTGTTCGTATTCGTAACGATTCGTACATTCGTAAGAGTTATTTTTTCGTTGATTCGTTTTTTCGTTAGTTTAATTTTCGGACACATTCGTATTTATTAGTACATTCGTAACATTCGTAGATTCGTAATCGGAGCATAATTCATAATTTGATGTAATGTGTATGCTATTATTACATTTTAATAATTTACGAATCGAAAAAAAAAGTTACGAATCGAAAAAAAAGTTACGAATGTACGAATTTTTTTGTTCAATAGAGACACGGAAAATTACAAATCGAAAAAAAAAAAAAAAAAAAAGTTACGAATCGAAAAAAAAAGTTACGAATCGAAAAAAAAAAGTTACGAATCGAAAAAAAAGTTACGAATCGAAAAAAAAGTTACGAATGTACGAATTTTTTTGTTCAATAGAGACACGGAAAATTACAAATCGAAAAAAAAAAAAAAAAGTTACGAATCGAAAAAAAAAGTTACGAATCGAAAAAAAAAAGTTACGAATCGAAAAAAAAGTTACGAATCGAAAAAAAAGTTACGAATGTACGAATTTTTTTGTTCAATAGAGACACGGAAAATTACAAATCGAAAAAAAAAAAAAAAAGTTACGAATCGAAAAAAAGGTACGAATCGAAAAAAAAGTTACGAATCGAAAAAAAAAGTTACGAATGTACGAATTTTTTGGTTCAATAGACACGGAAAATTACAAATGGAAAAAAAAAAAAAAAAATTACGAATCGAAAAAAAAAGTTACGAATCGAAAAAAAAGTTACGAATGTACTAATTTTTTTGTTCAATCCATTCGAAGCACGTTTAGCAGCACCATTGTAAGAGACACGGAAAATGACCAATTCAACAAAAAAAAAGTTACAAATTTTTTCGTTCGTTTTCGTTCGTTTTCGTTTTTCGGATTTTCTTCATTAGTACATTCGTTGTTTCTAATTAGTTTTTTTCGGATTTTCGTTGTTTTTCGGATTCGAATGATTCGTTATTCGGATTCGTACGATTCGAACGATTCGTTACGATTCGTTATTCGTACGATTCGAATGATTCGTTCATTCGTACGAAAACGAACGAACGAAAATAACGAAAAAAAAAATGAAAAAACTAAAAAAACGAAACGAATTGCACATGTCTACTTAGCACCCATCGTTATCCCAATAGCCTGTCTGTAGTACGATTGGTTATGCCAGAAGTAACTACATTTCAAACAAAAGTCCAAACATTTAATTAAAAACTTTCTCTGCTTGCACACTAAAGTGCTATGTGCTCTCAACAGCCATTTTGAAGCTGTACAGGCTTCATGATGTTGAACTATAGTGTACAAGGATGAAACATCTGCAGTTGCGAGTAACGTCCGACCTTCCAGTATTGGTACTGTATCCAAAAGTTGCAACACATGCTTAGTATCTTTCAGATATGCCCTTGTATTCTGTACTGCTGGCTGTATAAAATGGTCTATGTATTCACCTATTCGTGAGGTTAGGGAATCAATTCCATTTACTATGGGTCTACCAGGTGGGGATTCTTTGTCTTTATGTATCTTTGGAATGGTGTAGATAATTGGAATCCTGCAGGCCTCAGGGATTAAATATTTGGCTTCTTTTTTGTTTAAAATGTCTTTCTTGATTCCCAGATTAACGACAAATTCTAATTCTTTCTTAAATTGAATAGTGGGATTGCCTAATAGTTTGATATAAGTCTCTTCGTCTTGTAGTTGTCTCTCCAATTCATGTAGATATTGTTCCTTCGATTGTATGACCACTGCTCCACCCTTGTTCGCAGGGCGTATATCGATATCCTTACGTTGCTGTAGCGATTTTATTCCAATCTTGATATGGATTGGATCAGAAATCCATTTAATTTCAAGCGATTGTAGATCATCTAAAACCAATCTTTTGAATACCTCAATATGTTGGTTATTAGTGACTTGTGGATTGTATATAGAGTTATTACGTAGTGTACTTTGTACAGGTGATTCCGAATTCCTCAAAGTGGTCTTGACGGATTTGAATGGGTTACCCATAATGTATTTTTTTATATCCAATTTTCTTATATATTTTTGAATACCAATATAGGCATCAAATTTATTTAGATTCTTGATAGGGGCATGTTTTAACCCTTTATCTAATACAGCCAATTCATCTGTAGTTATGGGTTTCCCACTCAAATTAATGACTCCCTCTCCTACTACTCTCTTTTTCTCTTTGACTCTCTTTCCCGCTCTGCAGCCTCTCTTCTTTCGGGACTGTCTCCCAATCTGTCCTCCTCCGGTCTTGTCCTCGGTGAGCGATGCAACTCTCGTGGGGATCTTCTGGGGGAGTTGTGTCTCCTCTCCCTGTCTAAAAAAGCCCCTTGGGGGTTCCTATCATATTGATATTGGTAATTTGGATGTTCGTAATACTGATGGTCTTGGTAATGTCTGATAGGTTCAAACCTGTTATGTGTTGGTATTGGGCTTCTATCTGATCTCCCTTGTTGGTAATAATGTTGTTGTGTCGGTGGTCCTCTAGAGCAGGGGTCTCAAACTGGCGGCCCTCCAGATGTTGAAGAACTACAATTCCCATCATGCCTCTGCCTGTGGGAGTCATGCTTGTAACTGTCAGCCTTGCAATGCCTCATGGAACTTGTAGTTCTACAACAGCTGGAGGGCCACCAGTTTGAGACCCCTGCTCTAGAGTCTCTGTTGCCAATTATTATATAGCTTTTTAAACGGTTTCTTGAAAGGTTTTTTCCAAGATTTTTTCGTGTTTGGTGTCCATATTGGCCCATACTTCGTGGGTCTTGGTAAGATCTTGGTGTCTCATATTGATGTTGATTTCTTTGATCATAGTTTGATCTAGCCATGGTTTGGTCAGCATTATCCCACCTTGGTCCATTAGGTGGGTATAGAGTTGTAGGGTCTTGAATCCTAACTTCTCTTATTGGTGTTGAATAAGTGGATGACTGTGCTGGTTGTTCAGTTTTATTCTGCCACTTGAATGCACGATTGGCTTTATAGTCTGCAACATCTCTCTGGTATTTTTTCATTTTACGCTGTTGCACTTCCATGTCTTTGGTGATAAGATCTTTGTTTAGCTGTAGAGCTAGTTTCTTAAAATCTGACGAATCTTTATACGGTTCCAGTTTTGTTTTTGTCTCCTCAATCAGCGTTTCAATTGCCTGTGTTTTTGTCCATTTTCTTTTTAATAATAACCTAAGGCAATCTACACTTCTACTATTGAAAAATTCGAACCATTCCTCCATAGAGTCTTTGTCCATTAGACCATCATTTGGTGGTAAATCCCATCGCAGACATCTAGGGACAATATTTTCTCTGATATATCGTTCAAACGTGTTAGTGTCCCACCATAGATTAACTTTTTTCTCCATTTGGTGTCCAAGTTTTTTAACCATAACCTCTAAGTCTGTGTTACGTGTTTTATTTTGTGAATTAAAAACTTCATCTAGATTTACATTTCTATTTTCCATAAATGTGAACACATCCATAGTAGCAGCAAAGGGAAAATGTAAAGTAAGCAAATATATAAGTAAGCACATATATCCTCTATACGATGTTTGACCAGCATACATCTAAAATGGGGCTGTTACCAACTCACCGGTCAATATAAAAATTCTAGATGAGCAGAAAGCAAAAAATGGCGACAGAACGCCAATCTCACATCACTTCCGGTTCACGTGTTGACTGCTTCCGATCCCTCCCTACGGGTTACGTCATGTGACTTCATCAGGGGAACCGGATTGGTTGCAGTAGAATTGTTTATATTTCAGCAAACCAGAAAATTGCATAGCGGCCATTTTATTGTGGTTCGCTATAATAAACGGCCTCCGCCATTTTCTAATAGATCAACAGGTGTTACAATTTTTAGGTGTGTGTTTAACTTATGCGCTAAATCACTTTATTCTATTATCTTGTTTTTGTGTACTGTGAACACTATTTTGTTTGGCTGCTAGTTAGTTTCCTAGCAAGATATTTTATTTGCACTGGATAACACTTATACCGTCTATTGAACGCTATTACACCTGCTAGATTTACATTTAACCCTTTTGTGTTGTATAAGGGACACATTGTGCACATGCACTGATTTGTTTAATTTCATTTACACGTGTGGATTATTGATTTCCACAATCCATTAGCAAAGCGCGAAGGTCACTTCCCACTTTCACCTTTTTTTATTAGCACTGACAGCTGCTAGTTCTCTGTCCTTTATCCCAACGGCCACTCAAATAGAGTATAGTAACGGCTCTAATCTAAACAGCAACCAATAATCCTCATATATTCTTTTACTCCTTTACTGAAAAATACGGCAAAAAGTTATAAAATATAAAAAAAAAAATGTATTAAAAGAATTTCTATATATGGAATTTAATGTAGCTAAATTCTGCGATATCAACCGATTAATAACTAGAAATATAAAAAGTAAAAAATATGTTATGTATCAAAAATGAAAAAAGTTATTAGTAGTTATTTTTTAATCGTGATATATATATATAATAAAATTATTAATAGATGATGAACCAAATTAATAAAAATAATAATAATAAATTGGGTTATGCTCATTTAAAGCAGTCACCCTCAATATATTTTTCTCACATCCTTCCTAAAAAAGGAAAGTTGATACCGGTTGAAAAAATATATAAATAAAAAAATATAAAAAATATTAAAATAAACTGGAATTTCTCCCAGGGTTTGTAATGTCATCTGGAGGAGATAATACCCCCATCTTCTGGGGGGTACATCAGTTCCACTGTTTCCAGTCCTGGTCTACATCCACAAGTGTACCTCTTGTGCGCCTCCCCTCCGCCCCCAGGAGCTCAGAGTTGGTTCACAACATGAGGGCTTAACTATTATCAATAAAAGCATTTAAATCCACATCGACATTAAGGCCACACGGGGTATAGCAGCGTACCTTATGTATCCCAGCCATTTCTGATATAGATAAGTCCCTCACCAGGGAGCTACCCCTCCAATGGGCATTGAGCTTGTCTATTCCTATAAACAATGTATTTGAAGGGTTTGCGATTATGGTGTAGAGCAACGTAGGGTTGAGCGGCGTGCTGACGTCACCACCATCCCCCGTCTGTCCAGGAAGCGACGGGCAGCGACAGAGAGAGTGGGTCGGCTCGTTTACTATATACGCTTTTTTTATCACAGCATAAATGTAAGTGCATCCTCAACACTAGTATCAGTGGCGTTGCTAGCCGGGTGCGGGGGTGCGGGCCGCTGAGGGGGGTCTGCACTGAGTGGGGTGTCTGTACTAAGGGGGGTCTGCACTGAGGGGGGGGGGTGTCTGTACTGCTGGGGGGTCTGCACTGGGGGGTCTACACTGAGGGGGGTGTCTGTACTGAGGGGGGTCTGCACTGAGGGGGGTGTCTGTAATGCTGGGGGGGGTCTGCACTGAGGTGGGGGTGTCTGCACAGAGGTGGGGGTGTCTGTACTGATGGAGGGGTCTGCACTGAAGGGGTGTCTGTACTGAGGGGGGAGGTTTATACTGAGGGAGGGGGGTCTATATTGATGGAGGGTGGTCTGTACTTAGTGGGGGGGTCTGTACTGAGGGAGGGGGATCTATACTGTGGGAGGGGGGTCTGTAGTTAGTGGAGGGGGGTCTGTACTGAGGGGGGACTATAGTTGGTGGAGGGGGTGACACAATTTTTTTTCGCACCGGGTGACACCAACCCTAGTGACGCCATTGACTAGTATCCCTCTCTCTGAAGTATTTTATGTCCTGTCTGATAGGCAAGACATCTTCCTCGATGCACTCGGGGCCCTGGGCTAGAGACATCAGTGAAGAATTACAGGCAGTTGCTGCAGTTAACATGTCAGACAGGGTAGGCTCGCTAACATGGCTGGCATCTATGTCAGGGGTAGGAGCGGTCTCATGTCTAGAGGGCCTACTCACTGTGTTTGGCTGCAGAAGTAGGGGGGTCAAAGGCTTGGCAATCATCAGCCTGGGCTGTGGATTATGGGTCTGTAACGGGTGCTTTTGTATGAGGACTCTTTAGCAGGAATCCAGGAGAACCACTCCAAGTGCAACCACCGTTCCTCTGAGCTTCTTCTTCATGGCTCTTTGTGGCAGCTCTCAGGCGCCATCTTAGACTAACAACGCTTCCACCACTGTCTCTTCTTTGTTCCTTTTTTTGTCATGGCTTTGCCTGCAAAAAGTTCACCAGAAGCGTTCCCAGATGAACGGGGGAGCAGTTGCTATACGCTGTTTAACAAGTGATCCTTCATGCATTAATCCATGCTTCCAAGGTGGTTCGTGACATTCAGGGTGCTCCCCATTATTTCCCCCAGCCTCTTACCTCTAGGAGCGGCCTCTACAGGCCTAGTTTCACTTATGTGTATGCTGTCCCTCAGCCGCCGGTCTCTCTTTGGGCACTCCAGGTGAGGATGGCGCTTCCCGTTTTCCAAATGTGGAAGTATGATATTAAAAGAAAGAGATAGAAGGGGCTCCAATGTGTAGTAGGCTCAAACAATCATTTATTTAAAAAATAGCAAACTTACAGTTAAAATTCAGGCGTTCAGTGATGAAGTATAGCGGCTCTTCCGGTCTCGGCCGTGACCGGAAGTGAAATGGTGACACCTGGCTTCTTCCCTGACGCGTTGCGTCACAACACACGTGACTTTTTCAAAGGGTATGACCGCTTGATTATCCTAGAGTTGTTTTCAGATGATTAATCAGAACTGCTGCAAAGGACGCATTATTTATTCCAGCTGCGGATTGGATTGTTTTGGAGAGTTTTAAGTCATGGTTTTAAAAAAACCACCACGTTTTGCACTTTATTTATAAGAGACACTTTTTTGCATTTTTTAGCAACATTGGATTATTGATATATGCTGTTTCCATATTTTTATCTCACTGGTACATTTTATATTTATTTTTATTTTTATGCTACACTGGATACACATCACTTTTGAGAAGGAATTTTTTAATACATTGGTGTATGTGTATGGAATTTTATATTGGATGAAATTGCTATATTTATTTATTTCATATTGGAAGTTTTTTTCAGCAATTTGCACGTGTGTGTTTGTACTTTACTGCACATTTCTATAGTATTACTGGTTATAGTAATGTCATTAATTATTATTTATTTATTTTTCATAATTTTTTGTTATGATCGGTAGTCTTCCTGACAGGATTATTATTTAGTAGGTTAGCGCCACATACTACTGAATATTATATACTTTGATGTGTGAGACCACATTTATGTTGGCAGCTTCTTATTTATTATCTATATAGTAGGTTGTGCGCACTGGTTACCCATTTAATCTGCTATACGCTGGGGATATCTGCGGAGGGTAATGCCGGCCCCATGATGAAAAAAGTCAGGATAATAAAGGAGAGCTGCTGTGTGTGCTTCCTCTCACATCCCCATCCAAGCCAGGCCCCCCTACTTTATGTTTCTTGATCTTCACTTTAATCCAGAAACCAGGAGGAGTAAATCCAATGCCGCGTACACACGAAGGGACTATCCCGCGGGATTATCCCCTGGCCTCAAGTCCAGGGGATAATCCCCTCGTGTGTGGGCCTCCAAAGGACTTTTTTTCAAAAAGTCCGGCGGACTAAAGTTTTGTTTTAAAATTATCCGCTGGACTTGGCAGTCCAGCGGACAATCCCGCCGTTAGTAGGCTAGTCCGCCGGACTTTTGAAATGAACGGACTTGCCGCTCATCGGAAAGTCCGTTCATTTAGCACGTGACTTCAGGTACGTAGCTAGCGTAGGCAGTAAATGCCGGCGCGCTAGCTCCGTCACCTGGCATGGATTTAAAGGGAGTCCCCCCCAAATCCATCTCAGACCCTTATCCGAGCACGCAGCCCAGCAGGCCAGGAAAGGGGTGGGGACGAGCGAGCGCCCCCCCCTCCTGAGCCGTACCAGGCCGCGTGCCCTCAACATGGGGGGTGCCCTGGGGAAAGGGGGGCCGTGCGGCCCCCCCACCCCAAAGCACCTTGTCCCCATGTTGATGAGGACAAGGGCCTCTTCCAGACAACCCTGGCCATTGGTTGTCGGGGTCTGCGGGCGGGGGCTTATCGGAATCTGGGAGCCCCCTTTTATAAGGGGGCCCCCAGATCCCGGCCCCCCACCCAATGTGAATGAGTATGGGGTACGATGTACCCCTACCCATTCACCTAAGGTGTAAAATGTAAAGTAAAAAAAACCACACTTTTGAAAAAATATTTTATTGCACTGCTCCGGGGGTCTTCTTCCGTCTTGGGGGTCTTCTCGCCGGACTCCTCCGCCATTTACCTAGCTCTTTTACCGAGCGGAGAAGTCCGGCTACCTTCTTCGTCGTCGCCGCCGTCGTCTGGGGGTCTCGATCCGCCTTCGGGGGTCTTCCGGGGTCTCTTCTGTTCTTGCCGCTGTCGTCGCTTTCTGTGCCGCCTTCTTCTTCTTCTTCCGCCTTCTTCTTCTTGTTCTTCTTCTTCTTCTTCTTCCGATGTTGACACGTCGCTCTCTCTGGCCGGAATGCCAGAGCCGCGCTGTGCTGGGACTTATATAGGGACAAGGGGACAGGGTCACATGCTCATGTCACATGGTGACCCCGCCCCCCTGTGATGTCACAGTCCCAGCATCCTCCGGGACTGTGACATCACAAGGGGAGTGACGTCATCACGGATCCGGACAATCACAGAGCTGGAGACGCGAGACCCGGAAGTCACTCCGGGATACATGTGTAAAAGAAAAAAGTGCAGCGCTGGATAATAAATGGAAATATGTGAATTCCTAATAACACAAATATACACTAATGCTAGTAAACCCAAATAGTGTAAATAAATATGTGTCCACATATAAAGCAAATCAGGTGTTTCAAATATTCAAAGCAAAAGTTCATAAATAAAAGTCCAGACAATCAAATGTGAAGGTTATTCTTGTGTAGATGCATCCAAAATGCACTCCATGGAATACTTGTCACCGCCAGTGTTGCCCGTCACCAAAAAATAGAGAAAAAGGGGAGGCTTTCCAGAAAGTCAGCGACCGCCCTTATTCAGGGGGGGTCAAACTGCGCTTAGTAGAAGAGCCTTGGTGCTGTTGGATGTCACCAGCGTCCCAATCGATATTCGATCGACCCCTACGATTCTCCTATGTGGCGGACTCTCACAGGCCTTCAACTTCCACAAAGTTTGGCAAAGCATCCAGTGGATAGGGAGCAAGAAGGAGACAAAAAGAGGCTCCGATAGTGCAGACGTTTTTCCAAAGAGGAATTATTGAGTAAAAAAATCCCACTACATAAAAAGTACCTTGCAAGGTATAAGAGACAGTCTCTGTATGTCTATGAACGAAAAACAGCAATCGCGCATGCGCAGTGCGTGTGTACGCGGCGACCCTACGACCGTTTCGTCACAACTGACGTCATCAGGGATACGTCTGGACTTTTATTTATGAACTTTTTCTTTGAATATTTGAAACACCTGATTTGCTTTATATGTGGACACATGTTTATTCACACTATTTGGGTTTACTAGCATTAGTGTATATTTGTGTTATTATGAATTCACATATTTCCATTTATTATCCAGCGCTGCACTTTTTCCTTTTACACATCCACTTTGTGCCCTATATCGGGGTTATTAGTGTCCAGCTGCAGGACAACCTTCACAGTATTTTTCATTTATATAATTTTTTACTCATTGACACATATTTTTACACACCTAGCGCAATTCTTTTTTGTTTATATTTTGTTACTCCGGGATACATGGCAGTGGTGAAGATGAAGACGGAGAACCGCTTCGGGGGCTTTGTTCTCAGGTAAGTTATTCATAATGAGCTAGTATGCTATGCATACTAGCTCATTATGCCTTTGCCTTGCAGGGTGCATTTTCTTTTAAATTTTTTGATTGGCTTTACTTCCTCTTTAAGACAGTCTCTACTTCTTAGGTCAATGTCCATTCATAGTGTGATTGAAGTAAAAGTAAAGATGGTAGACAATTGATTAACAGCAACCTCTTTTTTTCTCTCCTAATAATTCAGTTTTTCAACACAGGAGCATGTATAAACAGGAAGATCATGCTATAGACTCTGCAGCCAGGTGCTCACGATTCAGCGCGTCTTAGAATGACTCACTAAAGAGCTGGATGAACTGCATTTGGGAGCATCTCTATTGTTTCTGGCGTTGGAGAACTTCTATTGCATCTTTCACATGGTAGGCTAAAAAAAAAAATCACTCTCAAGTTCAACCAAAGGTTAGGTTTTTACATGTTTAAAACAGTTTTTTTTGCTAGAAAAAAACTTAGAACCCCCAAACATTATACCGTATTTGCCGGCGTATAAGACGACTGGGTGTATAAGACGACCCCCTATTTTTCCAGTGAAAACTTAGGTTTGGGGCTATACTCGCCATATAAGACTACCCCCATTCCGAGGCAACATCATTTACAAAAAAACATCAGAAACAAAACAAAAAAAAAAAAACATCAGAAAAAGGAAACTGGTGAACTACAAGTCCCAGAGATCCCACAATTGGTGGCAGCAACAATGAATCCTCTCCTCCAAAGCACCATAAATCATACCTGTATTTTAGGGGAGATCTGGAGCTGGATGTGCAGTACACAATGCTTTGTTAATATGTAGAGCACCAAGTACACACAGTATATGATGCTGTGTTAGTACAGTAGCGCCACTGAGCCAATCACGGCAGGCATTGTATTTTAATAATCTGTTGATGGATACAAAGCCTGCTCGGATTGGCAGAGGCTGTGACATCAGCCCGCACTGCTCTGACTCATGTAGCCTGCTCGGATTGGCAGAGGTTGTTACCCAATCCGAGCAGGCTTAGCAGGCTCTGTATTCATCAGAGTGCATCGCCCGCCGGGATTGGCTGAGCGGCACATACTGTATACATATTAGAATTTTACAGAGCGCCCGGTGGACTGATATCCATCTGGCGGCTTCTTCACCTGGCGTATAAGACGACCCCCGCTTTTTGGCTGTGTAATTTCGGTGTAAAAGGTAGTCTTATACGCCAGAAAATACAGTATATTGTTTTTTTTCTAACACCCTAGAGAATAAAATGGCGGTCGTTGCAATACTTTTTTTCACACCGTATTTGCGCAGCGGTCTTGCAAGCGCACTTTTTTTGGAAAAAATTCACTTTTTTGAATAAAAAAATAAGACAACAGTAAAGTTAGTCCAATTTTTTTATATATATTGTGAAAGATAATGTTACGCCGAGTAAATTGATACCTAACATGTCACGCTTCAAAATTGCGCCCGCTCGTGGAATGGCATCAAACTTTTACCCTCAAAAATCTCCATAGGCGACGTTTAAAAAATTCTACAGCTTGCATATTTTGGGTTACAGAGGAGGTCTACGGCTATAATTATACCGATCGCGGCGATACCTCACATGTGTGGTTTGACCACCGTTTTCATATGTGGGCGCTACTCACGTATGCGTTCGCTTCTGCGCACGAGCTCGTCGGGACGGGGCGCTTTAAAAAAATTTTTTTTTGTTTTTCATATTTATTTTTCTTGATTTTATTTATTTTTACACATTTTCTTAAAAAATATTTAATTGGCTCACTTTTATTCCTATTACAAGGAATGTAAACATTCCTTGTAATAGAAAAAAGCATGACAGGTCCTCTTAAATATGAGATCTGGGGTCAAAAAGTCCTCAGATCTCATATTTGGACTTCAATGGAAAAAAAAATAAAATAAAAAATGTCATTTAAAAAAATGACATTTGAAAATTCCTCTTTAAGAGGTATGGGCGGAAGTGACATTTTTGACGTCGCTTCCGCCCTCCTATGGTATAGAGATGAGTGGCGGCCATCTTACCATCACTCATCTCTATGCCCAGCAGGAGAAAGGACCCGATCGCCACAAAAGTGAGTACACCCCTCACATTTTTGAAAATATTTTATTCTATCTTTTCATGTGACAACACTGAAGAAATGACACTTGTCTACAATGTAAAGTAGTGAGTGTACAGCTTGTATAACAGTGTAAATTTGCCGTCCCCTCAAAATAACTCAACACACAGCCATTAATGTCTAAACCGCTGGCCACAAAAGTGAGTACACCCCTAAGTGAAAATGTCCAAATTGGGTCTAATTAGCCATTTTCCCTCCCCGGTGTCATGTGACTCGTAATGCCGCGTAGACACACGAGCCGACTTTTTGACGGACTTGGTCCGGCGGACTATCCAACAGACTTTGCAGCGGAGGTCCGCTAGACTTTCAAATTAACGGACTTGGCCACACACGATCACTCCAAAAGTCAGACCGATTTGAACGTGATGACGTACGACCGGACTAGAATAAGGAAGTTCATAGCCAGTAGCCAATAGCTGCCCTAGTGTCAATGTTTGTCAGTCGGACTAGCACATAGACGACCGGATTTTTCGACCGGACTCTAGTCCATCGGAAAGATTTGAAACATGTTTTATTTCTAGGACCGTCTGACTTTTGGGAATGAAAAGTCCGCTGGAATCAAATTGTACGACGGATTCCGGTCCGCCGGAGTTAGTCCGATCGTGTTACAAGGTCTCAGGTGTGAATGGGGAGCAGGTGTGTTAAATTTGGTGTTATCACAATCACTCTCTCATACTGGTCACTGGATGTTCAACATGGCACCTCATGGCAAAGAACTCTCTGAGGATCTGAAAAAAAAAAAGAATTGTTGCTCTACATAAAGATGGCCTAGGCTATAAGAAGATTGGCAAGACCCTGAAACTGAGCTGCAGCACGGTGGCCAAGACCATATAGCGGTTTAATGCGCCATGCTCGACCAAAGAGGTTGAGTGCACGTGCTCAGCTTCATATCCAGAGGTTGTCTTTGGGAAATAGACGTATGAGTGCTGCCAGCATTGCTGCAGAGGTTGTAGGGGTGGGGGGTCAGCCTGTCAGTGCCCAGACCATACGCTGCACACTGCATCAAATTGGTCTGCATGACTGTTGTCCCAGAAGGAAGCCTCTTCTAAAGATGATGCACAAGAAAGACCACAAACAGTTTGCTGAAGACAAGCAGACTAAGGACATGGATTACTGGAACCATGTCCTGTGGTCTGATGAGACCAAGATAAACTTATTTGGTGTCATATGGTGACAAGCGTGTGTGGGGGCAACCAGGTGAGGAGGACAAAGACAAGTGTGTCTTGTCTACAGTCAAGCATGGTGGTGGGAGTGTCATGGTCTGGGGCTGCATAATTGCTGCCGACACTGGGGAGCTACAGATCATTGAGGGAACCATGAATGCCAACATGTACTGTGACATACTGAAGCAGAGCATGATCCCCTCCCTTCAGAGACTGGGCCGTATTCCAACATGATAACCACCCCAAACACACCTCCAAGACCACCACTGCCTTACTAAAGAAGCTGAGGGTAAAGGTGATGGACTGGCCAAGTATGTCTCCAGACCTAAACCCTATTGATCATCTGTGGAGCATCCTCAAACGGAAGGTGGAGAAGCGGAAGGTCTCTAACATCCACCAGGTCTGTGATGTCATCATGGAGGAGGGGAAGAGGACTCCAGTGACAACCTGTGAAGCTCTGGTGACCTCCATGCCCAAGAAGGTTAAGGCAATGCTGGAAGATAATGGTGGCCACACAAAATATTGACACTTTGGGCCCAATTTGGACATTTTCACTTAGGGGTGTACTCACTTTTGTTGCCAGAAGTCAGACATTAATGGCTGTGTGTTGAGTTATTTTGAGGGGAAATCTAATTTACACTGTTATACAAGCTGTACACTCACTACTTTACATTGTAGACAAGTGTCATGTCTTCAGTGTTGTCACATGAAAAGATAGAAGAAAATATTTACAAAAATGTGAGGGGCGTACTCACTTTTGTGAGATACTGTATGCTCTTAAAGACCTCTTACACTCCTTTCTCTTGTTATCTGGCTATTGGGTAAGGGTACAATGACAGTGGACAGAGATAGTAGGTAAGGGTACAATGTTAGTAGGCAGCGATAGTAGATAAGGGTACAATTATAGTGGACAGAGATAGTAGGCAATGATAGCAGACATATATTAGCGTAGTATGCTGTATGTAAAGCCCAAATTCAGAGATAGTAGGTAAGGGTACAATGATAGTGGACAGAGATAGTAGGTAAGGGTACAATGATAGTGAACAGAGATAGTAGGTAAGGGTACAATGATAGTGGACAGAGGTAGTAGGTAAGGGTACAATGATAGGGGACAGAGATAGTAGGTAAGGGTACAATTATAGTAGACCGGGATAGTAGGTAAGGGTACAATGATAGTAGACTGGGATAGTAGGTAAGGGTACAATGATAGTGGACAGAAATAGTGGGTAAGGGTACAATGATAGTAGACAGGATAGTAGGTAAGGGTACAATGATAGTGGACAGAGGTAGTAGGTAAGGGCACAATTATTGTAGACTGGGATAGTAGGTAAGGGTACAATGATAGTGGACAGAGATAGTAGGTAAGGGTACAATGATAGTAGACCGGGATAGTAGGTAATGATAGCAGGCATATTATTAGCATAGTATGCTGTATGTAGAGCCCAAATTCAGAGATAGTAGGTAAGGGTACAATGATAGTAGGCAGCGATAGTAGATAAGGGTACAATTATAGTAGACAGAGATAGTAGGTAAGGGTACAATGATAGTGGACAGAGATAGAAAGTAAGGGTACAATTATAGTGGACAGAGATAATAGGTAAGGGTACAATGATAGTGGACAGAGATAGTAGGTAAGGGTACAATGATAGTAGACAGGGATAGTAGGTAATGATAGCAGACATAATATTAGCGTAGTATGCTGTATGTAGAGCCCAAATTCAGAGATAGTAGGTAAGGGTACAATGATAGTGGACAGAGATAATAGGTAAGGGTACAATGATAGTAGACAAGAATAGTAGGTAAGGGTACAATGATAGTAGACAGGGATAGTAGGTAATGATAGCAGACGTATTATTAGCGTAATATGCTGTATGTAGAGCCAACATTCTGCCTCCCTCACTGCTCTCCCCTCCCTTCCATAAAAAGAGGAGTTGTGTCAGCCAGCAGTCATATGACACCTGTCCTACCTGCAGCTGCTACATCCCTATTCACACTGCTCTCACCTGTACCTGCAGGGCATCCGTCTCACAAGGTTTCCCTGGATAGAGAGGACATTGATCATATCAGGTACCGAGAGAACCGAGAAGAGCTCATGTAACCTTGGAGGGGGTGAAAGAAAACCAGGACACCTTCTGTCGTCTCTTTGAAGCTGGACCTTCTGGATGGTAAGTTTGCATTTAGCAAAAGTTATTTCAGTTTACTATAGACTGTCCGTTGTGGAGCTTCATGTTCAGAATTTCACCTTTTTGTTTTATTTACTTTTTCTATACTATGTGGTCTTTCCTTATCATGTTAACTGACACATTAGTCACCCATAGGGAAGTGCACCAAATGCTTCAACAATATTCAGATACACTATTTGCACAGCCAGCCCTTTGTGTAAATCTCAGCTTACTTCCTCCTAGAAAGAAAGCATTGCTTCCTCACTTTCATCTTTCGTGAATCATTGTTGGCCATCACATATGGCATTTTAGTCTAGCATATTCTATTGTATGTGGTCTCTTTGCATTCCCTCCATTATCTCCTCTATAACAGAAGTTACACTTGTACAGCTGTAACCATGGGCAACACGGGTGTTAACATCCATCGGTACCAAGCCAGTCATTCATTGCTGGGTCTTTAAAAATGAGAAACAATGGCTTAGATATAACTCAACTCTTTTAGGACTCATGGGTGAAAGTCATCCAGTCCTTCATTCATTGCTTGTTTTATTGTTTCTGGAACATAATAAACGTTGAGCCATTGAGACACGGAGGTTCCTCGTGTTAATACCATTCCCATATTGTACATCAGCACCACCGCACTCTCTTTGTAGCTCTATATAGTGTGAGTTCTATGGACTTGTGAGGAATAAATAACACCAGCTCACTCCTTCCATTATATTCATTTTTAGAAACGTTCATTGCTCACTTCCTTGTGTCCTTCCCCATTTGCTCAGGAAACTGGTGAACGCTGCCCAAGAATCTTTCCCATATGAAGCAACTTTATTAAACTCCTCGTTGTCGTTGTTGTTGTAAATTGTGTGGTTCCTTGTGTGACACACCTACCAAAGGAAAATCATTTTCAAATCCTTCATGTTCTGCTGATCTGTTCATTGCTGCTTTGTAGCATTTTGTCTTGTTGGTGGCAGGGGGCTCAGTGGCCCTTTAGTTCCACATGTCCTATTTTTTTCTGCGTGATTGAACAAGTTTCTGTTTGGAAAATACCTAAAAGGAAAATAGAAACAAAAATGTATGACAAAATACTGTTTATTAAAAAACTGCCCTTTGATATGCTGCATTGCAAAAAGTGGCCATTATAGAATGAAAAATGAATTAATTACTTAACCTGATGTACAACCATGGTATGACCATGCGACCATGAAGAAGTCCTTGTAGTGACGAAAGCAGTCGGGTGATAGCGTCATTTCCTATCATCGCGATTGGAGGATACACGTTTGGAAACCAATGTGTTCAGCCTATGCTGTTTTTTTTTTTACCCATTTTTCATCAAATCCTGGTGGAAAAAAAGGTTTTACACTATTTTGGCGTTTATCTCTTATTTGGGGTACACGATCTGATGTCACGGTTGGATTGAGAGAACCCGATATCTCCCTCGCTGGCTGTTTGGAGTTTTCGCTGGGTGGACCTCACTACAGGTTTGGAGTATCCCAGATACACGAGCCTGCGTTGACCTCCCGTAATAGCAGTTATGTAAGTAACTGAGTTAAAATAAACTGAGTTACCTAACGCAGTTACTTTAGAGCATGGGTCTTTAAACTATGGCCCTCCAGTTGTTCAGGAACTACAATTCCCATCATGCCTAGTCATGTCTGTGAATGTTAGAGTTTTACAATGCCTCATGGGATGTGTAGTTCTGCAACAGCTGGAGGGCCGTAGTTTGAGGATCCCTGCTTTAGAGGGTAACGAGTAATCTAACTGATTACTTTTCCCCTCATGGTAACTCAGTTCCCATTACTTTGGCTTAGTTACCCCAATTACATCTACCGCCACTAGATGGCAGTAGTGTAATTCCGGTGTCCTGCCGAAAAAGTTCCCCCCGCCGGATAAGGACCCCCCTGTACTGCGCAGGCGCAGGGCTTGCGCAGTACGAAGCACTACGGAGCTTCCGAAAATTGCCGAACCTAAACAGCTCTGAGTGAACTCTACACCGCGCAGGCGCAGTTAACATGTAATTGTACGAGGCGATGCCGCACGCTCCCGATGCTCGTGCTACTCTGCAAGGGGCGTCTATCGTGTAAGTAAGGGGCGGGTCTAGTATTACTGTAACCAAGGGGCGCATTTATTATTATTGTTATATATCGAGCTCTGCCCATTACTTTAACATTCGCCCTCTTCTGTAGCCATCCGCCCCTTACACGATATAATAATAATAGACCCGCCCCTTACACGATATAATAGACCCGCCCCTTACCCGATATAATAATAATAGACCCGCCCCTTACACGATATAATAATAATAGACCCGCCCCTTGCTTACACGCTATAACAGATCTGCCCCTTGGTTAGAGTAATAATAGAGCAGCCCCTTGGTTACACGATATATAACAATAATAATAAATGCGCCCCTTGGTTACAGTAATACTAGACCCGCCCCTTAGTTACACGTATAGAATATTTAAAAAAAAAGTCAGTTACTTTGCTGCGTAACTAATTACTTTTCCAATGTAGTAACTGAGTTACTAACGCAATTACTTTTTGGGAGAAGTAATTTGTAACTTAACTAATTACTTTTTTAAAGTAAGATGACCAACACTGCGTAATAGGCGGTCAATGCTCTCTGGTAAGGGCATATCTTGATTTCTGGTGGTGGTCACACAAGGTGGAGGAAGTTGGTGATACACCAGTCAAAAATTCACTTATTTATGTCACGTTTGTGACTCTTTGGACTCACCTGATGATTTATTGTTATTTTCTTTTTATTTTTGTTTTATTTAGCGCAACATATCTTTTTAATTCGTTTATGACCATGGCACGCCTATAGTGTTGTTCATGAAGCCAAAATTATACCTAAAATGTTTGTTAATTAACACAGGAAATTAATGTTTCTAAAAAAGCAACACCAAAACCAATCTTCTTTACACCAGCAGCGCTGGATCCACCATTGGAGACCCCTTAGTGCAGGAGGAGACTGAGGCTACTACTTACCCTCCATGCAGAATGTTAGTGGAGCTCCTTCACATACACTGTCACTCACTTTGGATTGCCTGCATATGCTATTGTATGTAGGGCGACCAGACATCCCCGGTTTCCGGGGACAGTCCCCGGATTGAGGATACTGTCCCTGAACCAAGTCTGTCCCCGGTTTTGTCCCCGGATTGGATTTGAACAGGGGCAGGGGCAATTTCAAAGACAGTCAGTGCAGAATAAAAAAAAAATCTGATTTACACACCCCCCCCCCCCCACTCCGCTCCTACTAGCTTAGGGGGGTGGGGTGTATTTTTTTCATTATATGTGCCCCTTTATGATGATCATGTTCTGGTTGGAGTGGAGAGAATATTTCTTCAGTTTCGGGTGCATGCCCGTTCCTGCTCGCATGTTCTTCTGCCTTGGCGCAAGTCGCAGCCAGCCACCTGCCCATCTCCTTGCCTTCCCTGGCGGAGCGATCTTCCTCCGTTTCCCACCCAGTAGTAGCTGGGGGCTGGAGAGTAAGCCCCCGTACACACGGTCGGAAATTCCGACCACAAAATCCGTCTGATTTTTTCCGACAGATTTTGTCCAACACTGGTGTTGCATACACACGGTCGGACAAAGTTGTCGGAAAATCTGATCACTCTGAACGTGGTGACGTTTGTTGCGTACGACGGAACTACGTCGAGGCTAGTAGCCAATAGCTTTGGTCTCGTAATTTGATCTGAGCATGTGTGGCACTTTGTCCGTCGGAATTCTCTACACACGATCGGAAAAAGTCCGATCGGATTTTGTTGTTGGAAAATTTGAGAGCAGGATCTCAAATTTTTTCCGTTGGAAATTCTGACGGAAAAAGTCCGATGGAGCCCACACACGGCCGGATTTTCCGACAGCAAGGTCCGATCGGACATTTTCCGTCGGAATTTCCGACCATGTGTATGGGGCATAAGACTTGACAGGCTGTGAGGCGAGCGGCGACAGGCAGGGAGTCGCTAATTGCCACCATTACTAGTAAAAAAAAAAAATATGTCCCCGGATTTCATTTAAAAAATCTGGTCACCTTTGTATGTCATGTGAACAAGAGTACATAAAGTCATAAATCTTAGATTGTCATCACTATATAAATAAAGGCAAAACTTCTCTGAAAACCAGACGCAGAACAAACCTTTCTAGTCTTGTTGCTATCTGGGAATTTTACCCAAACACAGAGGGGGTGTGGGCCAGACGTAAAGCTTCCAACAAATTCTGTTTACTGTATAGGTTACGTAACCATTCCAAACATCAACAATTCAAGCACCAATAATATCCCAACCCTGCTCCATGGGCCCCTCATTCCAGCTAATTCAGTTCATATGATACATAATAAAGTGCGAATAATTATTGCGCTAACCAGTGAAAAGAAAATGGTGAGCTGCTACATAAGAATGTGACAACAATTCATAAAGTAGTGGAATATGGAAATGTAGCGCTAGTGAAAAACAGTAATAATAAAAAAAAAAAACTGTGCAAAACTCAAATCTAAAACATTCTGAGTCCCATCTGTGTGTAGATAAGAGATCGAAAAAATAAGTCCCAGGTAGGTCAGTTCAAACAGAAGGCAAAATCCACCCCGGCCGAACAGTTGTTCTCATAGGGAAACAGGTGATGAACTGAATATCTACAACATCCGAAGAAATGTGGCATCCAAAGTAAGATAAGATTAATTACTCTTGCCGGAACCAGTGGACCTGGATGTCAGCGACACCAGGTCAGTCAGGCATGGATATCCAAATCAGCCGATCCACAGGAACGATCCAAGGGGTCCAGGGGGGTCCAGAGATCTCTCGATGGGGTCTCGATGGTAACGACAACCACTGAGCCGTTAGTGACCAGATGGAAAAGCCAAACAAATTCACATCCTGGAAGGTATGCAAAGAAAAGAAGGGGCTTCCAATGGTGCAGGTCAAAAAAGGTGGGTTTTTTATTTATAAAAACCAGCATACAAAGTAAAATGTGATCACAAGTAAAAGCAATATGGGGAGCAGTGAAACCAAGCCGACGCGTTTCGTCCTACTAGGACTTCCAGTAGAAGTAAATCCCTGATGCTTAAAATGAAACCATAAAAAGGAGAAATAACAATAAAAATGAAATGAAATCCTTTAAATATAGTGCCTGGGGGTTCCTAAAGTCTGTACTGTAGAAGCTGCTGCAGCAATAATGACATTTATAAAGCCAAAAAAATTAAATTTTTCATGCAAGCCTTCTTTATTTTATAAGCAACGGATTGCAGAGCCAGTCTGTATGATGAGGCCACAATGAAGTGCACTGGGAACAAGATTAGAGATTTTTTGGATATACAGTACTCTGGTGTCTCTTTTGCAGACTTTGGATAAAAGCAACAGGTGCAGAAAAATTGGTCTTTGGGTGTCGGTGGCACCTTCACACCGTAACCCTATTGAGGTACTTTTGATGAAAGCAAGAATTCGCCTTGCTGTCAAAAACGGTGGTGGAAAAATTGGTCCTTGAATGTTAATTGTGCCCATGAAACCTATGCACTGAAATATACTGCGTTGAACGCGCAGTAACGCTCTGAAATTTAATGAATTAAATGTACAGCAATGCATTAAAGTATACTGCGTTAAATGTGCAGTAATGCACTGAAATTTACTGCTATAAATGTGTAGTAACGTACTGAAATATAGTGTGTTAAATGTGCAGTAACACACATAAATATACTGTGTTAAATGTGTAGTAACGCACTGAAATATACTGCGTTAAATGTGCAGTAACACACTGAAATTCAATGCGTTAAACGTGCAGTAATGCACTGAAATGTACTGCATTAAATGTGCAGTAATGCACTGAAATGTACTGTGTTAAACATGCAGTAATGCACTGAAATTTAATGCGTTAAACGTGCAGTAACGCACTGCAATATACTGCATTAAATGTGCAGTAACGTACTGAAATATACTGCGTTAAACATGCAGTAGTGCACTGAAATTGAATGCGTTAAACGCGCAGTAACGCACTGCAATATACTGCACTAAACCTGCAGTAACGCACAGAAATAAACTGCAGTAAACCTGCCCTGAAAAAATAAACTGACACTAAAGGGTCAGTTTATTTTGTCAGGGCAGGTATACTGCACTACTTCACTAAAAGTTGAATGGTGGTCACTACACTCATACTGACTGAACTATCACTAGATTCAGACTAAACTAATATTCTACACTGACAATAGAATCACAATAGCACACTATCTGTCTAATAGCACTGTTCTATCTCTTTCCACGCCGATATTGCACTGCAAATGGCCACTATGGGTAGAATATTTTTTTTTAGCATGGAGTGGGACTAAGAGCAATGAGCCATGATTGAATATCATAATGGATCAATTCTTTCTCCAATCATGGCACCGACAGTGCTCTGTGCCCTGATTGGGCAAAGATTTCATTACTGTTTCATTACTGTGCAGCATAGCAGTGCATTATGGTCGTCCAGCGGGCCGAACAAAAGGTCCCCCAATCAAGGGGAACACCACCTAACCCACCATACTCAACCTTTCCCAAACATCAATAGAACCAACACAACGAAACACCAATTATGTCCAGTTATACTCCGACCCTGCTCCGTGGTCTTGGCATTCTGGCTAAGCGACGCCAACCTTTCCCAAACAATGATGCAAAAAAAAAGGCTAAAACATCCTTTTACTATTGCAGGTGAACAACAGTCCAAAAAATCCAACACGTTTCAGCCATCAGGCCCAGTTATACGCAGACAGAGATTGCCTTTTAGCCAGAACTGCACTCGGGCGACCGCATATGCGCGAATGCATGTGCGCACACGCCACTGGATTGGCGCCAAGTGGGCTATTTAAACACCTCTGCTGCACTAGAACCTTGCCTTATGGTGTACAGTGTTTTGCTACCTGTTACCTATTCCTATGCTTGATCTCCTGTTGCCAATCTGCTATTCATCTGAATACGCTTGAACACTGCCTGAACCGACCCCTGGCTTGCCCTTCGACCATGTCCCTGCCTGATCCTTCTGCTTGACTACCTGACTATTCTTCTGCCTTAGACATGTGCACAACAAAAAAATTCGTTTATTTTCGTTTCGTTTTTTTCGTTTCCGTCGATTTCGTAACGATTCGTACATTCGTAAGTCGTCGGTGTTCGTATTCGTAACGATTCGTACATTCGTAAGAGTTATTTTTTCATTGATTCGTTTTTTCGTTAGTTTAATTTTCGGACGCATTCGTTTTCATTCGTACATTCGTAACATTCGTAGATTCGTAATCGGAGCATAATTCATAATTTGATGTAATGTGTATGCTAAAAAAAAGTTACGAATCGAAAAAAAAAAAGTTACGAATCGAAAAAAAGTTACGAATGTACCAATTTTTTTGTTCAATAGAGACACGGAAAATTACAAATCGAAAAAAATAAATAAAAAAGTTACGAATTGAAAAAAAGTTACGAATCGAAAAAAAAAGTTACGAATCGAAAAAAAGTTACGAATGTACGAATTTTTTGGTTCAATAGAGACACGGAAAATGACAAATCGAAAAAAAAAAAAAAAAAAGTTACGAATCGAAAAAAAAGTTACGAATCGAAAAAAAAAAAGGTACGAATCGAAAAAAAAGTTGCGAATGTACGAATTTTTTTGTTCAATCCATTCGAAGCACGTTTAGCAGCACCATTGTAAGGGACACGGAAAATTACCAATTCAACAAAAAAAAAAAAGTTACGAATGTACAAATTTTTTCGTTCGTTTTTCGGATTTTCTTCATTAGTACATTCGTTGTTTCTAATTAGTTTTTTTCGGATTTTCGTTGTTTTTCGGATTTGTTCGATTCGAATGATTCGTTAATCAGATTCGTACGATTCGAATGATTCGTTCATTCGTACGAAAACGAATGAACGAAAATAATGAAAAAAAACGAAAAAAAAAAAAACGAAACGAATTGCTCATGTCTATTCTGCCTACTGCTCTGTACCTGACGTGCCTGCTAGTTACTGACCTGGCTTGCCTGACTCTGCTCTGTGTCCAGCCTGTGAAGGCCGTCCCTGAAGTGCTTTTTTGACTATTGTTTTATAATGTTTTATCTGACTTCCATGGCACCAGCCTTCCTCTATTTTTTTTTGCATGAATTACATGGCAGTTTGCAGAAACTTCCCAGGCTGAGTTCTGTGTTTTTGAGGCTCACCAGGCATTACACTGAAGGTAGTACCTTCGATGCACCTATTCTGTTTCCCAAACATCAACAGAGAGCCAACACCAATCAGTTCAATCATTTTCAATTATAAGCCAAGCCTGCTCATGGGCCCCGCTTTTGAGCTAAGACACTTTATATGATACAAAACCTATCCCAAACATCAATGTAACCAACACAACAAAACACCAATTATTTCCAGTTTAACCCAACCCTGCTCCATGGACCCGCATTCCGACTATGCTAAGTCATAGGATATATGAAACCTTTCCCAAACATCAACAGAGCCAACATTAATCACCCACCAATTTTCTGTTTTAAGCCAACCCTGCTCCATGGGTCCCACTTTCTGGCTAAGCCACTTCATGTGATACGCGACTTTTCCCAAACATCAATAGAGCCAGTACAACAAAACACCAATTATTTCCAGGTTTATTCCAACCCTGTGCCATGGGCTCTGCTTTCCGGCTGAGCCAGCTTATGTAGGCAGGTGTTTGTCTAACAATGGAGAGTGAGAGAAACACTGGCTGCAGCTGCTGTCTGTTGCTGATGCCCTGTGGTGCTGAACCGGTCTACAGTCATATCAGCCAGATGAGGGAGCTGGTGAGCAGAAAGAGTTATTATTATTATTATTACTACTGTCATGTACCTGAAGGGAGACTGAAATGACAAGGTCGGCCTCTCTTGTATCTCCAACCCTGGTCCCGCTGAGGGTGAAACAGGAGGAACTTGAGTGTCTGCAGATGAAGACCCGGAAACCTGTAGCAAGAAGTCGCAGCTGGTGGCAGGACTGTAGTTGCAGACACTCGGATGGTAGTGCTGAGCCAAACAGGACACGGGAGCAAGGTCACAGCGATAGCCGGGTTCGTTAACAGACGGGCAGCAGGGTACTGGAACATCAGGCAGAGACAAGTCAGATGGGAAGCCGGGATCAGGAGCCAGGGCTCAGGTATAGCAGAGTCCAGTAGCAGAGTCAAATGGAGAGCTGGGGTCAAGGGCCAGGGATCAGGTATAACAGAGTCCAGTAGCAGAGTCAAATGGAGAGCTGGGGTCAAGAGCCAGGGATCAGGTATAACAGAGTCCAGTAGCAGAGTCAAATGGAGAGCTGGGGTCAAGGGCCAGGGCTCACGTCTTCCTTTTGCTGTGAGGGAGACCGAAAAGTACACATCAATGTCCAGTGTGCACCATCATTGCTTCATATCGGTGCCCTGATTGGGATCTGGAGGGCTGAGTTCAGGTGTGCAGACAGACAGAGCCACCTGGGTGCAGAGCAGAGAGTGGACTGATCGCTGTGTGTGACTGGATGGTGAGCTCCAAAATCGCTGGGACTGGTGAGCTGCTTCTGAGGGGATTTACTATCTTGTGCTAGAGAGATTGCGCCCTCTTGGAACTGACCCTACAGCCATTAAGTACTGCTGCCTGCAGGCTTTACAGTGACTATTCTCAGGTGTACCAACTGTAAAAGTGGGCCCCAATGCTAGCCGGCTGAAGAGTGAGGACTAAAGGCCATCCCTTTATAGCTGCTGCACAGAGACCTTCACCTATTGCTTATGCTAAATGGTACCTCTCAGGGGACATTGCACGATATCCTAGCTATTGTCCTAGAGTGCAATCTAGGCTAGTTATATTATTATTATTCATTGCAGTTAATGCTTATATGCGCGGTTTATTGCTGACTTTGCTGATTCATGAGTTGATCCCAGTCTAGTGGTACAGAATTCTATTCTAAGTTACCTTGGCCTAGAGATTATACTGTCTAGCGGAGTGTATCTGAGCCTACCTTCTGTGTGTATATTTATGATCAAACCACCATTTTTTCTAACCCGAACCAATACATTGAGTTCATTTTTCCACTGAACTGTCTTGTGTCTATTTCCTGGTGTAGCGCACTACTCCCTTGGGAGCCGCTGGGTAGTTCATATAGTACTGCTTACATACCTCCGTTCTTCCACCCCACATGATCCACAACAGACACAGTCAATAAAGGTTGAACAGATAACTTTTATTCTTCTTGTTGCAGTCCAGGTGTAACTGTATTAGAGGGAAATATTAGCTGCCTCTTCCTTATGGTTCCCTTGAGTAGCTAAGTCCCTTTCCCTTAGTGAACTGACCGATGCTCCTCTGAAAAGCACCTTGGTAATTGGATGCTGGAAGTCCCATGCCTCACCTGCCTTTCTTGCCTCCTGCGATCCTCCCCAGGCCAGTTCAGGAAAGTCCGGATGACATCTCGGTCTACTCCATCCTCTTTGCAGCTACTTCCCGTTTCGTGTGGTTAGAACCATCCCAGCCGGGATGCCGGGATTCCTGGTTTACTTCTCCCAGGGTTTCTTTGATGACTTTGCTTGAACCATCCAGCACTGAGGTCTCTGAACCCTCAGGCCTTCAGGTGTTGGTTCCTGCTCTCCAGCGCTGGGGTCTCTGAACCCTCAGGCCTTCAGGTGTTGGTTCCTGCTCTCCAGCGCTGGGGTCTCTGAACCCTCAGGCCTTCAGGTGTTGGTTCCTGCTCTCCAGCTCTGAGGTCTCTGAACCCCCGGGCCTTCAAGCCTGCTCCTTGGAGTCACATTTTGATGTTACTCAGGACTTAATTTCTTCCCATCTCCCCCCAGGAAGCATGTGACCTCAGTGTATACCGTATTTATCGGCGTATAACACGCACCAGCGTATAACACGCACCCCAAGTTTAGGAGGGAATTTTAAGGAAAAAAGTTTTAGGAGAGAAGTTTAGGAAAAAAAAAACTTACATTTAAGCATCATTTGCAGCCTGCCCAGCGTCATTTGCAGCCTTGCCCAGCGTCATTTGCAGCCTTGCCCAGCGTCATTTGCAGCCTTGCCCAGCGTCATTTGCAGCCTTGCCCAGCGTCATTTGCAGCCTTGCCCAGCGTCATTTGCAGCCTTGCCCAGCGTCATTTGCAGCCTTGCCCAGCGTCATTTGCAGCCTGCCCAGCGTCATTTGCAGCCTTGCAAAAAGACCGAGCCGACTGTTCGGCTCCGCTCGGAGTCCCGCCTCCCTGCTGTTTCGGGAGCGAGCGCAGGGAGGCGGGACTACGAGTGGGGCTGAACAGTCGGCTCGGCCTTTTTCGGCGGCGGTTCTGCCTTTTTCGGCGGCGGTTCGGTCTTTTTCCGCGCTGCTCGCTATTGTCATTTTTTTGGGGGGGTATAGGCGTATAACACGCACCCACGACTTTCCCCCGATTTTAAGGGGGAAAAAGTGCGTGTTATACGCCGATAAATACGGTATGTAGCACTAACCCCCGAAGGAGCTGCTGATTTGATTTGGGCTTACCGTTACCTTCTTGACCTCGTGTGCGTCTAGGGGTTTCCCGAGGTAGATGACCCAAAAATTTCAGAAACTGACATTGGATCAGCTTTGGGATTTTTTATTTGCCAAAAGGGGTAGACAAAACACAGTCTCTAAATGAAGGATAGAGGGTTTAGGTAGGAAGTTCAGGTACTTTTTGGAACTGCTCAAAACTGAAAATCTCTCAGTAAAGGATCCAGATAATAGCCATTCCCAACTGGATTTTCACTGCTATCGGATAGACCTCCTCTTACTAGGCCTAGCAGCCAAAAGAGTGCTCAAATAGAGCAAAGTCTCTTCCACAGACTTGGTTGTAGAACTTGTGAATAAAGTCTCTGCCACACACTTGGTTGTAACTGAAGGGTGTAGACAAACTTAGAGAGCCCTCATACGGTACCAGTATCTTGCAGCCGGTCCGGCGATACCGTATGAGTGTAGATTTACTTGGTGTCTTTCAACTTAGCTTCCAGGCTCTTGCGGAGGAACCAGCCTTATGCGTGGCTCTCTCCCGAAGAGTCCTCCCCTGGTTGGTTTCTCAGTTGCTGGGCCTCTCCACAGATGAGACGGCACTGGACCACCTTGGAATCCTCCTTCCTAGCCAGCCCCGAGACTCGGAATTGGATGGATCTGCACCCCAGGCCATGAGAGCCCTGGGGGCTGGTCAGGAGGACCAGGACCAAACAGACAGAAAAGATCTTCTGGACCGGAACCCAGAAGCACGTGATCTCAGTACCTTAAGTACCCTCTCCCAGAATGCACAGCAAGACGACACTCTCACTGGTTGGTTCCGAGAGAGATTGGCACTCAATGCGCCCAGCCAAACTGCGTTCTCGTACTTGCCAGAGGTGACAGCGACACCTATGGCCAAGCAGAACCCATTGCAATCCAGCCAGACTGGTACTGAAACCGTAATTTGGTACAATTAACCCTAAAACCCAACTGTGGTTCCAGGAACATTAAATTTACAAAACACATAGCGCATGCTCGTCAGGAGCCCGGCGCTACATATATATCAGTCCCGCCCCTGCCCATACAAATTAATGATTGGGCCAGGGCCATATATCCTGCCTGCACTTCAGTCCCTGACCCGCCGCATTTCCAGAACATTTCTTGGCAGAGCAAGGGAGGTCTTCCAGGGCAGAGTACAGGTGGTCACACCCCCCTCTATTCTACTACTCCTCCCCAAACCAAATTAAAGCGGTTCTGCACCCATTTCAGTTAGTAAATCTCTTTGCCTTCCAAATCAGGCAAAGAGTACTAAATGAAATGTTTTTTTTTTTTTTTTTTTTTTTACTTACCTTGTAATTGATGACTTCCGGTCTTCTCTCTCTTCGGCGGCGGGCGGGGTCTCTGCGTCGATCGTCGTCACGCCGCACTGTCTCCTGGGATCTGGTGTCATTGATCCCAGGAGTCAGTGCGGGCATCTTCCGAAATCTCGCGAGATTTCGGCCACATCTTCCGAAATCTCCCGAGATTTCGGCCACATCTGCCGAAATCTCGTGAGATGTCGGCAGATGTGCCGTTACTGCGCACGCGCGAGTAACGGCGGTGCATGCTGGGCCATCTAAAGTTCCTGTGGGTGTTTCACATGCCCACAGACAAGATGGCCCCCAGCACAAAAGAAGAAGACGAGGAACTTCATCGGACGAAAACTGGCGGCGATCGAGATGGAAGATGGAACAGGTGAGTCCCCCAATAAAGGTAAGCATCCTTTATATTCCGTCCCAAAAAAAAAAAAAAAATTATACAGAGTGCATAACCGCTTTAACAACCAGGCCTAAACAAAAAGGGGTAAGGCACTGGCAATTTTACCTATCACTTATCTATTAGCACCCACCTAAAGGTGGTGGGCGCTGCAGTGGTATTAAATCACAGCCGAGTTAAGGGTATCTATATTCATGTTCTTATTAGTGCTTGCAGTAGCTTTCACTCTACGAGGTGTGTCAGAGGGGCTAATTGGTGTTCTTGGAGAACAGGGAACCCAAATTATCAAGTTCACTGACTTACTGGATATGATTCAGAACATTTCCCGAACATCAAGAGAACCAATGCAAATCAGACACCACTTATTTCCAGTTCTACCCGTTCCTGTGCCACACCTCCTGCATTCCAGCTAAGCAGGTTCATATGATACACAACCTAATCCAAACATTTACAGAGCCCTTATTCTGTGTCCTGAAGTGGGCCATCCATTCACCCCAGCAGAGATCTCTCCTAAAAAGTGCAGCCAGGCCTCCATGTCTGAGGTCTTACCTGTCGGTAGGCAGTTTGTGAGTTGGGTGGTGGGCACCTGGGTGTGGAGTGGCAGATGGTTACAAAAAGAAGATTGGGGCGATATACTGTAAGTACACCTAGTGTACTGTAGCCCTATTAGACATGTGCACAATAGAAAAATTTGTTTAGTTTCGTTTCGTTTCTGTTCGTTTCCATTGATTCGTAACCATTCGTATTTTCGTAAGTCATCGGTGTTCGTATTCGGACTCGTTCGTATTTTCGTAAGAGTTATTTTTTCGTTGATTCGTTTTTCCGTTAGTCTAATTTTCGTTTATTCGAAATTCGTATTTTCGTTGTATTTTGTATTCGGACGCATTCGTATTTTCGTAGATTTAGTTACATTCGTACTTTCGTAAGATTGATTTATTCGTACTTTCGTAACATTGTTTTCGTAGATTTGTAATCGGAGCATAATTCATAATTTTATGTAATGTGTATGCTATTAATACATTGTAAGAGACACGGAAAATTACGAATCAAAAAAAAAATAAAAAAAGTTACGAATGTACGAATTTTTTCGTTCAATCCATTCGAAACACGTTAAGCAGCGCCATTGTAAGAGACACGGAAAATTAGGAATCAAAAAAAAAAAAAAGTTCAGAATGTACAAATTTTTTCGTTCAATCCATTCGAAGCATGTTAAGCAGCGCCATTGTAAGAGACACGGAAAATTAGGAATCCAAAAAAAAAAAAAAGTTACGAATGTACGAATTTTTTCGTTCATTTTGATTTTCGTTATTTTTGAATCTTTGTTCGGTATTTTCGTTGTTTCTGTTTTCGTTTTCCGGATTTTCATTCTTTCGTAGTTTCGTTGTTTCTAATTTAATTATTTCGTATTTTCGTTGTTTTTCATATTCGTTCGTTTCGATAGTTCGTTATTCGTTAGAATTTTTAGTGAACCATTCGTTCATTCGTACGATAACGCATGAACGAATATGACGAATTTGAACGGAAAACAAATTTGTAACTAAACGAATTGCACGTGTCTAATCCCTATGCAGATGGTTCAATTATTAATGTATTAGCCAGGGGCGGACTGACAACTCATGGGGCCCCCGGGCAATAGAAGATTATGGGGCCCCCAGGCAATCAGAGATTATGGGGCCACACAGTATACACACACACAGTATACAATCACACAGTATACACAGACATGTACACACAGTATACACAGACATGTTTCTATTGGCTGAGAAGGTACTGGAGAGGTGGGGCAGCTATAATCTCGGGATTTTTAGACCAAAATGATGTCGGTAAGGGACATTTCAGAAACAGATGTAAAAAAAAGACAGATTTTTACATACTGTCCCTGGTTTTACTGAGGCTGGCAACCCTGATGGGGCCCCCTAGTGGCCCGGGGGCCCTCGGGAAGTGCCCGAGTGGCAGAGTGGTCAGTCCGCCCCTGGTATTAGCACTTTCTTTGATAGCGCAACACAATTATTTTGTTTATTGCTTTTATCTGTATGTGGGAGTTTAGTGGGTGCCGCCGTCATAATCTTATGCCGCGTACACACGACCGGATTTTTAGTCGGAAAAATCTTGGATGGTTTTTCCGACTGAATTTCCGCTCAAGCTTGGCTTGCATACACACGGTCACACAAGTTCGCTGAACTTTCGACTGTCAAGAACGCGGTGACGTACAACACTACAACGAGCCGAGAAAATTAAGTTCAATGCATCTGAGCATGCGTCAAATTGTTTCCGAGCATGCGTCGAATTGTTTCCGAGCATGCGTAGGAATTTTGCGCGTCAGAATTGGTACAGATGATCGGAATTTCGGATCGAAACTTTTTACGACCGAAAAATTGATAACTTGCTCTCAATCTTTTGCTGGCCAGAATTCGGCCAGCAAAAGTCCGATGGAGCGTACACACGGTCGCATTTTCCGACCAAAAAGCTCTCATCGGTCTTTTGCTGGCCGAATTTCCGATCACGTTTACACGGCATAAGTTGATGTTAATTGGATTCATATGATTGTTTTTTTGTTTTTTTTTTTACACTAAGCGCAATCAATACTACTTTTCCTATTGATCCTTGCATTGCTTCCCATGATGACCAACCTCCAGGCAGACTGCCACCAGAACAATTTATATCGAGCCCTTTGATCCCGCACTGGCAGCAGCCGAACTGGCACCCCACTTCAACATCTATAGCCCCACCCTCACTTATTACTCTACGGCCGTGGCCAAAGGTTTTGAGAATGACACAAATATAAATTTTCACAAAGTCAGCTGACCTCAGTTTTTATGATGGCATTTACTTATACCCCAGAATGTTATTAAGAGTGATCAGATGAATTGCAAGGAATTGCAAAGTTCCTCTTTGCCATGAAAATGAACTTAATCCCTGAAAAATTAAATAATTTCCACTGCAAGGCTTTTTATGGCGCCCGAGAAAGTCCAACAAGTGCCAGGACCTTCTCCTACAGTTGATTCAGCTGCAGGATCGGGGCACCACCAGTGCAGAGGGGGGATCGGGGCACCACCAGTGCAGAGGGGGGATCGGGGCACCACCAGTGCAGAGGGGGGATCGGGGCACCACTAGTGCAGAGGGGGGATCGGGGCACCACCAGTGCAGAGGGGGGATCGGGGCTCCACCAGTGCAGAGGGGGGATCGGGGCACCACCAGTGCAGAGGGGGGATCGGGGGACACCACCAGTGCAGAGGGGGGATCGGGGCTCCACCAGTGCAGAGGGGGGATCGGGGCTCCACCAGTGCAGAGGGGGGATCGGGGCTCCACCAGTGCAGAGGGGGGATCGGGGCACCACCAGTGCAGAGGGGGGATCGGGGCACCACCAGTGCAATGGGGGGATCGGGGCTCCACCAGTGCAGAGGGGGGATCGGGGCACCACCAGTGCAGAGGGGGGATCGGGGCTCCACCAGTGCAGAGGGGGGATCGGGGCTCCACCAGTGCAGAGGGGGGATCGGGGCTCCACCAGTGCAGAGGGGGGATCGGGGCACCACCAGTGCAGAGGAGGGATCGGGGCTCCACCAGTGCAGAGGAGGGATCGGGGCTCCACCAGTGCAGAGGGGGGATCGGGGCACCACCAGTGCAGAGGGGGGATCGGGGCTCCACCAGTGCAGAGGGGGGATCGGGGCTCGGGGCTCCACCAGTGCAGAGGGGGGATCGGGGCTCCACCAGTGCAGAGGGGGGATCGGGGCACCACCAGTGCAGAGGGGGGATCGGGGCACCACCAGTGCAATGGGGGGATCGGGGCTCCACCAGTGCAGAGGGGGGATCGGGGCACCACCAGTGCAGAGGGGGGATCGGGGCTCCACCAGTGCAGAGGGGGGATCGGGGCTCCACCAGTGCAGAGGGGGGATCGGGGCTCCACCAGTGCAGAGGGGGATCGGGGCACCACCAGTGCAGAGGGGGATCGGGGCACCACCAGTGCAGAGGGGGGATCGGGGCACCACCAGTGCAATGGGGGGATCGGGGCTCCACCAGTGCAGAGGGGGGATCGGGGCACCACCAGTGCAGAGGGGGGATCGGGGCTCCACCAGTGCAGAGGGGGGATCGGGGCTCCACCAGTGCAGAGGGGGGATCGGGGCTCCACCAGTGCAGAGGGGGGATCGGGGCACCACCAGTGCAGAGGGGGATCGGGGCACCACCAGTGCAGAGGGTGGATCGGGGCACCACCAGTGCAGAGGAGGGATAGGGGCTCCACCAGTGCAGAGGGGGGATCGGGGCTCCACCAGTGCAGAGGGGGGATCGGAGCACCACCAGTGCAGATGGGGGATCGGGGCACCACCAGTGCAGAGGGGGGATCGGGGCACCACCAGTGCAGATGGGGGATCGGGGCACCACCAGTGCAGAGGAGGGATCGGGGCACCACCAGTGCAGAGGGGGGATCGGGGCTCCACCAGTGCAGAGGAGGGATCGGGGCTCCACCAGTGCAGAGGGGGGATCGGGGCACCACCAGTGCAGAGGGGGGATCGGGGCACCACCAGTGCAGAGGAGGGATCGGGGCTCTACCAGTGCAGAGGGGGGATCGGGGCTCCACCAGTGCAGAGGGGGGATCGGGGCACCACCAGTGCAGAGGGGGGATCGGGGCACCACCAGTGCAGAGGGGGGATCGGGGCACCACCAGTGCAGAGGGGGGATCGGGGCACCACCAGTGCAGATGGGGGATCGGGGCACCACCAGTGCAGAGGGGGGATCGGGGCTCCACCAGTGCAGAGGGGGGATCGGGGCACCACCAGTGCAGAGGGGGGATCGGGGCACCACCAGTGCAGAGGGGGGATCGGGGCACCACCAGTGCAGAGGGGGGATCGGGGCACCACCAGTGCAGAGGGGGGATCGGGGCACCACCAGTGCAGAGCTTGCTCAGGAGTGGCAGCAGGCAGGTGTGAGGGCATCGTCACGCACAGTGAGGAGAAGACTTTTGGCCTGGTGTCAAGAAGGGCAGCAAAGAAGCTACTTCTCTCCAGGAAAAACTTTAGGGACAGCAGTGCTGGGACAAGGTTATCTAGAGCCCAGGGCAAACATGTCAAATTGCCCCCCCCCATTATGTATGAGTATTATGTGTCAGCAAACCCCCCCCCCCAAAAAAAATGATCGCTAATCTGCATGCTCACCCCCTAACTACCCAGCTCAAATCCTCTCTCTCTCCCCATATTCCCCCAGCATAAATCCTGTTCCCCCCCACAAAATAAATAATCCCCCTCCTAGCACAAATCCTCTACCCCTCAACTTTCCCCTTCAAACACAACACCCCCCACTCTAAACCCCCACTTTCCAGCACAAATCCCCCTCCCCAATCCCTTATCCTAGCACAAACCTCCCCCCAAAAACGTCCCCTCCTAGCACACCCCCCCAAAAAAAAATCCCCTCAAGCATATTACTTCTATAGCACAACCCCCCCCCCAAATCCCCTCTCTTAGCACAAATCCTCTTCCCCTATCCCCCCCAACACAAATCCCACCAAATTAGCATTCCTAGTACATCTCCCCAAATCTGCCCTTCTAGAACAATTCTTAACCCCTACCACCCCCCTAAATTCCCCCACCCAACAACACAATTCCCCTCCCACCAATCTCCTTGTGGTGCCCCCCTACCCCACATAATTCCACAGTGCCCAGGGCAGTCGCCCCTCCTGCCCACCCCTTGTCCCGGCCCTGATGGACATATTGATATTCTGCAAAAGGTACAGGGATTGGACTGTTGAGGACTGGGGGGAAGTCATTTTCTCTGATGAATCTCCTTTCCAATTGTTTGGGGCATCCGGAAAAAACCTTGTCTGGAGAAGAAAAGGTGAGCGCCACCATCAGTCCTGTGTCATGCATCCTGAGACCATTCATGGGTGGTGGGCTCACTCACAATTTTGCCTAAGAACACCGCCATGAATAAAGAATGGTACAAAAACATCCTCCGAGAGCAACTTCTCCCGACCATCCAAGAACAGTTTGGTGATGATCAACAAAGCCTTTTCCAGCATGATGGAGCACCTTGCCATAAGGCAGTGATGGTGAACCTTGGCACCCCAGCTGTTTTGGAACTACATTTCCTGTGATGCTCGTGCACTGTGCAGTGTAGATGAGCATCATGTCAAATGTAGTTCCAAAACATCTGGGGTGCCAAGGTTCGCCATCACTGCCATGAGGCAAAAGTGATAATTCAGTGGCTTGGGGACCAAAACATGGACATTTTGGGTCCATGGCCAGGAAACTCCACAGACCTTAATCCCATTAAGAACTTGTGGTCAATCCTCAAGATGTGGGTGAATAAAAACAAAAAAAAAGACAAATTCTGACAAACTCCAAGCATTGATTATGGAAGAATGGGGGGGGGGGGGGGGGGGGGGGAGGGCATCAGTCAGGATGTGGCCCAGAAGTTGATTGACAGCATGCCGGGGCAAATTGCAGAGGTCTTGAAAAAGGAGGGTCACCACTGCAAATATTGACTCTTTGCATAAACCTCATGTCATTGTCAATAAAAGCCTTTGCCACTTATGGAATGCTTGTAATTACAGTATATACTCGGGTATAAGCCGAGTTTTTCAGCCCATTTTTTTGTGCTGAAACTGCCCTCCTCTGCTTATACTGGAGTTAAGCACTTTTCTGCAGCAGAAAATGAAATTTTCCAACCCGACTTTGGGGCCCCGTTCTAAGAACCCCAAATTTGGTGTGCAAACCCAGTGGAACCAACACTACAACATATCCAAAGAAGTGGCCCTGACATACGGGGCCCCAAAGTCCGTTCAGATAATGTCATTCTCTGCTGCAGAAAAGTGCTTGACATTTTCCGAACCGACTTTGGGGCCCCGTAAATCGGGGTCACTTGGTAATAGGAACCCCATATTTGGATATGTTGTAGTGCTAGTTCGACTGTGTTTGCATACCAAATTTGGGGTTCCAAGAGGTAGCACCAAGTGGCCCCAAGATACAGGGCCCCAAAGTCGGTCAACTGTGTCCATCTGCAGCAATGTTATTTCAGGACCCTTTGGGTCCACAGGCTGGCTGCAGATAGGGGGGCATCTAGTAACCATTAACTACCAAGTTTGAAGTTTGGGGGACCTATGGCTTCAAATGGGCACAGCGAGGCTGCAAATGGGCACAGTGAGGCATGCAAATGGGCACAGTGAGGCTGCAAATTGGCATTGTTGACCCTCTTTTCCACTTACAGTAGCTGCGCATTTCTCACCCTAGGCTTATACTCGAGTCAATAAGTTTTTCCATTTTTTTGTGGTAAAATTAGGTGCCTCGGCTTATATTCGGGTCGGCCTATACTCGAGTATATACGGTATACTTCAGTATCCCATAGTAACATCTGACAAAAAGATCTAAAAACACTGAAGAGGCAGACTTTGTGAAAATAATATTTGTGTCATTCTCAAAACTCCTAGCTGTAGTTACACGGCCTACTCTCACTATGAGGGGTACCGACTCTAACAATGGTGACATCTAGTGGACAATTTGGGGAATTACACCGGGCACCTTTGTGCCCCTACCCTACAGCTGTGCTGTTGTCTAAAGTTCTCGTGTTCTCAGAGTACTCCAGCCAAAACCTGCTTCATAGTTGGCTTCCATTTAGCCAATGTTGCAGCTCCTAATGTCACACGTTGAACCGTTTTTGTGAAACCCGATAGCCAATGAGGGTCCTTATACCTAAATCCTATAAGGATCTGATGGGACTTTGACTCTCAAGCTGAATAGACAAAGTAAGGCTCAATAGCATGGCAAATACAAACATTTAATGAATAAGTAGTCATAATGCTTAACTGAAATTCTTGTTTAATGAGCCTAACTGTGACTGGTTCTCTTTCATACCTTTCCCCAACCTGGGCTTAGGCAGTTGAGTCCCATCACTTCTGGGTTAAGCTCCAGCACATCTATTGGAAAACACTATGGTGTCCCCCATATGTATCCCACCAAATGGCCTGCACCACGTGGTCTTTTCTACAAAGACCTGAACAACACAACCTACACCACATGACCTACTCCACACTTCAGCAACGCCACTCATTGATGTTTGTTGGACACCCTAAAGGCCCGTACACACGATCTGACTTTTTGACAACCAACATGCAAATTAGCTGGTTTGGACCAACATCCGACCGCGTGTACGCTCCATCGGACCAACTTTTTCCAGGTTTCATCGGACTTTTGTTGGCTGTGCGAACGGACCAACTTTCTGCCAACAAAAGTCCGATGAACCCTGAAAAAAGTTGGTCCGATGGAGCGTACACACGGTCGGATGTTGGTCCAAACCAGCTAATTTGCATGTTGGTTGTCAAAAAGTCCGATCGTGTGTACGGGCCTTTAGGGTGTCGGACTTTTGTTGGCTGTGCGAACGGACCAACTTTCTGCCAACAAAAGTCAGATGGACCAAAGTCTGACCGTGTGTACACAAAACCAACGGACTTTTGTACAAAGTACAAACACGCATGCTCAGAACCAATGCAAAAGATCAGACAACAATATAGAAGTTGACCAAAGGTGGCGCTGGAGTATTCGAACGTCCTCTTGTGAAGTGTCGTCAGTACGTTGAAACGTCACTACGTTCATGTTTGTTGCCTAAAAAGTCCTGACGTGTGTATGCAATACCAACTTGGGGCCAACGCCCTTTGGACGAAAATCCACGGGAAAGTTGGTCCAAGGTCCGATCGTGTGTATGAGGCTTAACTCACACATACCACTAATGTCTCTTCTCTTGACTACCAACCCAATGGGCAAATCCAAGGATTCACTGAGCCATCTATACAGTTCTACCAAGAGAAAGCCACCATATTCCACACCATGAAATTGATGAGAGTCGTAGCTAAAAGCAACTCAAAAGAGACTAAACATTGTCATATTTTCTGCTTTTTCTGTTTCTTCAGATGTTTACAGCAAGAAGACAAGATATCCCTCCACCATTTAATCAGGACTCAATGAATACCCTACCGTCTTTCCAGACTCCGACTTTTGTATTACCCTCTACTTTATCACCTTTTCCCACAACCCCCCCTTCCACATCCCGCTCTCTGTCACCTATTTGCCCACTGCCCTCTGCCCTATCTCCTGCTTTTATACCACCCACAACCCCCTGGGAAAACGCTGGCTGTCTGATCAATGACCGAGACCTGAACCTATTGGAGCGTCTGGGGAGCGGTTGCTTTGGGGTGGTCAAGAAAGGGGAATGGAGGATTTCCAATGGAAGAACAGTGAGTATTCCCTTCCTTTATCTTTACTAGTTCTCTGAGGTCTCTGCCCCCCTGTCATGTTCTGTCTCAATCATCTACTACATCTTTACAGGTGAGTGTTGCTGTGAAAACCCTCCGTGCGGATGCCAACTGTGACCCTGAAGCCCTTCAGGATTTCCTGCAGGAAGTGAATGCGATGTACGCCCTGGAACACCCACATCTCATCCGACTCTATGGAGTGGTTCTTACACAACCAATGAAAATGGTGAGTGAGTGACACTCAACCTACTGGGGTAACTGGGAGAGAGTTAGGGCTGGTTTACACTTGCTTCAAAATGGGGCATTGGACACGCTTTATTAACCCCTTCACTACCCGCCCATAGTCATATGACGTCCACAAGGTGGATCTCCCATCCTGGGTGGGCGTCATATGACGTCCTCCCATTCCCGGCCGCCTAGGTGGCGCGTGTGCGCCACCGGCGATGTCCGCCGGCCACCCGCGATTGCCCGTTAAAACAGCGGGACCGTGGAGCTGTGTGTGTAAACACACAGTTCCACGTCCTGTCAGTGGCGAGGAGACCGATCATGTGTTCCCAGTACGGAGGAACACCGATCGGTCTCCTCCCCTTGTGAGTCCCCTCCCCCCACAGTTAGAACAACTACCTTAGGGTACATATTAACCCCTGCAGCGCCCCCTAGTGTTAACCCCTTCCCTGCCAGTCACATGTACACAGTAATCAATGCAATTTTATAGCAACGATCGCTGTGTAAAATGTGAATGGTCCCAAAAATGTGTCAAAAGTGTCCGCCGCAATGTCGCAGTCACAAAAAAAAAATCGCAGATCGCCGCCATTACTAGTAAAAAAAAAAATGCAATAAATCTATCCCTTATTTTGTAGACGCTATAACTTTTGCGCAAACCGATCAATATACGCTTATTGCGATTTTTTTTTTTTTTAACCAAAAATATGTAGAAGAAGAATACGTATCGGCCTAAACTGAGTAAAAAAATTATTTTTTTTTTTAAAAAATGGGATATTTATTATAGCAAAAAGTAAAAAATATTGTGTTTTTTTTAAAAATTTGTAGCTCTTCTTTTGTTTATAGCGCAAAAAATAAACACCGCAGAGGTGATCAAATACCACCAAAAGAAAGCTCTATTTGTGGGGAAAAAAGAACGTCAATTTTGTTTGGGTGTAACGTCGCACGACCGCGCAATTGTTAGTTAAAGCGACGCAGTGCCGAATCGCAAAAAGTGCTCTGGTAAGGAAGGGGGTAAAATCGCCCGGTGCTGAAGCGGTTAAAGATCTCTGAATAGCAATCAAAGCTCCTGTCACTAAATAAAATGGTCACCTTACCGTCCTGGTCACAGGTTGCGTTTGCTTTGCTTCAAAAGTGATCCCCCATGTCGCTTCCTTGGTGCTTCAAAGTGTCTCCAAAGCCTCCATAGAAGTCTATGACAGAGCTTGCTCACAGTACCCAGAACTTTTGAGAGGCTTTTTTTTACCTAGTTAGCTTTGTTTTGGAGATACGGCAGGTATGAGATATCCCAGGATGCACTGGGAAACCAACATACAAACCTGAAAGATGTCAATAGCAGTCATTTTTAGTTCATGTGTGTATATTCTGGAAGTGTCTGGTGCAGACGTCACATCTGGTGTGCAGCGTGGAGCAGCAGAAAGGTGAATGGGGTCTGGACCGGAGCGGAGCAACTAGCAGAAGGCACACGTGGTGTGCAACATGGGAACGCTATAGTGAAAGGTGAGTGTAGACCGGTGAGAGAAGACTGAGCAGCAAAGGATCAGCAGAACTGGTGGGACCAGAGCAGGAGAGACTAGCAATATCCATACACACAAAAAAGTCCAGGCACATGAGTCACTGTCTAAAATGGGAAAATGCATAAACTGAGGTCGCTGCTATCCCAATACTCATAACCAATGACACCAAATAGACAAACCAAAATTTGAGAAAAAAGCGCTGTACCACAGGAAAATAATAAAAATGCCATTACTTGCTAAAAGCATGAAAGATTATTGGATAAACAAGGGCATACAGAGGCAAGGGATGGCGCCAACCCAGAGGAAATACCTGGAGGTGGAAGCTGCAAGAGGGACAGGGTGGCTCCTGGTATTACGATAAGTCAGCTTGGACTGGGAGATGAAGGGTGTGCACAGCCAAACTCCCGGGGATGGAAGGGAGGTCCATGTCCCAGCACAATGGCCCACTGGGGGGGGGGGGTGTTGGTGAGGTCGGCTCATGGGTGTATGGATCGGCCGCCTGGGGATACCAAGGCAGGTGGAACTGGCCAGGCTTGGCGGCCATGTTGCGTGATCCATCGCCCAGGGAGGATGTCACAAACTGGGCAGAAGTGGAGCCTGATGGGCACAAGCTATGGGCAACGCTGGGAAGGAGAGCCAAGCCAAGACCACTGTGCCCAAGAAACGTGAAGAACCAGCTGCTGTTTTAGGACAAAAAGCCCCTTCTTCAGGTCAGGGAGAGAGCTGGCTGAAACTAGCAATGTCTCCTGTGGTATGCAGCGTGGGAGCAATATAGAGGGAGGAGATCGGCTACCATAGAGAGGGGGAGGATCAGCAAACCAGACGATCAGCAGACCTGGGGGTTACTACTGAGTGGGGAAAGAGCAGAATTGGTGTCTACTATTGAGCAGGGATCAGCAAACCAGAGGATCAGCAGAGCTGGGGGTTACTACTGAGTGGGGAAAGAGCAGAATTGGTGTCTACTATTGAGCAGGGATCAGCAAACCAGAGGATCAGCAGAGCTGGGGGTAACTACTGAGGGGGGAGGAGAAGAGTTGGGGGTTACTATTGAGCAGGGATCAGCAAACCAGAGGATCAGCAGAGCTGGGGGTTACTACTGAGTGGGGAAAGAGCAGAATTGGTGTCTACTATTGAGCAGGGATCAGCAAACCAGAGGATCAGCAGAGCTGGGGGTAACTACTGAGTGGGGAAAGAGCAGAATTGGTGTCTACTATTGAGCAGGGATCAGCAAACCAGAGGATCAGCAGAGCTGGGGGTAACTACTGAGTGGGGGAAGGTTCAGAGTTGGTGGCTACTTTTGAGCAGGGATCAGCAAACCAGAGGATCAGCAGAGCTGGGGGTAACTACTGAGTGGGGGAGGAGAAGAGTTGGGGGCTACTATTGAGCAGGGATCAGCAAACCAGAGGATCAGCAGAGCTGGGGGTAATTCCTGAGTGGGGGAGGAGAAGAGTTGGGGGCTACTATTGAGCAGGGATCAGCAAAGCTGGGGGCTTCTTCTTAGCGGTAGAACAGCAGAGCTGCAGGATACTACTGAGTGGGAGATCAATAAAGCTGGGGGTACTACTGAATGGGGCATCAGCAGAGCTGGGGGGTACTACTGAACAGGGTATGTGTTGAACAAAGGTGCCAATGAGCTGGGGACTTGCTAAACAAGGGTACCAATGATCTAGGGATATCATCATAATGACATCCTCCTGTAGGGTGACACAGAAAAGGAACATGAGTCCTGTGTATCCTTCTGAATGGTCACAGAGGTATTATGTATATACTGTATCTGTATAATTTGGACCTTTTTTTTTCTATCTCTGCGTCTCAGGTTACGGAGTTGGCACCGCTCGGATCCTTACTCGATCACCTGCACTCTTTTGATGGGGTGTATTCTCTGCAGCTCCTGTGGTTATATTCCATCCAAATTGCCTCTGGGATGAGATACCTTGAGACATGCAAGTTCATCCACCGGGACCTGGCAACTCGGAATGTATTGGTGGTCAGTGAACAGATGGTAAAGATTGGAGATTTTGGATTGACGAGGATCTTGGCGGCAAATGATGACCATTACACCATGTCTACTCGCCGAAAGATTCCCTTTGCATGGTGAGGATGGAATTCAGCACATCGTTGGGTAGTAGAATCGACTGAAGGATCTGTCCTCTATTGTGAGGAGTAGGATGCTAACCAAATCTAAGGTGGTGTTATGTTGGGAAAGTCTTAATCACTGATGAGTCCATTATTTTCCCTCTGTGTTATAGGTGCGCCCCGGAGAGCCTGAAGTTTGGCAAGTTTTCACACTCAAGTGATGTCTGGATGTTTGGGGTCACCATCTGGGAGATGTTCACCTATGGACAGGACCCGTGGCTTGGCCTAAATGGGAGACAGGTAATGATTCAATCCTGTGGAGCAGTGGTCTGCATATCTGCATATTGTGGCCATTTGCTTGCCTTCTCCTGACCCTTGGGGCACTAGTCCTGCTACTGACACCAACAGTGGGACATAATTCCTCTCAGTGACACCAGCAGTAGGGTACTATTCCTCCCATTAGTGCCATTGATAGGGCTCTATTTCTCCTGCTACTGACCTCTGGTGCTATATAATTAGGGATGAGCCCAATGTTCCCCTGTTCGCCGAACAGCAAACATTATGCGGTGTTCGCGGCAAATTCGAAAGCCGCGGAACCCCATTAAAGTCTATGGAGCATTAACATTAAGAACCAAAGGTTATAATTTTAAAGGCTTATATACAAGTTATTGCTATAAAAAGTGTTTGGGGACCCAGGTCCTGCCCCAGGGGACATGTATCAATGCAAAAAAAAAAGTTTTAAAAACGGCCATTTTTTCAGGAGCAGTGATTTTAATAATGCTTAAAGTGAAACAATAAAAATGAAATATTACTTTAAATTTCGTACCTGGGGGGTGTCTATAGTATGCCTGTAAAGTAACGCAGTTTTCCCGTGTTTAGAACAGTCCGAGAGCAAAATTACATTTCTAAAGAAAAAAAGTAATTTAAAACTGATTGCGGCTGTAATGAATTGTCGGGTCCCGGCAATATAGATAAAACTCATTGAAAAAAATGGCATGGGATCCCCCCCCCCCCCTAGTCCATTACCAGGCCCTTTGGGTCTGGTATGAATATTAAGGGGAACCCCTGAACCAAATTAAAAAAAAAAATTGCGTGGGGTCCCCCAAAAATCCATACCAGACCCTTATCTGAGCATGCAACCTGGCAAGCCGCAGTAAAAGAGGGGGGACGAGAGAGCGCCCCCCCCCCCCTCCTGAACCGCACCAGGCCACATGCCTTCAACAAGGGGGGGTGCTTTGTCTCCTGAAATGTTTACTATTTTTGACACTTTTTCTGTGAATTGGTAGGGGTACAATTTACCCGTTACTAATTCAGATAGGGGGGCTGGGGGTCCCCTTGTTAAAGGGGGCTTCCATATTCCGATAAGCCCCCCCACCCACAGACCCCCATAACCACCGGGCAAGGGTTGTGGGGATGAAGTCCTTCTACCCATCAACATGGGGACAAGGTGCTTTGAGGGTGACTCCAAAGCACTCCCCCCATGTTGAGGGCATGTGGCCTGGTATGGTTTAGGGGGCGCTCTCGCGTCCCCCCCTCTTTTCCTGCGGCCTGCCAGGTTGCATGCTCGGATAAGGGCCTGGTATGGATTTTGGGGGGACCCCCACGTTTTTTTTTGGTTCGGGGTTCCCCCTAATATTCATACCAGACCCCATGGACTGCGGGGATCCCATGACGTTTTTTTCAATGAGTTTTATCTATATTGCCGAGACCCGACAATTCATTATAGCCATGATCAGTTTTAAATTACTTTTTTTTCCTTTAGAAATTTCATTTTGCTCTCGGACTGTTCTAAGCACGGTAAAAATGTGCCACTTTATAGACATACTATAGACACCCCCCAGGGCACGATATTTAAAGGAATATTTTTATTTTTAGTTTTTCACTTTAAGCATTATTAAAATCACTCCTCCTGAAAAAAACGGCCATTTTTAACCACTTAAGGACCAAGCCTCTTTCTGAGATTTGGTGTTTACACATTAAAAACATTTCTTTTTGCTAGAAAATTACTTAGAACCCCCAAACATAATATACATATTTTTTTCTAACACCCTAGAGAATAAAATGGCGGTCATTGTAATACTTTCTGTCACACCATATTTGCGCAGCGGTCTTACAAGCGCACTTTTTTTTGGAAAAAATACAAATCTTTTGAATTTAAAAATAAGACAACATTAAAGTTAGCCCATTTTTTTTTTAATATTGTGAAAGATAATGTTACACAGAGTAAATTGATACCCAACATGTCACGTTTCAAAATTGCGCCCGCTCGTGGAAGAGCGGCAAACTTTTACACTTAAAAATCTCCAAAGGCGATGTTTAAAAAATTCTACAGGTTGTATGTTTTGAGATACAGAGGAGGTCTAGGGCTAGAATTATTATTCCCGCTCTACTGATCGTGTCTATACCTCACATGTGTGGTTTGAACACCGCGTTCATATGCAGGCGCTACTCACGTATGCGTTCGCTTCTTCACGCAAACTCGGCGGGACAGGGCGCGTATAAAAAAAATATATATTTTCTTATTCATTTTACCTTTTTATTTTTTATTTTTACACTGTTCTTTAAAATAAAATAAAAATGTGTCACTTTTATTCCTATTACAAGGAATGTAAACATCTCTTGTAATAGAAAAAAAAAGCATGACAGGACCTCTTAAATATGAGATCTGGGATCAAAAAGACCTCACATCTCATATTTACACTAAAATGCAATAAAAAAAATTTAAATACATTTTTTGTAATTTAGAAAAAAGAAAAAAATTGCCCTTTTTAGAGCTATGGACTGAAGTGACGTTTTGACGTCACTTCCACCCCGCATGGATATGGAGACGGGTGGGGGTCATCTTCCCCTCGCAGGACTCCACACCAAGCCAGGAGAAGGATCCGATCCCCCCTGCCGGCTCCAGTAAGCGGCGGAGGGCACCAGAGCGTGGCGGGAGGAGGCGGCCCCACTCCCTCACCGATAAAAGTGATCTTGCAGCGAATCCGCCGCAGAGACCACTTTTATTTAAAAGCGGACCGCCCACTGAAGAAGAGGATACCGAGGGTTATGTCCCATAGACTTTAATGGTGTTCGTCCAAATTATTTGCCTGTTCGCAAGTTCTGGCGCGAAGCGAACCCCCGGGGGGGGTGTTCTGCTCATCCCTATATATAATTTTTGTATAGTCCCACTGACTACCAAGCCTGAAACATTGCTTACTCCCACTGGTCTGAATCCGGTCCCCCTAAAATCTAAAAGGACAGTAAACTGCCCCCCCCCCAGGTTTAGAAAGTTTGGAGCATTATGCTGTAAAGTACAACCAATCACCTTCCCAGTCCTGACGTTGGTAACCATTTGGTTGTCTCCATTTCTCCAGATTTTAGCCGCAATTGAAAGAGATTCTGAGCGGCTGGAGTGCCCCGAAGATTGTCCTCTTGCTTTGTACAACGTGATGATGAAATGTTGGGCGTACATACCGAAAGAGAGGCCAAATTTCACCACTATCATCAGCCTTCTGCAAGAGGTGAGTGACTTGTCAATTGTATCAAAGAGATCTGTTTTAAATATCATCTTCTAATTCTGAAAGGACTGTCCATGAACCGTCTGCAATATTGCCCTGTAGTGCACGCTCTGATGGATCCAGGGGAGCCTATTTTTGGATACAGGAGATCCATCTCTGATATTTCACTCTACCCTAACATGCAATCATTGGCGGCTGGTGCTCAAAATTTTTGGGGGGGCGCAAACAAACAGCCTCACTGTGCCATCAAATGCTGCCACTGTGCCCATTAAACGCTGCCACTGTGCCCATTAAACGCTGCCACTGTGCCCATCAAACGCTGCCACTGTGCCCCAAGTGCTGCCACTGTGCCCATAAAACGCTGCCACTGTGCCCCAAGTGCTGCCACTGTGCCCCAAGTGCTGCCACTGTGCCCCAAGTGCTGCTGCCACTGTGCCCCAAGTTCTGCCACTGTGCCCCAAGTTCTGCCACTGTGCCCCAAGTTCTGCCATTGTGCCCCAAGTTCTGCCACTGTGCCCCAAGTTCTGCCTGCCACTGTGCCCCAAGTTCTGCCACTGTGCCCCAAGTTCTGCCACTGTGCCCCTTAAGTGCTGCCACTGTGCCCCAAGTTCTGCCATTGTGTGCCCCAAGTGCTGCCACTGTGCCCCAAGTTCTGCCACTGTGCCCCAAGTTCTGCCACTGTGCCCCAAGTTCTGCCACTGTGCCCCAAGTTCTGCCACTGTGCCCCAAGTTCTGCCACTGTGCCCCAAGTTCTGCCATTGTGTGCCCCAAGTTCTGCCATTGTGCCCCTTAAGTGCTGCCACTGTGCCCCTCAAGTGCTGCCACTGTGCCCCTCAAGTGCTGCCACTGTGCCCCTCAAGTGCTGCCACTGTGCCCCCTGCCTGCCCTCTGCACTTACCTTGTCCCGGTGTGCAGCTGGTGACGGCGTCAGGCGACGAGCGGTGTCTCCGTCGGATGTCTTCTCCCGCGCTACTCCTGTCTTCTTCTGCTGTGATTGGACGCTAGGTGATTGGACGCCTAGCGTCCAATCACAGCGCCTGTGACTTCAGCCAATCAGGTGACAGGTAACAGACCTGGCAACCTGATTGGCTGAGAGGCGGGTCTGTGTTAGGGAAGCGATGTATTCGCTTCCCTAACACAATACTGTGTAATCAGCGAACGCACAGCAGTGCGCCCGCTGTTTACACTTAGGCTGCATTCACACCTGAGCGTAGCGGAACGAGCGTTTTTACCAGCGGTTTTACCGACGTTTTGTCGCGCGAATACCGTCGTTTTTTGCACATTTGCATACGGCGTAACAGGCGTTTTTCAACTTCGGCGTTTTTCTTAATAGCCAATAGGAAAAATGATCATCACTGTCATCATTTGTTGCTATGTTCTATGGGGATACAAACGCCCAAATCTGCCCGATTCGCGCGACAAAAAAGGGTCCGGAACTTGTTTGAGCTTCAGGTGTTCGGCTTCAGGCGACATGGAGTGGAGATGTGAACCATCTCCATAGAGAATAATGTATTTTATCCCCTCGAGCGTTTTGTAGCTTCAGGCGTAGGGCGGCTTAGGGCGACAAAACGCTCAGGTGTGAATGCAGCCTTAGGGAAGCCTATTAGAGCACACCGCTCTAATCAGGTCCCCTATTAGAGCTTACAGCTCTAATAGGGGCGCTTCCCGCAACACCCCCCCCCCCCGCTGTAATTCAGATGCCCGGCGCCCGATCAGGGGCCGGACACCTGAATAGGGGGCGGCAGCGGTGACAATAGATAGATTCATGCAATGCATGAATCTATCTATTGGTGATAGAGCGGTGCAGGAGAGGGGGGGCCGCGCTCCTGCGCCCTCTATGCACGCACCGCCACTGCATGCAATGGACTCGGAAGACTAAGCCCCCGTACACACGGTCGGAAATTCCGACCACAAAATCCGTCGGAATTTTTCCGACGGACTTTGTCCGACACCGGTGTTGCATACACACGGTCGGACAAAGTTGTCGGAAAATCCGATCATTCTGAACGTGGTGACGTTCGTTGTGTACGATGGAACTACGTAGAGGCTTGTAGCCAATAGCTTTGGTCACGTAATTTGATCTGAGCATGCGTGGCACTTTGTCCGTCGGAATTCTCTACACACGATCGGAAAAAGTCCGATCGGATTTTGTTGTCGGAAAATTTGAGAGCAGGATCTCAAATTTTTTCCGTCAGAATTTCCGTCAGATGGAGCCCACACACGGCCGGATTTTCCGACAACATGGTCCGATAGGACATTTTCCGTCGGAATTTCCGACCGTGTGTACGGGGCATATCACCATTTTTGGCCTTTACTCTTATCTTTCATGGGTCCTGGGGGGTCTGTCTTCAACTTTGGCCTCCTCTCTCTTATATAATTACATCTGGATCATCTGTCTCTGTTATCGCTTTTTGCTTTGGTCTGCAATAGATCTAGGAAGTGATTGACCTCAGCTTTTACCTCTGCTGGTGGCCTTTCTTCTTTAACCACTTCAGCCCCGGACCAATTGGCATGCCAAAGGACCAGGCCCCTTTTTGCGATTCGGCACTGAGTCGCTTTAACTGACAATTGCGCGGTCGTGCGACGTGGCTCCAAAACAAAATTGGCGTCCTTTTTTTCCCACAAATAGAGATTTCTTTTGGTGGTATTTCATCGCCCCTGCGTTTTTTTATTTTTTGCGCTATAAACAAAAATAGAGCGACAATTTTGAAAAAAAAATGAATATTTTGTACTTTTTGCTATAATAAATATCCCCAAAAAATATATAAAAAAACATTTTTTTCCCTCAGTTTAGACCGATACGTATTCTTCTACATATTTTTGGTAAAAAAAAAAATCGCAATTAGCGATTATTGATTGGTTTGCGCAAAAGTTATAGCGTTTACAAAATAGGGGATAGTTTTATAGCATTTTTATGAATTTTTTTTTTTTACTAGTAATGGCGGCGATCAGCGATTTTTATTGTGACTGCGACATTATGGCGGACACATCGGACATTTTTGACACATTTTTGGGACCATTGTCATTTATACAGCAATCAATGCTATTTAAATGCACTGATTCCTGTATAAATGACAGTTGTAGTGAAGGGGTTAACCACTAGGGGGAGGGGAGGGGTTATGGGCTGTGACGTGTGTGTGTTTTTTTACATTAGGGGGCGGGGCTGACGTCTGACGTCATTGATCGGCTTTCCCGATGACCGGGAACAGCCAATCAATGACAGGCAGAGTAGGAAGCGCGGGGAGAGGTTTGTTTACACAGACCTCTCCCCGTTCTTCAGCTCCGTAACCCGATCGCGGAACACCAGCGGCGATCGGGTCCTCTGGTCCCGCGGCCGGGGTCACGGAGCTCCCGACCGGGTCGCGAGCGCGCCGCTGGCGGCGCGCACGCGACCCACGGGCAGGCATTTAAAGGATCGCGCACAGGTACGGGATTTTGCCTGCCCGTGCCATTCTGCACACGTGTATGTGCATGAGGCGGTCGGGAAGCGGTTAAAATACTTCCAGGAGATCTATCGCCGATGTTTCCATAAACCAATCTCGAATACAGTAAGTCTGGAATTAAGACCCCTTTCACACCACACCGCCCATAGCGTCGGCGGTAAAACGTTGCTATTTTTAGCGGCGTTTTACCGTCGGATTTGCGGCGCATTTCGTCCGCTAGCGGGGGGGGTTTACCCCCGCTGGAGGCCGAGAAAGGGTTAAAACCCCCGGCAAAACGCTGCAATAGCGGCGTTTTGCCGGCGGTATTACAGCGCTGCCCCATTGATTTCAATGGGGAGCAGCGCTGGAGGAGCGGTGAGTTCACCGCTCCTTCACCACTCCAAAAAAGCTGCTGGCAGGACTTTTCCTGATGTCCTGCCAGCGCAGCCCTCGGGCTTTCACACTGCAGACAATGGTGCAGCTGTTTTAGGGGGGATTGCAGGTGTTATTTCTAACGCTATAGTGCCCGCAAAACGCCCTCGGTGTGAAAGGGGTCTTACAGTCTTCCCTACTCTGATCTGATATCTCCAATATTATGCTTTATACAATAATCATTTCAGGAGGTCTTTCACCAGAGGGCTTCTACCCGTTGGGAGGTGCCAGTGGCGGGACAAGGTCATTTAGAGCCCAGGGCGAACATACCAAATTGCTCCCCCCCCCCCAAAATGTATGGGCATTATGTGTCCCATCCCCACTCCCAACACAAATCCCTACCCCCCCCCAAATCACAACTCCTAGCACACCCTCCCTAAATGTGCCCTCCTAAAACAATTCTTACCCCCTGAAGCCCCTCAAATTCCCCTTTTTAACACAAATTCCCTCCCCCTAATCTCCTTGTGGTGCCCCCCCCTACCTCACATGATACCACAGTGCCCAGGGCAGGGCCCCTCCTGCCCACCCCTTGTCCCGGCCCTGGGAGGTGCAGCTTGGTGCGGTGGTAGAAAATACACAGGGTCCAGTTGCAGCAAACAGAACTTGTATTAAAGTCAAAGTTCAACTTTACAAACAGCCCAGTGGGAAGGCGCCTGACCAGGAACACTCACAGGTTGTAACGGCAATGTGGAACAGAGCAGGTCTTGGGAGAGCCGCCAGCGCCTGTCTCAGTGGGCAGAATGCGGCCTGGCTGGTCTTTACTCAAATGGGAGGATCCCAGGGAGGATGGTGCATCCCAATCTTGTCCCTACTCGTCTGCAACCTTTAACTACCGCTATTTCCTGACAGATGGGTGACCTGTACCTACACTACCCACTCCCAAAATTCGCACCAAACCCTTAAATAGACTCTGCCTGACCCAAAGTGGCCGCCAGGGTCACATGGGATGACAACATCCAACCGGATAGCTTTCCCAGTGACCCAGGAGACCATAGAGGAGCATTCCTCTTGACTTTCTCCCACTCTACCCTGCTGCTGCAGTTGAGCGCCATCTGCAGTGGTGAAAGTGGAGTGCATCTGCCTACATATGAAACATGATAATGTGAGATGTTTCTTAATATAAAGTCTCAATTTCTGTAATTTCCTTAGTGCTGCACTCCAATACTACTCCTTATGCCGCGTACACACGAGAGGACTTTTCGACAGCAAAGGTCCGACGGAACGAATGCGTCGGACAGTTCGATCGTGTGTGGGCTCCATCGGACTTTTGCTGTTGAAAAATCCGACAGAGTTTAGAAATAGAACGTGTCTTAAATTTTCCCGTCGGAACTCCGCTGGACCCAGTTCCTATCGAAAAATCTGCTCGTCTGTGTGCTAGTCCGACGGACAAACAACGACGCTAGGGCAGCTATTGGCTACTGGCTACGAACTTCCTTATTCCAGTCCGGTCGTACGTCATCACGTTCCAATCCGTCAGAATTTAGTGTGATCGTGTGTGGCCAAGTCCGTTCATTCGCAAAGTACGTCGGAACTCTGTTGAAAGTCCGTCGGACCTAGTCCGTTGAAAATTCTGCTCGTGTGTACGCGGCATATCTCATTATATGACCTCTCTTGATAGTTCTTTATTTAATGGAAATCTTCTTAATTCTACAGGCGAAACCTCTTGAGGTACGAGTTGTGCAGGAAGTTAACTATTCCTCCCTGGATGTTGGGGATGTCGTCACTGTCATTGAAGTTGGGTAAGGAAAAATATTTGTTCTCTGTACCCATGTACCTCCATCCACCATTCATCTCCTATCATGCACAGCTAATAACTGGTCATCAGTCATCTTCTTGTCAAAATTTTTATTGATTTTCAAATAAAAGACAGAAACAATAAATAACGAAAAAGGAAAATAATAAGGTGCATTACATATATTCATTTTCACATATGAAGTATCATGTAATTTAAATAAAAGTAAATAACAACATGTGCATTATGCAGTCTAAAGTATAAAATAATGGGTCAGAAATCCGACACTGTGAAAACGTCTAATAAACAATGTTTCATGGGTATAATGAGTAACCCTGGATCTCTACTAGAGGCGTTATAGAAATGCCTCCAGACCATTTTACCACCCCTATTGGGTGCAAACTGTGGCAAAATGGGGGCAATTTAAACGAACAGGTATTATCATAACTTAAGATAGTAGTAAGAGTACATAGGGAAAATTAGTATCTTAAGGATAATGAATAGCGAATGAGTATGATCATAACCTATTGTTTACAGTGTATTTTAACTTCAAGGTAGACAATCTGAAGAATAAAACAAGTTGGTATTAGATGTAGACAATTATAATGTCAAATAAATGAATTCAGTTAATATTTTCCATAAAAAAAAAAAACTAAAGAGCTAAAGATGTGAGACAGAGAAGAAGGGGGAGGAAAAAGTAAAACAAAAGGAGAAAGAAGAAGAGGAAAGAAGGAAAGAGTTTCTCCAGGTGGTGATCTGCATATCAAATAAGACAATGTAGTTCATCTGATAAAATAATCAAATAACTATTGAGGTAACAATAATGACTGGTCGAAGTCAGGGGGAAGGTAATGTTTTACCCAAGGTTGCCAGATCTGTTTAAATTTATCGATATTATTGTCTTCTATGGCCGACATTTTAGCATAAGTTAAAGCTCTATTCATTCTATGTTTGGCTTCCGCAACTATCAGAGTTTTGGATTTCCAGGCTTTAGCTATAGTTTGTTTAGCGGCAGTACTAAGCTGGAGGAACAGCTTAAATTGAGGGTGCGTTAGCGTTGGAGGTTTCAGGTTCAGAAGAGCCATGGCTGGATCTGGAGGTATAGAACATTCTAGGGCTTTGGAAGCCAAAGCAAAAATATTTGTCCAAAACTCTTGGACCACCGAACATTGCCACCAGATGTGGAAATGGGTACCTGGGGAAGGACAACCTCTGAAGCAGTTGCTAGGATAAGTCGGGGTAAATTTGGCTATTCTAGCAGGTACTAGGTACCATCTTGCTAAAACTTTAAAATTGGTTTCAAGAGCGTGACAATTTGGGGAAGAGCTTTTTGTAGCCTGCCATACTTTGGACCAGTCATTAGTGTCAAAAACTCTGTTCATATCTACTGCCCATTTATCTGCATAGGAAGGTAATACATCCTTAGGGGGAGTAGTAAGCTGCTGGTATATCGAAGAGATAACCCCTCTAATGTGTGGATCACTTTTGCATATACGTTCAAATTGAGACATCTGGTTAAGCGGTGTGCCAACCTTTAGGAGAGGAGTGTAAAAGTTTTTGATTTGCAGGTATCTAAAGGTTTCAGATCTTGGGAGTCCATGGGTGTCACATAGTGTTGGGAATTCCATGATGGTGGAATTATGACATAGTTGATATAGTCGAGATAAGTTTAAAGTGGACCAAGCAGAAAATGACTTTGGATACCTCCATGCTGGGTAAAAGGCTGGGTTTCCAAGGAAGGAAAGAAGAGGATTATGTGGGGATTGAAGGTTGGAAGGCTTACCAAATTTATCCCATATTGATAAGGAATGCTTCGTAATGGGATTAGAGATATGTGACCTATCTGTGTGTTGAATCCATAATATATTTGCAATAGAGATAGGGTCACAGTCTACAGATTCAATCAATATCCATAGGGGTGATTCTACGTTAGAATGATATTTCGTAAGGATTGAGAGTTGTGCAGCCGAATAATAGGAAGCAAAATTTGGTAAGCCTAGCCCTCCCCTCAGTTTACTTAGATATAATGTGGTCATAGGTATCCGTGGTTTGATTTTCCCCCAGATGAAGGCCGAGACTCTACGTTGTAATATTCTGAGGAAATATGCTGGTAGTGGGATAGGCAAAACTCTAAACAAATAAAGAAATTTCGGTAAAATTGACATTTTTATTGCATTAATCCTTCCCAACCAGGATAATGGGAGAGAGGACCATTGTTTCATGTAGTTAGTGACTTGTTTCAATAAAGGGAGGTAGTTGGCTCTAAATAAATCTTTGAGTGAGGTTGTGAGCTGAACACCTAAATAAGGTAGTTGATTAGAAACCCAGTGAAATGGTAAAGTAGATTGGAGATGTAGGAGATCTGTTTGTTCTAAAGATATGTTAAGTACATTTGATTTGGTAGGGTTAACCTTAAGTCCAGAAACTGTAGCAAATTTGTCTAATAGGTTTAGTAGATTCGGAGCAGATATATGTGGATGAGTTAGGAATATGAGAATGTCGTCAGCGAAAAGGCATAATTTATGATGAAAACCTCCTAATTCAATACCCTTGATATCTTGATTACTCCTAATTAACTGTGCCAATGGCTCAATAAGGAGGGCGAAAAGTAAAGGGGATAGGGGACATCCCTGTCTCGTACCTCTACAAATGTTCATCATTGCGGATTTATAGCCGGCATATTTAATGTATGCTTTGGGGCTATCGTAGAGCGAAGAGATCCATTTTAGAAAATGATTACCAAAACCCCATTTTTGTAACGTATACTGCATATATGGCCAAGTGACAGAATCAAACGCTTTCTTAATATCTAAAGATATAAGACATGAAGGAATATGTCTAGATTTAGCTGCGTTCATGAGTAGAAGAGCACGTCTGATGTTGTCACCTGCCTGCCTTTTTGGCATAAAGCCGGTTTGATCACGGTGTATCAATTGACCTATAATATTGTTGAGGCGGGTAGCTAATATCTTAGCTAATAATTTAATGTCAAGGTTGAGTAGTGATATAGGGCGATAATTTGTCCATGTAGTTGTGTCTGAGTGTGGTTTAGGAATCATTACTATAATGGAGGTGAGTGTTTCTGTGCGGAAGGAATGATTTTCAAGGATGCAATTGAAGGCTCTGGTCATGATTGGCGCTAGTATATGTGAGAACTGCTTATAGTATAATGCTGAGAAACCGTCAGGGCCTGGTCTTTTATTAAGTTTTAGTTGATTGATCGCATTCAGGACTTCCGGGGTAGTTATTTGGCGTTCAAGATTATCACGTTGTGGTTGATCAAGGGTGGGAAGACTAATATTGGAAAACATAGTATCTGCTTTTGATTTGTCAAACTCTTGGCAAGAGGAATATAGTTTAGATAGTTTGGAATGGAATACCTCCAGTATTTTTACCGGATTGCTAGTATATCCGTCACGTGTAGTCCTAAGTCTGAAAGAGGACTGCACTTTTTGTAACATTTTTAAACTACGTGCCATAGGAGTGTCAGGTTTGTTGGCTTTGAGATACTGGGTATGTTGGCGTTTACTCATAAGCTTGTCGGCTGAATCTGTTAAAAAAAGGTCTAGATCCAGTCTTGCTTTATCAAGCTTTGTATGATTATCAACAGTTGGAGAGGATTGAAAGACTGAGTGACATGTGTTGAAAGTATTTTCCAGTTTTGCGAACATAAGTTTACGCTCTCTTTTGAGTGTTGAAGTTAGACGGATAAGATTTCCTCGAATGACAGATTTATGAGCTTCCCATAATGTCAGGGAAGAGACATCGCCTGTATCATTAGAGGAGATGTAATCAGACAACGCTTGTTCGATTAGCAATCTATGGGATGGATGGGTTAGTAGAGTATCATTTAGGTTCCAGGTTGTATCGTGGGATCTGGGTATAGTTGAGGTTAGGGTGGTAAAAACTGCACAATGGTCTGACCATGGTAATGGAATAATTTTAGAGGATAGTATTTCTGGTAATAAACTAGTTGGAACAAAGATGTGATCGATACGGGAGAATGATTTGTGTGGATACGAATAGTGTGTATAACGTCTATTGGTGGGATTAAGTTCTCTCCATGTGTCTACCAATTTGTGGGCTGTCAGCAGGGGTTGGAGAGTCGTCTTAGCGGAGTTCGTATTAGGGGTAATTGGAGATTTGTCAAGGAAGGGGAATACTGTAGCATTAGAATCTCCACATAGGACCAATGTACCAAATTTATGTGTCTCGATAAGTTGGAAGAGATGAGACATAAAAGCTAATGGTTGTTTGTTGGGAGCATAATAAGAGACGACCGTGATAGGGTCGTCAGCAAGGTAACCTGTAATCAAAATGTATCTACCTTCTGGATCATTCAGTTGTGACACAAGGGTGAATGGAGTGCTGCGGTGGAAACCTATAAGAGTTCCCCGTTGTTTAACGGGAGCAGAGGCAACATAAAATTGTGGATATGTGGAGGAGAGGAATTTTGGATGAGCCTTGTCTATAAAGTGAGTTTCCTGTAGGCATATAATGTGAGCCTTTTTAGCATGAAAAGTGCGCATAGCTTTTGTACGTTTATGTGGAATATTAAACCCTTGTACATTTAAAGACAGAATATTTATGGGAGCCATAACTGTAAATTATAGATTACTATAAGAATACAAACATGACTTACTTCTAGGTTCGTAATCACCACCTGGAGAGGGAAAAGATTAGAGAAAGCAAAACAGAAAAAAATAGAGTAGAAAATAAAAAAAAAATGAAAAAAGATCAACCCTTTTATAATAGCATATTAGCAATAGTAAAAGGTAATAACACAGGGTGTGGGAACGTCTACAGAACATATTCAGCATGTTCCGAGAGGTTCCAGAGCCATCATCAGAGACCCGCATAGTCCTAACAGGTATCTGAAGATGGAACAGGGGGCAACAAGAATTTCCTGAGGGAGGAATAGCACCGGAGGACCACGAGATTATATAAAAAAAAAATTTTAAACAACTAAAAGTCCGCTTTGTATAAGGACCTAAACAGAAAATAGAATATAAGGATGTCACTATACATTTATTAGTATAAATACCAATATAGGTAGGAAAGTGAAATAGGGAAAAAAAAAAATAAAAGAAAGTCAGGTATCTATACTTTAGACACTAGGTCCTAGAAGGCATATTAGAAAAAGAATGGTCAAGTCTCGACTAAAAATTTCCTAATAGATATCAGAAAGTGGTGTGGGAGTATTGGGGATTTTTTTTAAATTTTCAATCAGCAAATGATGCTGGTAGTAAGTATTAGCAGGATGGACTAGGTTAGAAGTTCAGTCCATAGAATCCTCGTTGGAGGGGGATTGATTTTCGAATCGTCCACGTTTGGGAATATGTTGAGAAGATGAAGAAGCTCCTGCAGAGGGTGTAGTGGTTTTTTTCTGCTGAGGAGGGATTGAGGCTGGACGTCTGCGTGGATAATCGTTTGAAGTGGATCTATCTGCGATGCCCATTTCGACCAGGGCAGATTGCAAGTCTTCCGGGGACCTACAGATGTACTTAGTTTCAAGAAAGGTGAATTTTAGAGAAAAGGGAAATCCCCAACGATAGGTAATATGGTGTTGTTGCAGGATTTGCAACTGGGGCTTAAGTGCACGTCTTTTAGCAACTGTGAGAGGAGATATATCAGCAAAAAGCTGATATGGGTAACCCTGAAATTGCAGAGATTCTTTGTCCCTAGCAGCCGCCAGTAGTTGCTCCTTGGTTCTGTAGTAGTGGAATTTAGCAATTATATCTCTTGGTGGGCCATTTGTTTTGCGGGGGGCTAGAGCTCTGTGAATTCTATCGAATTCTAGTCTTTCCACAGGTATACCAGGCTGTAATTCTTGAAAAAGGGCTGTTATAGTAGCCGGGAGATCAAGGACAGTCTCAGGAATTCCTCTTATTCTCAGGTTCGATCGTCTATCCCTATTTTCCTGATTTTCTAAACGAGACTGTAGTGTAAGATTTTCTTCCTTTAGAATTTCAAGCTCTGAGGCGTTTTGCTGTGTGAAACCATCTAGGTCGTCCACTCTAGTTTCTAGCTCCGCTGTTCTCTGCCCCAGCTCTCTAATTTCTTTAGTCAATTTATCTGTGATTCTGTCAGAGGTCTTCTTTAGGGCTTTGTTTAGCATAAATTCAAACTTTTTAAATATATCCTCACTATTCTCAGTCTGAGTTACCTCAGTATCTGAATCTGTATCTGCAGTTTCCACAGTAAACTGTGAGGGCGCTGTCTCACAGCGCTGTGTGATGTTCTGTGAGGAGATAGCTGCCGCCATTCTGAGGGTCTGTCTGGCCGGCGCCGTTTTAGATAGTGGCGCTTTATTTTTGGATTTATGTCCCCGCAGGACCATTCTATATTCACCTGGGGTCTAGATGGGGCTTCTGGCGCTGATTTGTACCGTTCGAGGTACCGCTGGGACCCGTAGTCCTCCGGCTATCTCCTCCCTCGGAGCGGAGCTCTAAGCCAGGACGTCCGCCCGCTCAGGCATCCGCGCATGCGCCCCCATCAGTCATCTTCTAACAATTAAATATCTGTCTTCCCACTATTAACCACTTTCAGCCCCGGACCAATTTGCAGCCAAAGGACCAGGCCCCTTTTTGCGATTCGGCGCTGCGTCGCTTTAACTGACAATTGCGCGGTCGTGCGACGTGGCTCCCAAACCAAATTGACGTCCTTTTTTTCCCACAAATAGAGCTTTCTTTTGGTGGTATTTGATCGCCCCTGCGTTTTTTTTTTTTTTGCGCTATAAACAAAAATAGAGCGACAATTTTGAAAAAAATGCATTATTTTTTGCTTTTTGCTATAATAAATATCCCCAAAAAATATATAAAAAAACATTTTTTTTTCCTCAGTTTAGGCCGATACGTATTCTTCTACATATTTTTGGTAAAAAAAAAAATCGCAATTAGCGATTTATTGAATGGTTTGCGCAAAAGTTATGGCGTTTACAAAATAGGGAATAGTTTTATAGCATTTTTATTAATATTTTTTTTTTTACTAGTAATGGCGGCGATCAGCGATTTTTATTGTGACTGAGACATTATGGCGGACACATCAGACATTTTTGACACATTTTTGGGACCATTGTCATTTATACAGCAATCAGTGCTATTTAAATGCATTGATTCCTGTATAAATGACACTGGCAGTGAAGGGGTTAACTACAAGGGGGCAGTGTAGGGGTTAAGTATGCCTAGGGGTGTGTTTCTTACTGTGGAAGGGCATGGCTGTCAGCTAGTGAATGCTGATCTCTGCTCCAATCACAGGGAGCAGAGATCGGCGTCACTAGTTGCTAGGCAGAACGGGGAGATGCTGTTTATTCCCGTATCTCTCCGTTCTGCCTTCCCGTGAGACGATCGCGGGGGTCCCCACGGCGATCGAGTCCGCGGGACCCGCGGTCGGCCTAACGGGGGTCCCGACCGGCGTGGGAGCGCGCCACTCCTGGCGCGCTCCCGATGGCACGGACGGCAGTAAGGAGGGACTTATATATACGCCCTCCTGCCTGTCCGTGCCATTCTGCCGACGTATATCGTCGTGCGCCGGTCGGGAACCGGTTAACATACATTATCGATATTTCCTTGCTAAACATTCTTGATCCATCCATCGTTCACTATCTTCCATGTATGGTCAACTATTCATGATCCGTCTACTTCAAGGATCTTCAAACTATGGCTCTCCAGCTTTTTGCGGATCTACACATACCATGAGGCAGCGTAAAACTCTGACATTCACAGACATGACTAGTAGACATGTGCACTACCAAAAAATTTGTTCATTTTCGTTTCATTCGTTTTTTCTTTTTCTTTTTGGGTCATTCGTTATGATTCCGATTCGTAAATTCGTACATTCATAAATTCGTAAATTCGTACATTCGTACATTCATAAATTTGTACATTCCTAAATTCATACATTCGTAAATTAGAACATTCATATTCGTACATTTGTACATTCATAAATTCGTACATTCGTAAATTCATACATTCGTAAATTAGAACATTCATATTCGTAAATTCGTACATTCGTAAATTAGAAAATTCGTAAATTTGGAAATGAGAAAATCCGAAAATTAGAAAATCTGAAAAAGTAACTATTAAATTAGGTATAGGTATTGTAATTTCCTTTAGAATTTGGCTGTTAGTGAACGTAACAAATACAAATTTATCCCAAGTTACGACTTATCCGAAATAACGAATGCCACATCTAAACAAATGGAAGGGAACAAATTAATAACAAATAATAATAATAAAAAGTTTTTATTATTATTATTGTTATTTATTATTATTAATTCGTTACATTCCATCCGTTTAAATACGGCATTCGTTATTTCGGATAATTCGTAACTTGGGATAAATTTGTATTTGTTACGTTCACTAACAGACAAATTTGAAAGGAAATTACAATACCTATAATTTAATAGTTATTAATAGTTAATAGTTTAATAGTAAATGTACGAATTTACAAATGTGATAATGTACGAATTTACGAATGTACACATTTTTTTTTAATATTCGAATTTACGAATATTCGGAAAAATTCATCAAACAGGTTTTCGTTAATTCGGATATTTCCGAATTAACAAATTTGTCGAAATTTGTTAAAAAACTAAATTCGGAACGAAACGAATCGCACATGTCTAATGACTCGGCATGATAGGAATTGTAGTTCCTGAACAACTGGGAGGGTCGTAGTTTGAAGACCCCTGGTCTACTTGATCTGGAGAAGGTCACGGTGGCAGTAGACTAATTGGCCAAAGCTTTCATTTATTGTGCTATAGACTGAAGTTTTGCTTGTGGGATTTTTTCCGAGGGCCACCTGTGGGAGATTTACTTGGGCTTACCTTTGGGGGGGCCTCCTCCATGTTTAAGATGCCTGAGACTGTTCCAGCTTTAGATTCTCTGGTGGCAACAATACTAGATGTTATTTTCTATCAAAATTATATATTTTTTTATTTGCACTAGTACTTTTACATTCCTTGTATTGTTAGATAAGAATTTTGTAAATTCCTTCCCAAAGGTTTGAACCTAAGCTCTGGAGGGGACAGAATAAGAGGACTCTTAAAATTGGACCTTTTCCCGCTGGTGTCATCTGTTCAGAGGACTTTAACAATGCCTGTAACTCTTTGCACTTGCCCAAGAGTCTGGAAAAGCTTTCTCTTAGGAATGTTGACTCACAGAAAGAGTAAGTCTATTACCACCCCTTGACAAAAGGAAGTAACGGTACTTCTCACATACTCACGAGTTCTTGCTTCTTTCAGCATGAGAGCCAAAGCAAAGGAAGATCAAAGAAGATGTAGTCCTAGAGGTGCAATGCTGCATCGATGTAAGTGTCTAGGTGTGGTGAACATTGGCCCTTCCCATCTCCTCCCCTCTTCTTTCCACGTCTTCCCTTCTTTTCTTTCTCCTTGCCTTACCTTCATCGGTTATAATACATTTTTATCTTCCAACCTCCGTCATTAGTTCTGTTTATTTTGGTCAGTTTCTTCCATTCTTCTGATGTCTTCTCTCTCACATTTATCTGAATTGCACCCGCAGGTATGTCCAGAAGTCTGGAGAACATCCATGACTGGAAGGCAAAGGACAAGCCTCATAGCCGGCCCTCGCCTAAGCCCTGTAGACCAGATGTGAATTGCACAGCAGCTCCGCCCCGTGTACTGTCTGCGAGAAGATTGAGCGACCAGCCCCCGCGGAGTGTGGTGGAAAACCTAACGCCTCCTAAAACGACATCCTCCAAGGATAGGTTTCTGGCTGTGCCCTCCATGCATTGCCCCAGTCAGTCCTTAAGCTCCAATAAGAAAGATAAATTTCCGTCTAACCCAAATTTGGGTCCAGGAGCGGCCCAGATTGTCACTCCAGTGACACGAGAATGCAAATCTCGAAGATGCAGCAGCAAAATGACTCACAGCGAACTGCTGAGAAAGATCAGAGAGGTGAGGACACACAGTGTCGGTCGTCTTACTTTAAAAAAGTAATTCGTTAAGTTACAAATTACTTCTCCCAAAAAGTAATTGAGTTAGTAACTCAGTTACTACATTGGAAAAGTAATTAGTTACGCAGCAAAGTAACTGACATTTTTTTTTTAATATTCTATACGTGTAACTAAGGGGCGGGTCTAGTATTACTGTAAGCAAGGGGCGCATTTATTATTATTGTTATATATCGTGTAACCAAGGGGCTGCTCTATTATTACTCTAACCAAGGGGCAGATCTGTTATAGCGTGTAAGCAAGGGGCGGGTCTATTATTATTATTATAGCGTGTAAGGGGCGGGTCTATTATTATTATATTGTGTAAGGGGCGGGTCTATTATTATTATAGCGTGTAAGGGGCGGGTCTATTATTATTATATTGTGTAAGGGGCGGGTCTATTATTATTATATCGTGTAAGGGGCGGGTCTATTATTATTATAGCGTGTAAGGGGCGGGTCTATTATTATTATATCGTGTAAGGGGCGGGTCTATTATTATTATTATATCGTGTAAGGGGCGGATGGCTACAGAAGAGGGCGAATGGTAAATTAATGGGCAGAGCTCGATATATAACAATAATAATAAATGCGCCCCTTGGTTACAGTAATACTAGACCCGCCCCTTAGTTACACGATAGACGCCCCTTGCAGAGTAGCACGAGCATCAGGAGCGTGCGGCATCGCCTCGTACAATTACATGTTAACTGCGCCTGCGCGGTGTAGAGTTCACTCAGAGCTGTTTAGGTTCGGCAATTTTCGGAAGCTCCGTAGTCCTTCGTACTGCGCAAGCCCTGCGCCTGTGCAGTACAGGGGGTCCTTATCCGGCGGGGGGAACTTTTTCGGCAGGACACCAGAATTACACTACTGCCATCTAGTGGCGGTAGATGTAATTGGGGTAACTAAGCCAAAGTAATGGGAACTGAGTTACCATGAGGGGAAAAGTAATCAGTTAGATTACTCGTTACCCTCTAAAGTAACTGCGTTACGTAACTCAGTTTATTTTAACTCAGTTACTTACATCACTGAGGACACAGAGGGATCTGCGCATTATTAAAAACATATGCAAGCATTTTGGGTGGACAGGAGGAGGGGTGCTGTTGAAGGCAATGACAATAAATTAGCTTCGCAGTCCTGGAGTTCTGGTGGCAAGCACTCCTCTATCTCTCCTGGTGCCCCTTTGTCACCCTCTAGCTCCCATGATTCCCCATAGTCTTCTTCAGTCTGACGCAAAGAGTGACAGGAGGAGCTCAGAACCAGGAAATTCAACGTGTAGGACCTAAAAAGTGTCAGATTGGAGGAAAGATGAAAAAGAGATGGATCAGAGGGGCACCTCTGCCTCTCCTTAGCCAATCTACATGAAGTAGACCTTCAGGTATTTTGACTAGACATGTGCACAATAGAATTTTTTTTTCGTTTCTTTTCGTTTCTGTTCGTTTCCGTTGATTCGTAACGATTCGTAATTTTCGTAAGTCGTTGGTGTTCGTATTCGGACTCGTTCGTATTTTCGTAAGAGTTATTTTTTCGTTGATTTGTTTTTCCGTTAGTCTAATTTTTGTTTATTCGAAATTCGTATTTTCGTTATATTTTGTATTCGGACGCATTCTTATTTTCGTAGATTTAGTTACATTCGTACTTTCGTAAGATTGATTGATTTATTCGTAATTTCGTAACAATGTTTTCGTAGATTCGTAATCGGAGCATAATTCATAATTTTATGTAATGTGTATGCTATTACATTGTAAGAGACACGGAAAGTATGAATCAACAAAAAAAAAAAGTTACGAATGTACGAATTTTTTCGTTCAATCCATTCGAAGCACGTTAAGCAGCGCCATTGTAAAGCCCCATACACACGGTCGGACAATCCGCGGACCAGGTCGGTCGGATCCTGTCCGTCATACTTTGTCTGATGTTGGTTTTGCGTACACACGGTCGGACAAAGTTGTCGGAAAATCCGATCATTCTGAACGTGGTGACGTTTGTTGCCTACGACGGGACTACGTAGAGGCTAGTAGCCAATAGCTTTGGTCTTGTAATGTGATCTGAGCATGCGTGGCACTTTGTCCGGTCGGACAACCGTACACACGATCGGATTTGGTGTGATCGGACCGCGTTGTCGGCAAATCTTTCCAGCAGGAGATAAGACTTTGTCCGTCGGACAATCCGACGTACACTGTCCGATGGTGCATACACACGGTCTGATTTTTCAACAACATTGTCCGATCGGACAGAATCCATGAAAAAGTCCGACCGTGTGTATGGGGCTTAAGAGACACGGAAAATTATGAATAAAAAAAAAAAAAATAAAGTTACGAATGTACGAATTTTTTTCGTTCAATCCATTCGAAGCACGTTAAGCAGTGCCATTGTAAGAGACACGGAAAATTACGAATCAACAACAAAAAAAAAAAAGTTACGAATGTACGAATTTTTTCGTTCAATCCATTCGAAGCACGTTAAGCAGCGCCATTGTAAGAGACACGGAAAATTACGAATCAACAACAAAAAAAAAAAGTTACGAATGTACGAATTTTTTCGTTCAATCCATTCGAAGCACGTTAAGCAGCGCCATTGTAAGAGACACGGAAAATTACGAATCAACAAAAAAAAAAAAAAAGTTACGAATGTACGAATTTTTTCGTTCAATCCATTCGAAGCACGTTAAGCAGCGCCATTGTAAGAGACACGGAAAATTACGAATCAACAAACAAAAAAAAAAAAAAAAAGTACGAATGTACAAATTTTTTCGTTCGTTCATTTTGATTTTCGTTATTTTTAAATCTTTGTTCGGTATTTTCGTTGTTTCTGTTTTCGTTTTTCGGATTTTCATTCATTCGTAGTTTCGTTGTTTCTAATTTAATTATTTCGTATTTTCGTTGTTTTTCCATATTCGTTCATTTCGATAATTCGTTATTCGTTAAATTTTTTACTAAATCATCCGTTCATTCGTACGATAACGAATGAAGGAATATAACGAATTTGAACGGAAAACAAATTTGTAACTAAACGAATTGCACATGTCTAATTTTGACTTCCTTTTTAGATGCAACACCATCCTTGATATTCTTCATCTAGATGATTGGGTGTCTTGGCGAGCCTTCAGTACTTTGTACTTCAGTACATCAGTACTTTGTACTTGGTAGTGATGAGCTGAATGTTGTATAGAAGAAAAGATTTGCCCCAGATTTGCCCCAGATTGTTCTCATCTATTGATGTTCCACTTCGTTTGATGGTCCACAGTCAGAATAGCTTAAGCTGCTACAATGGTCCTCTGATTCCTTTTGAATGAGGGAATAGATGTTTTCCTAGTGGCATGGCCACATGGGTATGATGCCTCATAAAGATATAGATCCCCTTTAGGGCTCATACAGGGCCCCTTCACCAGATCACTTTGATGCCGACAGATCCATAAATGATACGTCCAATAAAATATGCAGAGTCATTGGATCAACAGTAAAGTGAATTTATTTGTGGCTGCTCCTCAAACACTGACCCAAAACAGCAGCCTCCATGTTCCTTTCATGACAGGTACACTTTAATGTAAGGGGTGCATTATCCAGGCATAGCTGGAATCCTGGCTGATGCGGACATACTGTATAATGTCAATGATCTACTTTTCTGCAGGTGGAGGATCAGATCCATGGTGTGACACCAGTGAACTGCCATGAAGCCCTGCGTTTCTTTGGAGGGGACGTGACGCGGGCCGTCCAGCACTTAAAGGTGACAATTTCCTAATAAATAAGCAAACTATTCAACTCACTGGTGAATATAGATTGGAAGCCGCTGACAAATGTCTCCAATATTTAGTAGACCCTCATTTTGGGGACCTATCCAAAGATTGGAACTGGCAAGGGCCGAAACAGTTTGGAGGTTTGAGTACAATCTTGTGAGATATTTCCTGGTGGCCATTGAGGACCTTCTATGAATGCTAGTTCGCCAGATTGGCTATAATACTTTCTGCATTACTGACCTAGAACAAGTGTGGAGATCAGGAAAGTCTTTATCCCTCATCTGTATTCTTGGTCCAGGTTAATCAATGAAACCAATGGATCGGCATAATATCCCTGAAGGTACCATTATCAATTTAGCCATGCAAACTATTGGAAAATATACCAAAAGGGAACAGAAGATCCATGGATGATCATTTTTAATTTGGGTTGGAGTTTGACACTTATCAGTTTGCTAGAGAAGCTTCTTGCTGGCTGCTACAGCCCTCTACCATACTTTGTGGCTTGGACACAAGATGTCATGGTCCCTCAGCACCACCACCACCACCATGAACTTCAAGGTTAAATATTTTATATAAATCTATATAAAGACATTTCAGAGCAAAATCTAATTCCATACTAAGATCTGAAGTTATTATAAAGAATTGCAACTATATTGTTACTTAAGAAACAAGAGTTGCCTAGAAAGTAGAATCAATACACATTTAGGGGTAGAAGAAAATATTTCACCAGAAGGTGGGGGTTGTCAGAAGGTGGCGTGATCAGATGGTAGGGTGATTGAAAGGTGGAGGAAACAGAAGGTGGGGTTGTCAGGAGGTAGGGTTGTCAGAAGGTGTTGTGGTCAGAAGGTGGACATTGTCAGAAGGTGGTGTGGTCAGGAGCTGGGGTAGTCAGAAGGTGGAAGCTGTCAGAAGGTGAGGTGATCAGCGGGTTGGGGGGGGGGGAAGGCTGGATTGTCAAGAATTATGGTCATCAGAAGGTGGGGATTGTCATAAGATGGGGTGGTTAGAAGGTGGGATAGTCAGAAGGTGGGTGCTGTCAAACTGCAGGGGCAGTAAGAAGGTACGGTGAATCTTAAGGTGAGGGCTGTCAGATGGTAGGGATAGTCAGAAGGTGAAGGTTGTCAGCAGTTGGGGTGGTCAAACGGTGGGGGATAATAAGGTAGCATTTTCAGAAGTTAGGGTGGTCAGGAGGTAGGGTTGACAGACGGTTTAGTTGTCTGGAGGTTGGGATGTCAGAAGGGGGGATGGTCAGAAAGTAGGGTGGTCAGAAGGTGAGGGTTGTCAGAAGGTGGGGGGGATCACAAAGGTAGAATTTCCAGAAGTTAGGGTGGTCAGGAGGTGGGGTTGTCACAAGGTTTGGTTGTCTGGAGGTTGGGTTGTCAGAAGGGGGGATGATCAGAAAGTAGGGTGGTCAGAAGGTGGGGTGGTCAGAAGGTGGGGTGGTCAGAAGTGGAGGGTATCATGAGGTAGGGTTTTCAGAAGTTAGGATGGTCAGAAGGTTTGGTTGTCTGGAGGTTGGGTGGTCAGAAGGGGGGATGGTCAGAAAGTAGGGTGGTCAGAAGGTAAGGGGGCCCAAAGGTGGTGTGGTCAGAAATTGAGGGTATCATGAGGTAGGATTGTCAGAGGGTTTGGTTGTCAAAAAGTTGGGTTGTCATAGCAACTCAACTTGGAGTCATCTTAAATTACAACCCCAGTGGGACTGATGGAACATGTTGGAGGGAATTCTCAACCACCCATAATGGAGAAAAGAGGTGTAAACATCCGGTTCCATATTCAATACAGGAGAAATCCTTTGCACTTTGATTAACTGGCTTATTACGACTATTTCATGGATTTAGAATTAATGCAATGTATGCAACATTAAGCATGGTGAATGTGGAGGCACCCTGGAACAGTATTTAATAAGACAGATCTGTCACATTTTAATGGACGATGGGTTGGTATATGACAAATGGTGAAGTGGATTTAGTTTTTGTAAAATAAAGTTCTTGAAATCGGTTGAATTTACCAATGTGAGGTTCTTCTTTGTGTATCATATAATTTATTCTTCTCTCTCTTCAGGTGGTCCATGTGTACAACATGAGCCAATACAGTAAGGAGGAGTGCCGCCGAATCCTAGAGAACTTCAATTGGAACCTGGAAGCGGCCTCAAGCTATGTCCTGCGACATAGGAACCCTCAATAATGGGACTGACTGAAGGTTCTTCCCTTTATGCAGAGCAACTCAAAATTCCTGATGACCTAGATTGGTGTCGAAGGTCATGTCCCTATGTACTGGGATTTACCATCACACCTCTGACTGTACTGGCTCTACACACAAAGAAAGCTTCTGTATACATTGGTTGGCTTTTCTTCTGAATTCTGAGCTTGGCATGTTTTCAGCATCCCATCTGCCATTTTTATCACTCCTAACATCCCAGCACATTCGGATGCCGGTAATGAAGGAATTTCGCTGAAGGAATTGCTTTGGTTGAACAGTTTAGTAAAATTGGGCAGCACCATGCGAAATGTTTTGCCTCTGCTTCATCTTAAAGATGTATCCAAATCGAGAGGAACCAGACTGTGCTTTCAGGCGTCCGACTTGGAAATGGCATGTGCTACATTTAAGAATGGCGTCACATTTATCGGGGATGCTCTTGTGTTAGGACATCACTGAGGACTCATCGATGGTCAGCTTCCACTGAGGGTTTTCCTGATTGCTTTATTGCTCATAGATCCACTGGCACTGCATTCTTGGGCTTGGTGTAACACTACGCCTGTGGTTAGATTAACACTGTGTGCCATATTGGGGTTGGTGTAATACTGCATCATCTTGTGGTTAGTGTAACACTGTGCATCATCTTGTGGTTGGTGTAACACTGTGCACCATATTGGGGTTGGTGCAACACTGTGTGCCACTGTGTGGTTGGTGTGACACTGTGCCCCAGCTTAAGGTTGGTGTAACACTGTGCACCATCTTGTGGTTGGTGAAACACTGGGTGCCATCTTGTGGTTGGCGTAACACTGAGTGTCATCTTGAGGTTGGTGTTTTCCAAGTAGAGGAGTAACACCAACTATTACACAGTAAGACCAACATGAAGCACATTCAATGCTTACCTTTATAAATAGCTTTATCAGGGATTATTATTTGCAGACCTTCATACAGTACTTATAAGTACCTAAAGGAAGCTGTCGTGGGAGAAACAGGTAGGTTGTCATCACTGACTTTCTGAAAATGGGTGGTCACTTGACTGTCATGCTAATCTTCTGGGATCAGTACTTTCAGAGTTACTGTAAAGAAAGAAGTATGCAAATTGGGAGTTCTGAGTACTTCCTTGACTGGATGTTGTAGGTCAGTGATTCAAAGTGTTGAAGCTGGAGGACCAGCCTGACAGCTAGCTGGTGTTTTCAGAAGAAAAGGTCTAATAACCCCATAGGAGCTGTGAGGAGAACAAACATTTTGAAGAATGAATATTTAATTTCACTACCCCGGGTTTTGGTTCATCATGAATAGTAAGAGCCCAACAAAACTTTGGTCCAGCAATTCTCAACCAGGGTTCCTCCAGAGTTTACTAGGGATTCCTTGAGCCGTGCCCGATTGACCCACTCAGTCATCATGAATAGTCCAAGATCCCAACAAAACTGAGGTCCAGCAATTCTCAACCAGGGTTCCTCCAGAGTTTACTTGGGATTCCTTGAGCCGTGCCCGATTGACCCCCCATTTGATAGTATCTACATAGTTCCAGGACAAATGCCACTTGGAAAAACCAGCCAAATGCCGCGTACACACGAGCGCATTTTTCCAAGATCCAAGTTTTTTCCGATTGAATTCCGCTCAAGCTTGGCTTGCATACACACGGTCACACAAAAGTTCGCTGAACTTTCGACCGTCAAGAACGCGGTGAAGTACAACACTACGACAGCCGAAAAAATGAAGTTCAATGATTCCAAGCATGCGTCAAATTGTTTCCGAGCATGCGTAGGAATTTTGCGCGTCGGAATTTGTACCGACGATCAGAATTTCTGATCTGAACTTTTTCAAACCGAAAAATTGAGAACCTGCTCTCAATCTTTTGCTGGCTAGAATTCCGCCAGCAAAAGTCCTATGGAGCATACACACGGCCGCATTTTACACCCAAAAGCTCTCATCAGATTTTTGGTGGCGGAACTTCCGATCGTGTGTATGCGGCAAAAGGACACTTGTCACGTACCTTGGTTGGAAGCTGAGAGGGCTTCCCTTGCGGCTCTGGTACAAGGCTCAAAGAAGTACGTGTGATAATAGCTTGGTACCAGGTCACTGCCCCAGACAGAGACATGGTCAAGGTGAGCCAGGGTCATACACAGTAAGGCAGGAGAGAGTGTAGTCAGGTAGCAGGCTGGGGTCAGTACCAGGAAAGCAGGCAGAGCGAGGTCCAGTAGCATGGTCAAGGTCAGTACCACAGACAAGGTCAGGAGCAAGCCAGGTCAGCAACGGGAGGTCAGTCAGGAAAAGCAGGAGCAGAGGAACACAGATTTCATGATCCAGGGATTAGCACACATCTGGGTCTCCTTTAAATAGGCAGCTCAGTGCCATACCCGGGATAGGCCATGCACGGGTGCGCTGATGCGCAACGACATATGCGCCAGAGCTCATCTGTATGCTGGCACATGTGCAGGAGCATTATGCCACGTACACACAATCTGACTTTCCGGCAGACCAGAGTCTGTTAGACAATTCGATCGTGTGTGGGCTCCAGCGGACTTTTTCTTCCCAAAAGTCCGGCGGACCTAGAAATAAGACTGGCTTCTAAATTGTCCGCCGGACTCGAGTCCAGTCGAAAAGTCCGGTCGTCTGTGTATTAGTCTGACGGACTAAAACCGACGCTAGGGCAGCTATTGGCTACTGGCTATGAACTTCCTTATTCTACGTCATTACGTTCGAATCCGGCGGACTTTTGGAGTGATCGTGTGTGGCCAAGTCCGTTCACTTGAAAGTCCGGCGGACCTCAGCTGCAAAGTCCGTCGGATTGTCCGCCGGACCAAGTCCCCCGGAAAGTCTGATCGTGTGTACGTGGCATAAGTTGTAGGAAAATTAGCATCAGCTGTATTTGTTTCCTGACATCTCCATTTATCTTTTTTAGCTTTCTGTAATGGTGACACTCTGACCACCACTATAAGGGTTTTGTTCTTTCTACTAATCCCCAATGTAGGAGGCATTTTTTTTCCATTGACCCCCGATGAATTGGTTTTAGTAACCGAGACCTGAAAAATATTTTAGGGGGTGAAAAAAGGCTGCTGTAGACTGTACAATGAGTGGCTAGGCACTGAGACTCATGGAGGCCACCATTTTTGGAAGGGTTCCATCCCTCTGGACACAGTTCTCCTGTCAAGGCAAGGTGTGTGACTCAGTTTTAAAATCTGGAAAATTCTCAAGAATTTTTTTTTTTTTTACAAACTTTTCATTTTGTGACGATGGGTTGGGGTAGGGAGACATGAAATGTGAAGTAAGAAAGAAATCCATGTCTAAGACATAAGTGCAGCAGATGACGTCCAGGTCTGTCACTAATGTGGGATATTGACACATACTGTAGTTAATGATATAGGGGGCTGAGGCACTTGGCCATAATCATTTCTACCAAAGTGTAATTTCTACATAAGTGTATCAGCATTTTAGCACGGCAGTTCAGCTAAGGCATGCTAGCAGGTGCTTCCAAAGGGTTTACTGTATTGCGTGTATATTTTGTATATATTTGTGACTGTTGTTGTTCTGTATACTTTGCATTTCTCTGTAAAATTGTATATTGCTATGTGAGTTAATTGCACTGTTTACTTACATTGCCCTGTAGAGTCGGTAAGTACTGAGAAGCAAGGGTTAACACTGCTGGCCCAGTTTTTCCAGGCTTTTTTGGGATATACCATCCTCTGATGGGAGGGGGGGGATAGTTAAAAGGGTAACTGCCTCTATGGCAGGGGTTGGGTTTTGGTTCTGCTCCAGGTTGGGAAGGGAATAGGAGCTGTGCCAGGATGTAATGTCTTTTTCTTCTGAACCCATCCCCTTACTAGTGGGATTACAATCAGGGTTCCAGGGATATGGACTTGTGCCACTGCTAAATGGACTATAAAAAGGACTTTATCACCTATCTAAGGTATGACCACCTCATAGGGCACCAGGAAACATCTAAGGGGCACAAAGAGGTGCTTTGTAGTACGAAAGAAATGCCTGTATATTTTGTTATATTTAAAAAATTTTTTTAGTAAAGAACTTTGTTTTTACGTAACTTTGCCTGGTCTGAAGTGACTTCAGGACAACTGTAAAGGGGTGCATGTATGTTTGGTATATCACAGAACAGGGTTCACGTCTGGTGACAAAAGAATTTAGGGAAGATGCATGCAATACACATGTCTAACATGCAATGAGGCTATTTAGAGGAGGCTTTATTGGCGTTGCTATTGATTACAATACTAGTATTGCGTGCATAAGCAACCAGCCAGTCGGGAAGCGGTGGCGATTTGACAATAATAGAAGGCCCTGGTAGTGAATAAAGTTGTATGGATAGACTTCTTCCCTAGTGACTGGAACCCCAATACTGGGTCTGACTCAGGGCACGGGGTATCCTAGAGACCCAGTCTAGAAGTCATTGAAAATGGAGTGAGGCCTCAGGGAAGAATAAGTACGGGTTATGTACAGAGTTGAGCTTCCTAGTATTCAAGAGTAATGCCGTGTCCACACGACAGGACTTTTCGACCGAACTGGTCCGACGGAACAAATCTGTCGGACATTACGATCATGTGTGGGCTTTTATCAGACTTCTTCGGTCGAAAAATCTGATGGACTTTAGAAATAAAACATGTTCCAAATCTTTCTGACAGACTCGACTCCAATCAAAAAATCCGTTCTTCTGTATGCTAGTCCGACGGACAAAAAAAACGACGCAAGGGCAGCTATTGGCTACTGGCTATGAACTTCCTCATTCTAGTCCCTTCGTATGTCATCACGTTCAAACGACCGGACTTTAGTCCGTTCGTGTGTGTGCCCAGTCATTCGAAAGTCCATCGAAAGTCCGTCAGGAAGACCGTCGGACCTTTGATGCCGAAAAGTCCGGTCATGTGTACATGGCATAACATTTGAATCAATGTTACTGGGATGATGTGACGGGCACCTGGGCTGGTGAAGTTCGATGCGCCAGCTCAGGAATTCTACACAAACAAGAGAAGTGTAATGAAGGACTTTGTTCCTTGTGTACAATGTAAAGTGTTACAGAAGTTGGGTCAAGGATTACTAGGAGTTAATAATTAAGTGTTGCTTTTAAGAAAAAGTGCTGCCACACTTGCGTTAAGCAACAACCTCAACTCGCCTCTAGGGGCACTAGCGAGCTCTCTCTCCTTTCCCAGGCTTTAGGATGGCTCTGTGTCCTGAAGGAAAAAGGGTTAAATGGGCCATGAATGGTTCCGATGGCTGGAACGAGACACCACCTACAGGCAGTAATATGAACCTGCCTGAACAACCTACAATCCATCTCCTTGGTCCTGTTTACCTCTAGAATTCTAGAACACCTAGTCTACGACCATCTGAAGCTGCTACCTCACTAATAACAACCTTCTTAACCCCTTTCATTTTATCTTCTGCCAGCAGCAGCAACTGCCATAAAACTAAACTAACATAACCCTTTCTAAAACTCACTAACAACTTACCAAATGCTATAAACCAAGGGTCATCACACCATTATACTACTGGACCTCTCTGCTGCCTTTGATACAGTAGACAACCTATTCCTCGAAAAAACTCCCCTTCCTCAGCCTTCAAGACGCTTCTTCATGGGTCTACTCTCACCTATCACCATGTTCCTTCAGGGTCACCTACATCTTCGTAACTCCCATCTCCTCTTCCTGTACAGATTTCCCAAGGTTTCATCCTCAGACCCCTTTTATTCTCTTTCTTCCTACACCTCCTTCCCTTTTTCAGCTGATTATTTCCCATGGCTTCCAATACCATCTCTATGCTAATGACACCCAAACCTATCTTTCTACTCTTCAACTCACCCTTTCAGTACCCTCACATATTATTTATTGCCAGGACCTGGGTCTGAACCAGGGACCTTTTTTGAGTTTGTTGAAGTGGGGCGGGGCTAGATTCTCTGTTGGGTTCAATTATTATCCGATCTCCCCTCACGATGACCCCTGTCCCTTGAACAGGAAGTGAGGTGAACCTCCCAAGCAGGGACACCTATGACAACCTAACATGGGCTCCAAGTAAAGTCCACATTCATTCTGCCATTGGAGACATGTAGCAATGCAAAAAATACAGTAGAACGAGGGAGGGTCTTTTCGTGTGAATTCGGGGGCAACATTGAACATACACAAATCATTTAACCACTTCCCTACCCACGTATAGCCATATGACGCCCACAAGGTGGATCTCTCATCCTGGGTGGGCGTCATATGACGTCCTCCCATTCCTGGCCGCCTGGGGGGCGCGCGCGCGCCCGCGGCGTCGCTCGGGACCCGGTGCGAGTGCCCAACGGCCGCGATGTCCGCCGGGCACCCGCGATTGCCCGTTAAAACAACGGGACCGTGCGGGACCGTGGAGCTGTGTGTGTAAACACACAGCTCCACGTCCTGTCAGCGGAGAGGAGACCGATCATGTGATCCCAGTACGGAGGAACACATGATCGGTCTCCTCCCCTTGAGTCCCCTCCCCCCACAGTTAGAATCATTCCTATAGGGACACACATTAACCCCTGCAGTGCCCCCTAGTGTTAACCCCTTCCCTGCCAGTCACATTTACACAGTAATCAATGCAATTTTATAGCAACGATCGCTGTGTAAATGTGAATGGTTCCAAAAATGTGTCAAAAGTGTCCAAAGTGTCCGCCGCAATGTCGCAGTCATGAAAAAAAAAAATCGCAGATCGCCGCCATTACTAGTAAAAAATAAATAAAAATGCAATAAATCTATCCCCTATTTTGTAGACGCTATAACTTTTGCGCAAACCGATCTATATATTTACCAAAAATATGTAGAAGAATACGTATCGGCCTAAACGGAGTAAAAAAAGAGTTTTTTTTTTTAAAAATGGGATATTTATTATAGCAAAAAGTAAAAAATATAGTGTTTTTTTTCAAAATTGTCGCTCTTCTTTTGTTTATAGCGCAAAAAATAAAAACCGCAGGGGCGATCAAATACCACCAAAAGAAAGCTCTGTTTGTGAGAAAAAAAGGACGTCAATTTTGTTTGGGTGTAACGTCGCACGACCGCGCAATTGTTAGTTAAAGCGACGCAGTGCCGAATCGCAAAAAGTGCTCTGGTAAGGAAGGGTGTAAAATGGCCCGGTGCTGAAGTGGTTAAACAACATGATTAGGGGGTACCATTAACCTGTGTGAGGTGTTACAAAACGATGTGATTTTCTTGGACAGTTTCAGTGACAGCATTTCTTTCTTTATAGCCATTAGCTTGGCGAACATACAGCTGCAGCACTCCAATAAGAGTCATCTTAGCTTTAAAAGGGCCTTTTTCTGAGAGCTTTAACAGCAACTGATTTTTCACCAAATGGCAGTAGACCTTCTTTCACTAGTGAAATATGGGGGGTGGTTTGTCCATTTGTCACTGAAGGACACTTTCCAACAAGGTAAAATTGGTCAGTGGCCAGACAGCTATAATGTGCAAGACTATGCCGAAATGTACTAGCGACAAGGAGCACAGACTGGGGCTTTACTACAAGAATTAGGAGACAGCAGATTATACAGCAATGTAAAACTATTCAACAGCAGGACAGTACTGAACTAGACTGGGCCGGGCACAGGCAGGTGTTTTATCACAGGAGATCCACACATGATAAAGCAGTGAAAAATTGACCAGCTGCAGGAAAATGTTTATTAGCAAGACTAATGCCGCGTACACACGATATCGGAAAAAGACCGATGAGAGCTTTTCATCAGAAAATGCGACCGTGTGTAGGCTCCATCGGAATTTTGCTGCCCGAATTTCCGACAGCAAAGAATTGAGAGCATGTTCTCTTTTTTTCTGACGGAAAAGGTTTCTATCGGAAATTCCGATCGTCTGTACCAATTCTGACGCGCAAAATTCCTACGCATGCTCGGAAACAATTCAACGCATGCTCGGAAGCATTGAACTCGGCTCGTCGTAGTGTTGTACGTCACCGCGTTCTTGACAGTCGGAATTTGGTGTGACCGTGTGTAGGCAAGACAGTTTGAGCGGAATTCCGTCAGAGCTTTTTCCGACGAGAATTCCGATCGTGTGTACGCAGCATAAGACTCTTCTCTCCTCTCTTCTCTCCTCTATCCTCTTTCCTCTCTCTTCTATCCTCTTCTATTCTCTCTCCTCTCCCCTCTTCTCTCTCTCCTCTACCCTCTCCTCTCTTCTATCCTCTTCTCTCTCCTCTCTCTCTCTCTCCCCTCTCTCTCTCTCCCCTCTCCTCTTCTCTCTCCTCTCCTCTCATCCCCCCCTCTCCCCTCTTCTCTGCCCTCACCTATCCTCTATCCCTATCCTCTATCCTCACTCCCCTCTCCCTTGTCTCCTCTCCTCTATTCTCTCTTCTCTTCTTCTCTCCTCTGCCCTCTCCTCTATTCTCTCCTCTTCTCCTCTCCTCTGCCCTCTCCTCTTCCTTCTCATCTTGCCTCTCTTCTCTTCTCCTCTCTCCTCTCCCTCCTCCTCTCTCATCAATTCTTCTCTTCCCTCTCTTCTCCTAATCTACATGTGGGGCGTCGGACGCATGGATTTCAGTGTTTTTTTTTTTAAGCACGTGATTAGAGCCTGAGGCTCTAATAGGCTTCAAAAAGGGGTAGCCACAATACCAGGAAGACAATAGCGGAGAATCAAGAATATTCGCTATTGTCTTCCCGATTCTCCTCCCGGCCAATCAGGAAGCAGTTCCTGAGACCCGATTGGCCGGGGAGTCTTAGGATCGCCGCATTCCCATCTTCTGTTTCTCTAGGTGTTGGTTTGCCGCCCCTCCCAAAATATTGAGCACCAGCCGCCACTGGTAGAAGCCTCTCCACATAGATCAGGCTTTCCTCATGGACAAGTGGGTTTGAATTGTAGGGAAACCTAAATAACACCCGGAGGTCACTTCCTGACACACATTGCTGCATACTCACCATTACTGGATATTGTGTGAAACGTCATTCTGCATAGAAACTGAAAGGGGGAAACTATAGTTCCACTTTAAGTGCACCTCACCTCTCTCTGTATGTTAGGAGTGTGAAATATATTGCATAGTTAGATACCAATATGCAACATGAACACTAGATGGCAGCAGACAGATAAATGACAAGCTACAACATGAACACTAGATGGCAGCAGACAGATAAATGACAATCTACAACATGGACACTAGATGGCGACAGAAAGATAAATGACAATCTACAACATGAACACTAGATGGCGGCAGACAGATAAATGACAACCTACAACATGGACACTAGATGGCGGCAGACAGATAAATGATAATCTACAACATGAACACTAGATGGCAGCAGATAGATAACTGACAATCTACAACATGAACACTAGATGGCAGCAGACAGATAACTGACAATCTACAACATGAACACTAGATGGCGGCAGAAAGATAAATGACAATCTACAACATGTACACTAGATGGCAGCAGTAAGATAAATGACAATCTACAACATGGACACTAGATGGCGGCAGACAGATAAATGATAATCTACAACATGAACACTAGATGGCAGCAGATAGATAACTGACAATCTACAACATGAACACTAGATGGCGACAGAAAGATAAATGACAATCTACAACATGTACACTAGATGGCGACAGAAAGATAAATGACAATCTACAACATGAACACTAGATGGCAGCAGTAAGATAAATGACAATCTACAACATGAACACTAGATGGCAGCAGTAAGATAAATGACAATCTACAACATGGACACTAGAGGGAGGCAGACAGATAAATGACAATCTACAACATGAACACTAGATGGCGACAGAAAGATAAATGACAATCTACAACATGAACACTAGATGGCAGCAGATAGATAACTGACAATCTACAACATGAACACTAGATGGCAGGAGATAGATAACTGACAATCTACAACATGAACACTAGATGGCAGCAGATAGATAACTGACAATCTACAACATGAACACTAGATGGCGGCAGACAGATAAATGACAACCTACAACATGGACACTAGATGGCGGCAGACAGATAAATGACAATCTACAACATGGACACTAGATGGCGACAGAAAGATAAATGACAATCTACAACATGAACACTAGATGGCAGCAGATAGATAACTGACAATCTACAACATGGACACTAGATGGCAGCAGATAGATAACTGACAATCTACAACATGAACACTAGATGGCAGCAGACAGATAACTGACAATCTACAACATGAACACTAGATATCAGCAGATAGATAACTGACAATCTACAACATGAACACTAGATGGCAGCAGACAGATAAATGACAATCTACAACATGTACACTAGATGGCGACAGAAAGATAACTGACAATCTACAACATGAACACTAGATGGCAGCAGATAGATAACTCACAATCTACAACATGGACACTAGATGGCAGCAGATAGATGACTCACAATCTACAACATGAACACTAGATGGCAGCAGACAGATAAATGACAATCTACAACATGTACACTAGATGGCGACAGAAAGATAAATGACAATCTACAACATGAACACTAGATGGCAGCAGTAAGATAAATGACAATCTACAACATAGACACTAGAGGGAGGCAGACAGATAAATGACAATCTACAACATGAACACTAGATGGCGACAGAAAGATCAATGACAATCTACAACATGAACACTAGATGGCAGCAGATAGATAACTGACAATCTACAACATGGACACTAGATGGCAGCAGATAGATAACTCACAATCTACAACATGAACACTAGATGGCAGCAGATAGATAACTGACAATCTAGATTAGAACATGAACACTAGATCGGACTTTTCAGAACATGCGTGACAAATATTACTTTATATGGAATTTGGATGTGTGCACTTCCTGTGAATACATTATATCATTGTATTGGAATTCATATAACAACCGACACACATTTTTATTATGTTTGTTTTGGTTTAAGGTTTCCATACTGATTGTCAGTAAGTAGCAAAGCTTTGCATACATAGAGGGATTCCTGGCTCCTGTATATTGCAAATCACGCTCACACTGGAGAACTGCATCAACATGGGCAGTAAAATACTGGCCAAGCGGCAACCTTACTTCAACCCCTCTCTATAAACTGTGTCACACCTGAGCAACCTGGAGTAAATACTCCACCCATAGAGGTGGGCTTCCAAAATAAGACCTTTTTTATCCACTCTATGGCTTTTCTGGCCTCAGTCTGTGTGGGCTTTAAGCAGTCTCCCTGGGTGAGCTTTGGCTACACAGAATACTCAACAGGGTCAGGTATGGCATTGTTCCAATACAATCACATTAATGATTCAAGCAGATTTCCTGCCGTGTAGAACCTTCCAGGTAGGGGGCTATCCATCCTCCTACTCCATAGGTCATTGGATGTGGTGGGAGCTGTCCATCCTCCTACTCCATAGGTCATTGGATGTGGTGGGAGCTGTCCATCCTCCTACTCCATAGGTCACTTCATGAGATTGGAGATGTCCATCCTCAGTCCTCCTACTCTATAGGTCATTGGATGAGATTGGAGCTGCCCATCCTCCACCCTCCTACTCCATAGGTCATTGGATGAGATGGGAGCTGTCCATCCTCCACCCTCCTACTCCATAGGTCATTGAATGAGATGAGAGCTGTCCATCCTCCTACTCCATAGGTCATTGGATGAGATGAGAGCTGTCCATCCTCCTACTCCATAGGTCATTGGATGAGATGGGAGCTGTCCATCCTCCTACTCCATAGGTCATTGGATGAGATGGGAGCTGTCCATCCTCCTACTCCATAGGTCATTGGATACGATGGGAGCTGTCCATCCTCCTACTCCATAGGTCATTGGATACGATGGGAGCTGTCCATCCTCCTACTCCATAGGTCATTGGATACGATGGGAGCTGTCCATCCTCCTACTTCAAAGGTCATTGGATACGATGGGAGCTGTCCATCCTCCTACTCCATAGGTCATTGGATACGATGGGAGCTGTCCATCCTCCTACTCCATAGGTCATTGGATACGATGGGAGCTGTCCATCCTCCTACTCCATAGGTCATTGGATACGATGGGAGCTGTCCATCCTCCTACTCCATAGGTCATTGGATGAGATGGGAGCTGTCCATCCTCCTACTCCATAGGTCATTGGATACGATGGGAGCTGTCCATCCTCCTACTCCATAGGTCATTGGATACGATGGGAGCTGTCCATCCTCCTACTCCATAGGTCATTGGATACGATGGGAGCTGTCCATCCTCCTACTCCATAGGTCATTGGATACGATGGGAGCTGTCCATCCTCCTACTCCATAGGTCATTGGATACGATGGGAGCTGTCCATCCTCCTACTCCATAGGTCATTGGATACGATGGGAGCTGTCCATCCTCCTACTTCAAAGGTCATTGGATACGATGGGAGCTGTCCATCCTCCTACTCCATAGGTCATTGGATACGATGGGAGCTGTCCATCCTCCTACTCCATAGGTCATTGGATACGATGGGAGCTGTCCATCCTCCTACTCCATAGGTCATTGGATACGATGGGAGCTGTCCATCCTCCTACTCCATAGGTCATTGGATACGATGGGAGCTGTCCATCCTCCTACTCCATAGGTCATTGGATACGATGGGAGCTGTCCATCCTCCTACTCCATAGGTCATTGGATGAGATGGGAGCTGTCCATCCTCCTACTCCATAGGTCATTGGATGAGATGGGAGCTGTCCATCCTCCTACTCCATAGGTCATTGGATACGATGGGAGCTGTCCATCCTCCTACTCCATAGGTCATTGGATACGATGGGAGCTGTCCATCCTCCTACTTCAAAGGTCATTGGATACGATGGGAGCTGTCCATCCTCCTACTCCATAGGTCATTGGATACGATGGGAGCTGTCCATCCTCCTACTCCATAGGTCATTGGATACGATGGGAGCTGTCCATCCTCCTACTTCAAAGGTCATTGGATACGATGGGAGCTGTCCATCCTCCTACTCCATAGGTCATTGGATACGATGGGAGCTGTCCATCCTCCTACTCCATAGGTCATTGGATGAGATGAGAGCTGTCCATCCTTCTACTCCATAGGTCACTGGATGAGATGAGAGCTGTCCATCTGTCATACTCTATAGGTCATTGGATGAGATTGGAGCTGCCCAGCCTCCATCCTCCTACTCCATAGGTCATTGGATGGGATTGAAGCTGTCCATCCTCCTACTCCATAGGTAACTGGATGGTATGAGAGCTGTCCATCCTCCATCCTCCTACTCCATAGGTCATTGGATGAGATGGAATCTGTCCATTCTCCATACTCCTAGTTCATAGGTCATTGGATGGGATGAGAGCTGTCCATCCTCCATCCTCCTACTCCATAGGTCAATGGATGAGATGTAAGCTGTCCATCCTCCATCCTACTACTCCATAGGCCATTGGATGGGATGAGAGCTGTCCTTCCTCTATCCTCCAACTCCATAGGTCATTGAATGAGGTGGGAGCTGTTCATACTCCATTTCCTACTCCATAGGTCATTGCATGACTTGGAAGCTGTCCACCCTCCATACTCTTACAGCAGAGGTCATTAGGTGAGATGGAAGCTGCCATCCTCCTACTCCATAGGTCATAGGATGAGATTGGAGCTGTCCATCCTCCATCCTCCTACTCCATAGGTCATTGGATGAGATGGGACCTGTCCATTCTCCATCCTCCTACTCTTTAAGTCATTGGATGGGATTGGAGCTCTCCATCCTCCATCCTCCTAACTCCATAAGTCATTGGATGAGATGGAATCTGTCCATACTCCCATTTCATAGGTCATTGTATGAGATGGAAGCTGTCCATCCTCCTACTCCATAGGTCATTGGATGGGATGGTAGCTATCCATCCCCCATAGGTCATTGGATAGGATGAGAGCTGTCCATTCTCCATTCTCCTACTCCTGTGGAAAAGGAGAGTAGAGGAGAACCGTAGAGGACAGTGGAGCAGGAGAGCATTGTAGGACAGCAGAGGAGGAGGACAGTAGAGGAGGACAGCAAAGGAGGACGAGAACAGAGGAGGACAGTGAAGCAGAGCAGAGGCGGACAGTGGAGAAGGAGAGCAGAGGAGGACAGCAGGGGAGGAGGAGAGCAGAGGAGGACAGTGGAGAAAGAGAGCAGAGGAGAGCAAAGTAGGAATGCAGAGGAGAACAGTGGAGTTAAAGATTAGTGAAGGACAGTGGAGGGGGCGAACAGTGGAGGGCAGCAGAGGAGGAGTGCAGAAGGGGAGAATAGTGGAGGAGAGCAGAGGAGGAGAAGAAGGGAAGGAGAGTAGAGGAGGAGAGTAGAGGAGAAGGGAAGGAGAGTAGAGGAAGAGAGCAGAGGGGGAGGAGAGAGGAAGGAGAGGAGAGAGGAGGAGAGTAGAGGAGGAAAGTGAAGGAGAAGGGAAGGAGAGTAGAGGAGGAGAGAGGAGGAGAAGGGAAGGAGAGTAGAGGAGGAGAGTGGAGGAGAAGGGAAGGAGAGTAGAGGAGGAAAGTGGAGGAGAAGGAAAGGAGAGTAGAGGAGGAGGAGGGAGGAGAAGGGAAGGAGAGTAGAGGAGGAGAGTGGAGGAGAAGGTAAGGAGAGGAGAGGAGGAAAGAGAGAAGAGAGAGAGAGAGTAGAGGAGGAGAGTGGAGGAGAAGGGAAGGAGGGTAGAGGAGGAAAGTGGAGAAGAAGAGAAGGAGAGGAGAGGAGGAGAGAAGAGGAGAAGGGAAGGAGAGTAGAGGAGGAAAGTGGAGGAGAAGGGAAGGAGAGTAGAGGAGGAGAAGAGGAGAAGGGAGAGAGAGGAGGAGGAGTGGAGAGAAGGGAGGAGAGAGAGGAGAGAGAAGAGGAGAAGAAGGGAAGGAGAGTAGAGGAGGAGAGTGGAGGAGAAGGGAAGGAAAGTAGAGGAGGAGAGTGGAGAGAGGAGAGGAGAAGGAGAGAGAGAGAGAGGAGAGGAGGGAGGGGAAGGAGAGGAGAGAGAGAGGAGGAAAGGGAGAGGAGAGTAGAGGAGGAGAGTGGAGGAGAAGAGAAGGAGGAGGGAGGGAGGGAGAGAGAGAGAAGGAGAGAGGAGAGGAGAGAGGAGAAGAGGAGAGGAGAGTAGAGGATGAGAGTGGAGGAGAAGAGAAGGAGAGTAGAGGAAGAGAGTGGAGGAGAAGGGAAGGAGAGTAGAGGAGGAGAGTGGAGGAGAAGGGAAGGAGAGTAGAGGGAGGAGAGTGGAGAAGAAGGGAAGGAGAGTAGAGGAGGAGAGTGGAGGAGAAGAGAAGGAGAGAGAGAGAGAGTGGAGGAGAAGGGAAGGAGAGTAGAGGAGGAAAGTGGAGAAGGGAAGGAGAGTAGAGGAGGAAAGTGGAGGAGAAGAGAAGGAGAGGAGAGGAGGAGAGTGGAGGAGAAGAGAAGGAGAGTAGAGGAGGAAAGTGAAGGAGAAGGGAAAGAGAGAGAGGAGGAAAGTGGAAGAGAAGGGAAGGAGAGTAGAGGAGGAGAGTGGAGGAGAAGGGAAGGAGAGAGAGAGGAGGAAGAGGAGGAGAAGAGAAGGAGAGTAGAGGGAGGAGAGTGGAGGAGAAGGGAAGGAGAGTAGAGGGAGGAGAGTGGAGAAGAAGGGAAGGAGAGTAGAGGAGGAGAGTGGAGGAGAAGAGAAGGAGAGTAGAGGAAGAGAGTGGAGGAGAAGGGAAGGAGAGGAGAGAGGAGGAGAGTGGAGGAGAAGGGAAGGAGAGTAGAGGGAGGAGAGTGGAGAAGAAGGGAAGGAGAGTAGAGGAGGAGAGTGGAGGAGAAGAGAAGGAGAGAGAGGAGAGAGAGGGGAGAGGAGGAGAAGAGAGAGAGGAGAGAGGAGGAGGAGAGAGAGGAGAGTAGAGGAGAGAGAAGAGAGAAGGAGGAGGAGAGAGGGGGAGGAGAGAGAGAGAGGAGGGAGAGAGAGGAGGAGAGAGAGAGGAGAAGAGAGAAGGAGAGGGAAGAGAGAGAGAGGGGAAAGTGGAGAGAGAGAAGAGGAAGGAGAGTAGAGGAGGAGAGGGAGGAGAAGGAAAGGAGAGGAGGAGGAGAGTGGAAGAGAAGAGAAGAGGAGAGAGAGAGAGAGAGAGGAGGTAGAGAGAGGAAGGAGAGGGAAGGGAGAGAGAGAGAGAGGAGGAGAGAGAAGGAGAGAGAGGGAGGAGGAGAAGGAGAGGAAGAAGAGGGAGGAGAGGAGAAGAGAGAGGAGAAAGAGGAGAGGGGAAGAGAGAGGGAAGGAGAGTAGGAGGAGGAAGGAGAGGAGGGGAGAGGGAGAGGAGAGGAAGGAGTGAGAGAGAGGAGGGAGAGAAGAGGAGGAGAGTGGAGGAGAGGGAAGGAGAATAGAGGAGGAGAGTGGAGGAGAAGCGAAGGAGAGTAGAGGAGAAAAGTGGAGGAAAAGGGAAGGAGAGTAGAGGAGGAAAGTGGAGGAGAAGGGAAGGAGAGTAGAGGAGGAGAGTGGAGGAGAAGGGAAGGAGAGTAGAGGAGAAGGGAAGGAAAGTGGAGGAGGAAGAGGAGAGGAGAGAGAAGGAAGGAGAGTAGAGGAGCAAAGTGGAGGAAAAGGGAAGGAGAGTAGAGGAGGAAAGTGGAGGAGAAGGGAAGGAGAGTAGAGGAGGAGAGGAGGAGGAGAAGGGAAGGAGAGTAGAGGAGAAGGGAAGGAAAGTGGAGGAGGAAAGTGGAGGAGAAGGGAAGGAGAGTAGAGGAGGAGAGTGGAAGAGAAGGGAAGGAGAGTAGAGGAGGAAAGTAGAGGAGAACGGAAGGAGAGTAGAGGAGGAAAGTGGAAGAGAAGGGAAGGAGAGTAGAGGAGAAGGGAAGGAAAGTGGAGGAGGAAAGTGGAGGAGAAGGGAAGGAGAGTAGAGGAGGAGAGTGGAAGAGAAGGGAAGGAGAGTAGAGGAGGAGAGTGGAGGAGAAGGGAAGGAGAGTAGAGGAGGAGAGTGGAGGAGAAGGGAAGGAGAGAGAGAGGAGGAGAGTGGAGGAGAAGGGAAGGAGAGTAGAGGAGGAATGTGGAGGAGAAGGGAAGAAGAGTAGAGGAGGACAGAAGAAAAGGAGATTGTAGGAGAAGGGAAGGAGAGTGGAGGAGGAGAGTGGAGGGGGGAACAGATGATGACAGAAGAGGACACCAGGGAGGACAGTTGAGGAGGACAGAAGAAAAGGACATTGGGGAGGACAGTTGAGTAGGACAGTTGGAGAGGACAGTTGAGGAGGAAAGCAGAAGAAAAGGAGATTGTGGGAGAAGTAAAGGTGAGTGGAGGGGGAGAACAGATGATGACAAGAGGACACCGGGGAGGACAGTTGAGGAGGACAGTTGGAGAGGACAGTTGAGGAGGAAAGCAGAAGAAAAGGAGATTGTAGGAGAAGTAAAGGTGAGTGGAGGGGGTGAACAGATGATGACAGAAGAGGACACCAGGGAGGACAGTTGAGGAGGACAGAAGAGGACACCGGGGAGGACAGTTGAGGATGACAGAAGAGGACACCGGGGAGGACAGTTGAGGAGGACAGTTGGAGAGGACAGTTGAGGAGGAAAGCAGAAGAAAAGGAGATTGTAGGAGAAGTAAAGGTGAGTGGAGGGGGAGAACAGATGATGACAGAAGAGGACAGTTGAGGATGACAGAAGAGGACACCGGGGAGGACAGTTGAGGAGGACAGTTGGAGAGGACAGTTGAGGAGGAAAGATGAAGAAAAGGAGATTGCAGGAAAAGTGAAGGTGTGTGGAGGGGGAGAACAGATGATGACAGAAGAGGGCACCGGGGAGGACAGTTGAGGAGGACAGAAGAAAAGGACACTGGGGAGGACAGTTGAGTAGGACAGTTGGAGAGGACAGTTGAGGAGGACAGTAGAAAAGGAGATTGTTAGAGAAGTGGAGGGGGAGAAAAGATGATGACAGAAGAGGACACCGGGGAGGACATTTGAGGAGGACAGTTGAGGAGGACTGAAGAAAAGGACACTGGGGAGGACAGTTGAGTAGGACAGTTGGAGAGGACAGTTGAGGAGGACAGTAGAAAAGGAGATTGTTAGAGAAGTGAAGGTGAGTGGAGGGGGAGAAAAGATGATGACAGAAGAGGGCACCGGGGAGGACAGTTGGGGAGGACAATTGGGGAGGACATTTGAGGAGGACAGTTGGGGAGGACATTTGAGGAGGACAGTTGGGGAGGACGGCAGAGAAGAAAAATAAAAGCAGATAACGCACTGAAGGGATCATGTGACACCTTCTGTATTACTGATGACAGCTGCTGCAGCACCTCTTGGGATATTTGCTGTAAGATGCGGTATAACACACCGTCACACCCTCTTGTACCTCTCCCATGACAGGTGCGCTTGAAGTCCGCGGAGATGTGTGGGTGTGGCCACCTTTATGTAGCCTGGAGGTGATGTATTGATATAAAGTATAAATAGTTTTGTGAAGTTGTGGGCGGAGTTGTCTGTGTCCCTGCTGGGGAGACTCCGCCCCCCCCCCCCCCCCCCCCTCATTCAGTTTGCACAGGTTTATCTGCTCTTCTGGACTGAAGCGGCCTCCTCCGATTTCACTGCACACTGTGAGCTTCTCGTATTAGAAGCTGCAGCCAAGTCATATAGAGCCCCGCTTCATTTCCTGGCTGGAGGACATCCGGCATCATCTAGCACTTTCCTCCCCAGCCTGACTGTTCCTGGCCCCGCCCCTTTCACTCATTGGATTTCAGTTCTTTCAACCATGGAGACTCAGCATCACATGTGGGCGTTACCTATAGAAATACAGCGTGCCTAGGAATGCCCACTCTTCCAGAATGACACCCACCCATCAGGGCATTTTGATATTTGCATAGCTCCTCCCACTGCTCCTATCGGGACTGAGGGCTCTTGAGAAGAGTACTGAGGACGGGTGCTGTGTACAGAACACTGCCGGCCCCTCCTACCAGCCACAATCTGCCTGCGTTGCCTAGAGAAGCACAGAGACCCGGTGATGACATCTTGGTAATAATGATAAGGTTTTATGTTGATAAAGGGGGGAGGGGGACAAGTGGAGGCAGAATATAGGAAGATTAAACTTCATCTTTCGCTCACTGATTGTCCTGGTGACCCCGGTCACAGTGAGGAGGAATCCAACACGGAGACGTTGTCACCGAAACAGGAACGGGGGGCAAATCTTCCCTAGGGGGATGTGTGTTGGGGGGGGGGGGGGGGGGGGAGTCAGGAAAAACCTCCCTGAGGGGGCCAAAAGCAGCAATGGGAGTCCCAATGATAAAGAGAGAAATTCCAGGCTGGAGTTCCACTTTAAATTCTCTGGTAATGTGTGAGTGATGTGGGAGGAATGTGCTGAGTGATGGGGACGCCCCACACCTGTAAAACATAATAGACCCCCCCCCCCCCCCCCCCCCCCCCCCCCCCCCCCCCCCCGCACCGCTTCTCCTCATCACATCCTCATTCTTACCGTTTCTGAAGAAATTCCCTCTCCCTCCGGGAGGCTCTTCTACATAATACAGACATACACAGATATACGGTATATATACCTTCACTGAGGTCCGACCACACCCAGAACCATCTCTGCAATCATCTCCCACACTGGAGGGGTCTTACATGTACAGAATAATGGAGGACATTGTCACAGGGGGGCAGGGATGACATTGTCACAGGGGGGCAGGGATGACATTGTCATAGGGGGGCAGGGAGGACATTGTCATAAGGGGGGCAGGGAGGACATTGTCACAGGGGGGGCAGGGAGGACATTGTCACAGGGGGGCAGGGAGGATATTGTCATGGGGGGGGCAGGGAGGACATTGTCATGGGGGGGCAGGGAGGACATTGTCATAGGGGGGCAGGAAGGACATTGTCATAGGGGGGCAGAGAGGACATTGTCATAGGGGGGCAGGGAGGACATTGTCATAGGGGAGGCAGGGAGGACATTGTCACGGGGGGGCAGGGAGGAGATTGTCATAGGGGGGTCAGGGAGGACATTGTCATGGGGGGGCAGGGAGGACATTGTCACAGGGGGGCAGGGATGACATTGTCATAGGGGGGCAGGGAGGACATTGTCACGGGGGGGCAAGGAGGACATTGTTATAGGGGGGCAGGGAGGACATTGTTATAGGGGGGCAGGGAGGACATTGTCACAGGGGGGCAGGGAGGACATTGTCATAAGGGGGGCAAGGAGGACATTGTTATAGGGGGGCAGGGAGGACATTGTTATAGGGGGGCAGGGAGGACATTGTTATAGGGGGGCAGGGAGGACATTGTCATAAGGGGGGCAGGGAGGACATTGTCATGGGGGGCAGGGAGGACATTGTCACAGGGGGGGCAGGAAGGACATTGTCATAGGGGGGCAGAGAGGACATTGTCATAGGGGGGCAGGGAGGACATTGTCACAGGGGGGCAGGGAGGACATTGTCATAGGGGGCAGGGAGGACATTGTCACAGGGGGGCAGGGAGGACATTGTCACAGGGGGGCAGGGAGGACATTGTCATAAGGGGGCAGGGAGGACATTGTCACAGGGGAGCAGGGAGGATATTGTCACAGGGGGGCAGGGAGGACATTGTCATAAGGGGGCCAAGGAGGACATTGTTATAGGCGGGCAGGGAGGACATTGTCACAGGGGGGCAGGGAGGACATTGTCAAAGGGGGGCAGGGAGGACATTGTCACAGGGGGGCAGGGAGGACATTGTCACAGGGGGGCAGGGATGACATTGTCACAGGGGGGCAGGGAGGACATTGTAATAGGGGGGCAGGGAGGACATTGTCACAGGGGGGCAGGGATGACATTGTTATAGGGGGGCAGGGAGGACATTGTCATGGGGGGCAGGGAGGACATTTTCATGGGGGGCAGGGAGGACATTGTCACAGGGGGGGCAGGGATGACATTGTTATAGGGGGGCAGGGAGGACATTGTCACAGGGGGGGCAGGGAGGACATTGTCATGGGGGGGGGCAGGGAGGACATTGTCATGGGGGGCAGGGAGGACATTGTCACAGGGAGGGCGGGGAGGACATTGTCATGGGGGGCAGGGAGGACATGTTTCCCCCAATAGTGCTGATCATATCCTGTCACTTTACCATTACTTCCCCTTATCATGCAGAATACGAGCATTATTATTATTACATAGTTACATAGTAGGTGAGGTTGAAAAAAAGACAAGTCCATCAAGTCCAACCCATGTGTGTGATTATATGTCAGTATTACATACAGGAATTCCCTGTATGTTGCGGTCGTTCAGGTGCTTATCTAAGAGTTTTTTAAAACCATCGATGCCCCTGCTGAGACCACCACCTGTGGAAGGGAATTCCACATCCTTGCCGCTCTTACAGTAAAGAACCCTCTACGTAGTTTAAGGTTAAACCTCTTTTCTTCTAATTTTAATGAGTGGCCACTTGTTAAACTCCCTTCCGCAAAAAATGTTTCTCCCTATTGTGGGGTCACCAGTCCGGTATTTATAAATTGAAATCATATCCCCTCTCAAGCGTCTCTTCTCCAGAGAGAATAAGTTCAGTGCTCACAACCTTTCCTCATAACTAATATCCTCCAGACCCTTTATTAGCTTTGTTGCCCTTCTTTGTACTCGCTCCATTTCCAGTACATCCTTCCTGAGGACTGGTGCCCAGAACTGGACAGCATACTGCAGGTGCGGCCGGACCAGAGTCTTGTAGAGCGGGAGAATTATCGTTTTATCTCTGGAGTAGATCCCCTTTTTAATGCCAATATTCTGTTTGCTTTGTTGGCATTGCTGAGCCTATCATCTACTAGGACCCCCAGGTCATTTCCCATCCTAGATCCCCCCAGAGGTTCTCCCCCCAGTCTATAGATTGCATTCAGATTTTTGCCACCCAAATGCATTATTTTACATTTTTCTACATTGAACCTCAATTGCCATGTAGTTGCCACCCCATTGATTTGTTCAGATCTTCTTGCAAGGTTTCCACATCCTGCGGAGAAGTTATTGCCCTGCTTAGCTTAGAATCATCCGCAAATACAGAGATTGAACTGTTTCCCCCATCCCCATCCTCCAGGTCATCTATGAACAAATTAAATAGGATTGGTCCCAGCACAGAACCCTGGAGGCCCCCACTACCCACCCCTGACCATTCCGAGTACTCCCCATTTATCACCACCCTCTGAACTCGCCCTTGTAGCCAGTTTTCAATCCATGTACTCACCCTATGGTCCATGCCAACGCACCTTAGTTTGTACAGTAAACGTTTATGGGGAACTGTGTCAAATGATTTTGCAAAATCCAGATACACCACATCTACGGGCCTTCCTTTATCTAGATACACCACGTCTACGGGCCTTCCTTTATCTAGATACACCACGTCTACGGGCCTTCCTTTATCCAGATACACCACGTCTACGGGCCTTCCTTTATCCAGATACACCAAGTCTACGGGCCTTCCTTTATCCAGATACACCACGTCTACGGGCCTTCCTTTATCCAGATACACCACGTCTACAGGCCTTCCTTTATCTAGATACACCACGTCTACGGGCCTTCCTTTATCCAGATACACCACGTCTACGGGCCTTCCTTTATCCAGATACACCACGTCTACGGGCCTTCCTTTATCTAGATACACCACGTCTACGGGCCTTCCTTTATCCAGATACACCACGTCTACGGGCCTTCCTTTATCTAGATACACCACGTCTACGGGCCTTCCTTTATCTAGATACACCATGTCTACGGGCCTTCCTTTATCTAGATACACCACGTCTACGGGCCTTCCTTTATCTAGATACACCACGTCTACCGGCCTTCCTTTATCTAGATACACCACGTCTACGGGCCTTCCTTTATCTAGATACACCACGTCTACCGGCCTTCCTTTATCTAGATACACCACGTCTACGGGCCTTCCTTTATCTAGATACACCACGTCTACGGGCCTTCCTTTATCTAGATACACCACGTCTACGGGCCTTCCTTTATCTAGATACACCACGTCTACCGGCCTTTCTTTATCTAGATACACCACGTCTACGGGCCTTCCTTTATCTAGATACACCACGTCTACCGGCCTTCCTTTATCTAGATATACCACGTCTACGGGCCTTCCTTTATCTAGATACACCACGTCTACGGGCCTTCCTTTATCTAGATACACCTCGTCTACGGGCCTTCCTTTATCTAGATACACCACGTCTACGGGCCTTCCTTTATCTAGATACACCACGTCTACGGGCCTTCCTTTATCTAGATACACCACGTCTACGGGCCTTCCTTTATCCAGATACACCACGTCTACGGGCCTTCCTTTATCCAGATACACCAAGTCTACGGGCCTTCCTTTATCCAGATACACCACGTCTACGGGCCTTCCTTTATCCAGATACACCACGTCTACGGGCCTTCCTTTATCTAGATACACCACGTCTACGGGCCTTCCTTTATCCAGATACACCACGTCTACGGGCCTTCCTTTATCTAGATACACCACGTCTACGGGCCTTCCTTTATCTAGATACACCACGTCTACGGGCCTTCCTTTATCTAGATACACCACGTCTACGGGCCTTCCTTTATCCAGATACACCACGTCTACGGGCCTTCCTTTATCCAGATACACCAAGTCTACGGGCCTTCCTTTATCCAGATACACCACGTCTACGGGCCTTCCTTTATCCAGATACACCACGTCTACGGGCCTTCCTTTATCTAGATACACCACGTCTACGGGCCTTCCTTTATCCAGATACACCACGTCTACGGGCCTTCCTTTATCTAGATACACCACGTCTACGGGCCTTCCTTTATCTAGATACACCACGTCTACGGGCCTTCCTTTATCTAGATACACCACGTCTACGGGCCTTCCTTTATCTAGATACACCACGTCTACCGGCCTTCCTTTATCTAGATACACCACGTCTACCGGCCTTCCTTTATCTAGATACACCACGTCTACGGGCCTTCCTTTATCTAGATACACCACGTCTACGGGCCTTCCTTTATCTAGATACACCACGTCTACCGGCCTTTCTTTATCTAGATACACCACGTCTACGGGCTTCCTTTATCTAGATACACCACGTCTACGGCCTTCCTTTATCTAGATATACCACGTCTACGGGCCTTCCTTTATCTAGATACACCACGTCTACGGGCCTTCCTTTATCTAGATACACCTCGTCTACGGGCCTTCCTTTATCTAGATACACCACGTCTACGGGCCTTCCTTTATCTAGATACACCACGTCTACGGGCCTTCCTTTATCTAGATACACCACGTCTACGGGCCTTCCTTTATCCAGATACACCACGTCTACGGGCCTTCCTTTATCCAGATACACCAAGTCTACGGGCCTTCCTTTATCCAGATACACCACGTCTACGGGCCTTCCTTTATCCAGATACACCACGTCTACGGGCCTTCCTTTATCTAGATACACCACGTCTACGGGCCTTCCTTTATCCAGATACACCACGTCTACGGGCCTTCCTTTATCTAGATACACCACGTCTACGGGCCTTCCTTTATCTAGATACACCACGTCTACGGGCCTTCCTTTATCTAGATACACCACGTCTACGGGCCTTCCTTTATCTAGATACACCACGTCTACGGGCCTTCCTTTATCCAGATACACCACGTCTACCGGCCTTCCTTTATCTAGATACACCACGTCTACCGGCCTTCCTTTATCTAGATACACCACGTCTACGGGCCTTCCTTTATCTAGATACACCACGTCTACCGGCCTTCCTTTATCTAGATACACCACGTCTACGGGCCTTCCTTTATCTAGATACACCACGTCTACGGGCCTTCCTTTATCTAGATACACCACGTCTACGGGCTTCCTTTATCTAGATACACCACGTCTACCGGCCTTCCTTTATCTAGATACACCACGTCTACGGGCCTTCCTTTATCTAGATACACCACGTCTACCGGCCTTCCTTTATCTAGATATACCACGTCTACAGGCCTTCCTTTATCTAGATACACCACGTCTACGGGCCTTCCTTTATCTAGATACACCACGTCTACGGGCCTTCCTTTATCTAGATACACCTCGTCTACGGGCCTTCCTTTATCTAGATACACCACGTCTACGGGCCTTCCTTTATCTAGATACACCACGTCTACGGGCCTTCCTTTATCTAGATACACCACGTCTACGGGCCTTCCTTTATCCAGATACACCACGTCTACGGGCCTTCCTTTATCTAGATACACCACGTCTATGGCCTTCCTTTATCTAGATACACCACGTCTACGGGCCTTCCTTTATCTAGATACACCACGTCTACGGGCCTTCCTTTATCTAGATACACCTCGTCTACGGGCCTTCCTTTATCTAGATACACCACGTCTACGGGCCTTCCTTTATCTAGATACACCACGTCTACGGGCCTTCCTTTATCTAGATACACCACGTCTACGGGCCTTCCTTTATCCAGATACACCACGTCTACGGGCCTTCCTTTATCCAGATACACCAAGTCTACGGGCCTTCCTTTATCCAGATACACCACGTCTACGGGCCTTCCTTTATCCAGATACACCACGTCTACGGGCCTTCCTTTATCTAGATACACCACGTCTACGGGCCTTCCTTTATCCAGATACACCACGTCTACGGGCCTTCCTTTATCTAGATACACCACGTCTACGGGCCTTCCTTTATCTAGATACACCACGTCTACGGGCCTTCCTTTATCTAGATACACCACGTCTACGGGCCTTCCTTTATCTAGATACACCACGTCTACCGGCCTTCCTTTATCTAGATACACCACGTCTACGGGCCTTCCTTTATCTAGATACACCACGTCTACCGGCCTTCCTTTATCTAGATACACCACGTCTACGGGCCTTCCTTTATCTAGATACACCACGTCTACGGGCCTTCCTTTATCTAGATACACCACGTCTACGGGCCTTCCTTTATCTAGATACACCACGTCTACGGGCCTTCCTTTATCCAGATACACCACGTCTACGGGCCTTCCTTCATCTAGATACACCACGTCTACGGGCCTTCCTTTATCTAGATACACCACGTCTACGGGCCTTCCTTTATCCAGATACACCACGTCTACGAGCCTTCCTTTATCTAGATACACCACGTCTACGGGCATTCCTTTATCTAGATACACCACGTCTACGGGCATTCCTTTATCCAGATACACCACGTCTACGGGCCTTCCTTTATCTAGATACACCACGTCTACGGGCCTTCCTTTATCTAGATACACCACGTCTACGGGCCTTCCTTTATCCAGATACACCACGTCTACGGGCCTTCCTTCATCTAGATGGTCACTCACCTCCTCATAGAAGGTTAGTAGATTGGTTTGGCAAGTATGATTCTTCATAAATCCATGCTGATTACCGCTAATGATACCGTTCTCATTACTAAAATCTTGTATATAGTCCCTTATCAACTAAAGAAATCTTGCAAGCTTCCAATCCACCAACCTCTAAGGATCCAATAAAACAACCCTCATGTGTGAGGAGGTGTCCTGATTACATTCAGCTGCTAGAACCAGACACACTCCTATATACTGTGTTGAAAAAGATAAATAAAATAAACCCTGTGCAGCGCTGTGTATAACTTTGTGTGAATATTAATATCCAATGTGCCAATACATAAAGTGCAAATGCCATAAAAAAATTATAAATAAATATATATATATATAAAGTGACTGTGAATATACTGCCTGTATTATATATAGTTCTCTCTATGCCATCCTATAGGTTATCAAAAGTGCAAACACTAAACCAGACAAGTGTATAAATGATTGAATATATTGCAAATATAGAAAAAATAATACACATTACAGGCCCTTATACATTGTGCTGTGCTCTCCACCGCAATACACAATCTACAATATAAGTGCTATTAGAAAACACTTATGCAGTGTTATATAAACCATAAATAAATAATCTTATATAATTAATGCTAATATCATAGGTGTAAATAAAGTCCATACAGGTATAATATAAATCCAGAACAGAATACGCACTGCTAAGTGGCTTTACTTCACAGTTACTATATATATATATATATATATATATATATATTTATATATTATATTATTTTATTTTTTTTTGGCATCTACACTTTATGTATTGGCACATTGGATATTAATATTTGCATAAAGGTATACACAGCACGGCACAGGTTTATTTTATTATTATTAATATTATTATTATTATTATCAGTTTACTATAACTTAATTTTTCCTGCAGAATATTATTATTATTATAATTATTTTTATGATTATTATTATCAGTTTACTATTACTTCATTTTATCACGTAGCTTATTATATTTATCTATTTATTTATTTATTTCTATTACTTTACCTTATCATGCAAACAATGATGATAATAATTGTTATTGTTATTTATTAATATAAATTTACTCTTCATTTTATCATGCAGATTGTTCTTATTGGCATTATTATTATTATTATCAGTTTACTATTACTTCCCCTTATCTTGCAGATTACTATTGTTATTATTATTATTGTTATTATTATTATTAGTAGTAGTAGTAGTAGTAGTAGTAGTAGTAGTAGTATCAGTAGTAGTATTATTAATATTAACATTATTGTTATCAATTTACTATTACTTAATTTTATCATGTAGATTATTATATTTATCAATTCATTTATTTATTACTATTATTATAATAATTATTATTATTATCAGTTTACTATAACTACATTTTTCCTGCAAAATGTTATTATTATAATTATTTTTATGATTATTATTATCCGTTTACTATTACTTCATTATATCACGTAGCTTATTATATTTATCTATTTATTTATTTATTTCTATTACTTTATCTTATCATGCAAACAATGATGATAATAAATGTTATTGTTATTTATTAAAATAAATTTACTCTTCATTTTATCATGCAGATTGTTCTTATTGGTATTATTATTATTATCAGTTTACTATTACTTCCCCTTATCATGCAGATTATTATTGTTATTATTATTATTATTATTATTAGTAGTAGTAGTATTATTAATATTAACATTATTGTTATCAGTTTACTATTACTTAATTTTATAATGTAGATTATTATATTTATCAATTCATTTATTTATTACTACTACTTTATATTATCATGCAAACAATGTTGATGATGATGATAATAATAATTGCTGCTATTATTATTTATTAACATCAATTTATTCTTCACTTTATCATGCAGATTGTTCTTATTGGTATTATTATTATCAGTTTACTATTACTTCCCCTTATCATGCAGATTTTTATTGTTATTATTATTTATTATTATTATTATTATTATTATCAGTTTACTATTACTTCCCCGTATCATGCAGATTATTATTGTTATTTTTAGTATTATAATTATTATTATTATTAGAATCAATTTAGTATTACTTCCCCTTATCGTGTAGATTATTATTGTTATTATTATTATTATTATTATTATTATTATCAGTTTACTATTACTTCCCCTTATCATGCAGATTATTATTGTTATTATTATTTATAATTATTATTATTATTATTATTATCAGTTTACTATTACTTCCCCTTATCATGCTGATTATTATTATTATTTATTATTATTATTATTATTTAATAATATTATTATTATTATTATTATTGCTATTATTATTATTATTATCAGTTTAGTATTACTTCCCCTTATCATGCAGATTATTATTGTTATTATTATTATTATTATTATTATTGTTATTATTATTTATT